>JAUBNY010000335.1:61991-121537 GCA_032275445.1 Crypturellus soui
TCGACCTGCTGGAGATGCTCCTCTTAATGCATCCCAGGATGCCATTGGCCTTCTTGGCCACGAGGGCACACTGCTGCACATATATATATTATATATTTTGATATATGCCCTTTCCCATGGTGTCTTCCAGCACAGCCCTTCGGTTGGTTGTGCCAGTCCATGTACTTCCTAGACCAAGTGCAAGAATCATCTTATTGGAGAGAACAGAGTATGGAAAAAAATAATTCCACCTTGAGACTGAGGTGTACAGGAAATAGCTGTTTGCACCATCATAAGCTTCTAGTCTTGGTAAACAGAACATAATGCAGAACTTCTGCTTTAAACATATAGGATGAAAAAAAAAATCTTCAAATCTCTCATTTTACTGTTGGTAGTGCCTCCACTCATCATGTCCCTGAAACTGTGTGGTTTAAACTGTGTGAAAATAATGAAATTCCAGGCTTTTTTCTGTATCAAAACTAGCTTTGAACATCACAGTCCATAATTTAAATTAATGAACATCACTAGTTTAAACATCACAGTCTCTATACCTTAGTAGCATTTTCAATATTACAATGTTAAAATGTTAAAATGTTTTATATGTTGATGTTTATGATTTTTTTGTTGTTGTTTTGTTTTATATATAAATATATACAGACAATGCAGTTTCAAGGCAAACTGAAGTTTCTCTTTGGACAAAGGAAGAAATCCTCATCAGGAACAGTATTACCACCTCAGTTGTCCTTATTCTGCATAGTGGTGCCACTTCTTCTCCCTTCTGTGACAGAGATGAGGATGAAGAGCCTGCTTGTGAAAGCAAAACACAAAGCTGATGATGCAGCAGGAGTGAATACAAAGTATTTTTAAATTAATCCTTTAGTATTTAGCAAGATATACTATGGGCTTTATGCATATTAAATATATAAACAGCAACAAAGTCTATTGTTGTGAAGTAAAATAGTTATCAGTGTGACTGACAACATCACAGTGACTTTTAACCAGAATATGCTTGTATATATGTGGAGTTACTACCCACACATCTAATATGATTTTAGCACATGCATTCTTTGACAAGAACTAAATTGTTAGGAGTCTGATATAAAAGAAAATGCAGGGTTTTGGATCAGACTTTGAGTAGAGAGGATCAAAAGTCATTTCTACCTGCTAGCTTTTCAGTCGCCTGGATGAAATTAGCTAATAATCAAAATTCAGCTTCTAGAAGAGAGGCGCTTTACTTTAAATTTTGTTAACTAACTGAACTGTGGCTTAGAATTTAATAGCTGAGACGAATGAAGTATTCATTTAACTGTGGTCTTTCATTTAGTTCAGGCCTAAGGCCTGCTATCCAGGAATGGTGGGGAAAGTCACAGATATTTATTTTCTGTTGGTCTTTATAAACAGTTGGAAAGTAGTTTCACAGGCTTTATACCTTTTACCAGGCCTACTATGCATTTAGAACTAAAGATTGGAAGAGATCCATTAAAATCACATGATGATTATTGCAAGTTGAAGTCATACTAACTCTTGAATGCTCTGCTGGTGAGTGAACTAGGATAGTTCTGCCTAAGATAGAGAGAAATATGCATAATGTTTCTCTCAATTCAAGCTGAAGGTTACTATTCTGGAAATAGCAAGTTGTGGCTCCTAAACATACCTGTTCCTCATAATAAAATGCAGAATTCCAGTCATACACCAGCTTGAGCATCCATATGATGCAGGAAACATAGACAAACATTAGTCTTTGTTCATAGTTGAAAGGTGAAAATCACATCTTTCACAGTTTGTGAGTTTACTGTGTTGTCATTCACTGACACGGAATTTTTCATAATTTTTCCTCTGTAGCTGCAATTCAAAAGCTAATTCAGGTCTATATGAAGCAGCAGAAATATATGGAAGAAATAGTCATCATGAAGGAGCAGCTTTCCCTCATGTGTTACAGAGTGCTGAAAACCAAGTCAAAGGTGTGCTTTCTAAGTACTTCTGGCTTATATATAGTTTATGAAGACAGAACTTCTCTTTTTACTTCCTAAGCTTTTAATCTTCTGGTCCAAGTGCTTTATATCTCTGTTTTTGGGGAAGGATTTTGTTTGTTTTGTTTTTTAATCTCAAACTTCCCTTCTGTATAAAAACCTGTCCACTTCAAAAGACAGTGGTATGAATCAGCCTAATTCAGAAAAGCCATTGTTACAGTTATATTTAAAAGCATAATAATCAGAAATACACAAAACACGCTTTATTAAGGCTACAGCGTTGCATTTCACATAATAAAAGATAATACCTATACTTCTTTGAGGAAAATGTGACACAAATGTCACATTCCAGCAAAGATGAGGGAACAGGAGGAAGATTACTATTTATTGTATTTAAAACTCATTATTTGCTTGTGTCTTTGACTCATGATTTTTCAATTTTTGGGTCTGATAAGAGTCTATGCTGTAATTCAGATTTTGCAAGAGGTAACCACTCTTCTTCACTGAGCAAATCCTTTTCCCATAGAGGTTTTTGTTGCACCAGCTTGAAATGTTTTACTTCTTTAAAACCATTCCTCTTGTAGTGCCATTTTTATTAATATTTTCTCACTGGTATATTACTAAGAGATAAAAATGATAATGAACCTTTGGTTACAGTTTGAGAGTTCCTTTCTGCCCCATTAGATTTTTTTGTTTGATTATTTGTTTGTTCGGTTTGGTTTGGTTTGTGTGTGTGTGTACAGTTTGCCTAGTTCTGTGATATATTCTGGTTTGTCCTTTATTGTGATGATGATTCCAAAACAGAAAAAAAATAGTGAGCATTCACCAAAGCTGTTAAATACTGCTTGTATTAAAATGTATTTTCTTTTAAATTGTATAGCAAGGAATAATGGAGAAAATGGCATTTCTCTAGTGAAAGTACAAACAAATGAAGATCACTGGTTCTGGGTTCAAGCTAACCATCAGCTTCTGTATCGCAGTGGTTGTTCAGAGTATGTCCTTGCGCAACAGCAAATGTTGAAGTAAGTACATTTTCCGTACTGAAACAATTCCATATTTCACGAAAAATCAAATTTATTTTTTTAGGATCTCTAAAAGAATTGTAGTGGCTTAAGACAAGAGCTGTGTGAGAAGACCTTGCTATACTTTGGTAATGGAAATGGAAAAATTAATAGAAAAATTTTAACATCTCCTGCATATATTTTTGTCTTGAATCATATAAAATGTCTGATAAAATCCTGAATAATGTTTTCTGTCTACTTTCTTTTTTTTCTCTAAAGTTAAACACATATATTTTAAAATAGAGTATTCCGAAAACAAAATGCTTGATTACTAGAATGTTTTGATTTTTTTGCACAAAGACTTATTTGGGGGTTTGTTTTACTTTGCAACTAAATTTGTTTTAACATTGGATAATGTTCTTTTTTATTTTTCTGGATGACTGTTGAACTCATGTTTTTTGTTGCAGACGTTTCAACATAATCTAGACAGGGATGCTTATATTCTAAGTGATTGTAGGCTCTAGCTTTGGAGTGGAAGATCCACAGATCTGGATTCAAAGAGGACTTCTCCATCTGTGTTTTTCCTTTCCTCTCAAATAGGTTCTTCTTCATCCCTGCTCTTCTATTTCTTTGAACTTCTAAGTAGGTGTCTTTTGCAGACAGCATATCTCCTAGGATTCATATGAATACTAGAGGACCTCCTTCCTGAAGGTGGTGGAACCCTTTACTGTCATGGTAGAAACATTATCTTTCCCCTGTTGTTTTTATCCACGATAATATTTCTTTGTTAAAATGTCTTCCTGGAAACATACATTCTTTTGAGAATTTTTACTAGATACTATTTTGCTGTAAAAATCTTTATTTGAGATGTAAGCTGTCGTTGCTTTTCCATTTTATCCAATCCATTCTTTTGCAGTTAGACCATTTTCTGAGAAGCTCATTCTGCAGTGATTGTGTATTATTTGATAGATTCTAGATTTTCAGACTTCAATAATATTGAAGTCTGAAGAGGATTGAAAATCTTTAATATCTCATGCAGAAAAAGAAATCTAATATTTTCCTTGCTTCGTATACATCTGTTACAATGGGATATTCTTTCTTTGTGGAGAGAATGGACTCCCTCTACTGGAAATTCTTGCACATTGAGTCCATACCCGAGGAAAAGAGTTTCTGACTCTGAAAGGTATCTGAAACCCTCATTAACTCCTCTTTTTTTTATGCTGAGTTTCTCATTCTGATACCACTTCTTGCTCTCATAGTGAATGTGGTTTCATAAAAATGATCCTGCCTCATTAGTTGAAGTTGCAAGAATACTGTGGATAGCATAGATACTGAAGCAATTCTCTTTGTCAAAACTTTTGATTAATTTTGACTACTTTAACTATAGATAAGGGAAATTTGCTGACCACCTTAGAAATAAAAGACAATGTGCATTAATTTAGTCCAGAAAAACTCCACCTTATATAAGAGCATCTCTGTCTATTCTGGACACTTAATTGGACTGTGCTTTCAAAATGGAGAACCATCATAGCTCTTACTCAAATTTCTTTATTCAGAAAGTTCTTATGATTCCTTGTTAGATATATTTTTAACAGAAGAATGAGAGTGTCAATACCATACTGCACGCAGAGCACTATAATATAAGGTCTTTGTGAAATACGTACCCAAAATGAAAAAGATGTGTGTTATAATTAAAATGAAACAGTGTCACAAAAAGATAGTTGCGTACACATTCGTCCCCGGATGTATGCCCACTACTTTTTCTCTCCTGATTAAATATAGAGGTTATATAGGCCACAGTGTGATAGTCTCATATTAAGTTAATGACAGATGTCATTGTAAGGTATGTCAGACCACTCCATTAACATCACAGACAACCTCTCATTGACTGCTTTTCTCTGTTGTTATTGAAAGGGAAGAAGATAAGCAACGGAAGATACCCAGCAGTTTTGCCAGTTTGAAAGGAAATCTGGAAGGACTTTCCTGTAACAGTGCCATGGAAACCCTGGGCCAATTGAAGCATCTTAACTGGACAGCAGTAAAAAATGAGCAAGATAATGTGAAAGTGAAGTTTGAACCTAATACAAATGATGAGTGTTTTATGCTAGAGGAACCTCTCAGTTCTAATACATCAGTTTTAGGTGTTCAAAACAACTGCACCACAAACAGCAGTTGGACTCCAAGGAACTCAAACTCTTGTTCTATAAATCAACGAATGAATACATGTTCAAACAGAAGACCTGGATCATTATATAACAGAGACCAAAGTTTCTTAAACTTTGCATCCACCTGCCCTTCTTACTGGGGGAGTGCAGATAGCTGCCAATCTCATTCAGGCTTACAACAGCGATGTATGGAGAACTGTCCTACAGATCATATGAAATTACAGAGATCATTAATATCCTCAGGGTCTCCTTGTGATGCAGTGTTTCCATTTGATATGCCTATCAAAACAGAGTACGATTCTGATTCTGAAAACATTGCTGATAACTTGTTGACATCACAAAATCGAACCTGGTTGGATGAGAATGGCACAGCGAGAAAGCAGCTGTTCAGTTATTCCAATAGAGTGCACCTTAAAACAGAACCGGACCTCTGTGAGCAAGTTTCACCTTGTCAGAAACCAAGGCACTGTGTTTATACACAACATAATTGGCAATGCATTGTAACAAATCATCCCAGCAACATAAATTTGAACAGATCTTATAAGGGCTTATGGAGTAGGGAGATGGCTCCATTTTGCCCTCCAAACTCTGCGTGTTTGGAAAGCTTGCCGGACCGACCACATAGTGAATTCTACGGTCAATTCTATAACCCAAATTCAGTGGAGGAGAAAGAGCAGAATAACGGGATTTTAAAAATGCAATGTGAATTCAAAAATCCCTGCTTGGTTCAAGCCATCAAGCGTGAGCCCCTGGATTCTCCACCATTGTCTGATCATGGACAGCAGGGAGTGCATACGAGCTTCTCTGAAAATATATTAGCAGGTTCTATGCCTCATAAAACAACTGAATGTACATTTTTACAGTAGATTTTATTACATTTGAAATATTTATAGCATTAAAACAACAAGTTGTAGATTCTCTCCTAGTTGGGTTAAATACGTTACTAAAATTTAAAAGCCAGTGGAAAGGTTTTACTTATGTATTTCCATGTGTGTGTGTGTGTATGTAAGAAATACAGACACATACACATAACTCTGCTCACGCACTCTTGTGTACTGCCATTCTTTTAGCAGTCTTCGGAAACACTGAGAAATAAAACCTCAGACATAGAAAAATAATAATTAATACAGAAAAATCGTTAGTAATTGCACAGGTGTACCTGCTGATTTGCCTATATCAACCTCCGTTTAGTAAATCTGAATTTCTTTACAAGGTCTGGCTATTTAGATTTCTTGTCTTTGTTCTCTCTCTTGCCTTCACAAGCTGATGTGATGCCTCTGTGCAAGGACAAAATATTTATGGTCTTTTATACAGTCAGAATTTTCCTTAGGTGTCTTTGCATTACTTTTAACTTCTCCTTTAAGAAGCATCAGCTACTCCTTTATTTCAGCGTTAGTCACAACAGGCAAACATTTCCAAGATGCAATTTCTTATTTTGAAAGGTTAGCATTAATTTAAAATCAAATATTTTTAATAAAACTAATTGAATATTATTTCAGGTACTGAAGTCTTTCCCTATTTTCCCTGACGATAGTAAAGTTTTAGTACACGTTTTCCATTTTAAAGCTTTTTCATTTTAAAGTCTTTCATGTTGGTGTTTGAAAGACTGAACAATGGGGTGTTGTCCACTTTTATAAATGATTTAAAAAACGTTAAATGTGTGTGAGAAGAAAAAACAGAAAAATAATTGGGGAAATATTATTTATAACAGTTACGAAGGAAATACACTTTTAAATTTGATGGTATTTTTTAATTTGAGTGATAGCAGCCAGTTACTGTCACCTGACATCGAAAGTCCCACACTAAAATTAGGTATTTTTAAAAGGTTCATAATTTCAGTCCCCAGTGAAAAAGTTAATCTCAATGAAAGCCATCTGGATATAACCATGTTGGTTCTTTTGACAACAGATCTATGTTCCTTTGTACCTAGATAGCATCATATTTCTGCTAAGAACTCACTCTCCCCAAGACTTCTGTTTTTGCCATTTAACTCCTGCACTAACTTTTATTTTAAGATTGCACTATCTCAATTTCCCATCACCCTCACATATATTAAAAAACTCTTTTTTTAAAGCTTAGATGTATATGTACTTTTAAAAAAAAATGTGTTTAGTGAATATTTTCATTTTCAAAATGTTACAAATAATCACAATGTATTCATTTTTATATCTATTAACCACTGAGAGCATGGCTTTACATACCAGCGGAGTGGCATAAACTCCTTAATGCTGTAAAAATATGGGATAAGCATAGTTTTAAGGCAGTGGAGTAGTTATGTGGTAGCAGAGGGAATGGCACCCAGAAGGCTGCTATTCTCCACAACTATCTCTGATAGAGGTTACTGCCTGTACATTAGAGTTGGCAGATCTATATACTTCTCCTGCATGTCACTTAAGTGCTTACGACCAACAGTTTAATCTCAAATACTGCACTTTACGCTGAAATGCCTGAGATGATAACTTATACATGCACCTTTTGATGACTGTCCTGCAAAGATTCCCCAAGCCAGGGTAGAGAGCAAGGTCAGTAGCTCAGATCTGCCCTAATTAATCTGATTGTACCTAACTCAGGAGAAAGTCTTGTTTCTGTCTCAGGTGATTCTCCTCCTTGTTGGCTACGTGCTGCCTTTTATTCGAGGTAGCCCCCATATTCCTAATACTCCTACCAGTAGCGGTAACGTAACATCAGACCTCTTTCAGAAAAGGAACTGGTAGAGTGAACTTTACATTGCAAGTTGGTCTGTCAGTGTTCATGTTACATAAAGTTAAGATCAATCACACAAATGGTTCTGGGCAAGCAAATCAGATACTACTGTATTGTATGTAGTATATAGCCCCACATAACTCAGTGGAGCTGCAAAATCTCCCTGTTGCTAATGCATTATCTACGAAAATAATAGCAGTATTTCTTTCTAGACTCTTGCAGACATTTAGGCCAACTTGTTATGCAGACATCTTTTAGGCCATAGTTGCAATAGCAGTGCTTATTTCTTGGTGTCATAACTGCTTCTGTGGCAGCATAGGAGCTCATAGTTGTGTCGTGAATCGTGTTGCATTCTCCACTCCAGTTGCTGTGCAGCTACACACAGTGCTAGCCCAGCAGAGGTGGATGGTGTGGAGTCAGTGTAGCATGGGGATAGGGGATCGACGGTCTAGTGGATGGCACGCCAGCATGACTGCCGAGAAGCTGTTCATTTATTTACTCTTTGACTCACTGAGACTCCTCACTGAATTAGAGTTTCTGGGCCTGGGCTAGCATGACCATGCACTCTCAAGGGCAGCTGAAGCTTCTGCACAAAAGGGAGTCTAATCAGCTCTGTGAGATGTAACTTCCTTCTAGGAGGATGAATGAATGTTTAACTTAAAAGAAGATGTAATCTGTTGGCTACTGCCTGGGTAAATGTACTCAAGTTAGCTTCCTTATGTTCCCATAAAGTCTGAATCCAAGAAATATGCAAAGAAGTAACGTATTTTGCTGCCAAGTTTTTAATCTCAGGTCTCATTAAAAAAAAAAAAAAAGGAATTCCTTCTGATCTCAGTTACTACACACATTCATGTAGTTGTCTAAGAAGTAAGTTTATTAAAAGATTGGCACCTTTTATTCTTTTTGAACAATCACAAACTGCTGCTACAAATAAACAAAGATCAGTTTCATGTAAGCACTTGACATATTGCACCACTTGGAAAGAAGATAGAAAATAAAAGCAAAAAAAAAATCTTATTACCTGGTTTTAATATACAGATATAATTCCTTCATCTTCTTTCATGCACAAAGTGTATCCTGGATTGAGTCTGGACTGCTATCTGACATAATATTGTACTCTGTTAAATTATCACTGATTTAATCTTTTTAAATTTACATTTACAGACATTAATGAACCTATGAAAATTGATCAGTATGTAGCATCAAAGTTAGAGCAGTTGTTTTAAATTGCTACCTTTTCCTAATGGTTGTTGTTTTGGCATTATTAAAAAAAAACTACAAGACATTGAGAAGTAGGATTTAAGATGTTTTCAATCAGTGACGTTTAGCTTTTATGCTTGATGAGCTGGCATTTGCATCCCCCAAGCACTGCTGCAAAATCTGTTTTAGGAGCTTCCCAATGTATCTATTTTAACAACGTTAAAATTCAGACGCCAAAGCTAGTCAAATGCTGCCTGATTCAAACTAGGAGTGTTCAGGCTAAAGAAAATGCCTTTCTTTTTCCAGTGTGTGCCTGATACATTGTACTACTTGACTCATGTACAGCTTTCGAACTTCTTAAGCTGTGAGCTCTCCAGATGTTGAAATAGCATTAACTCCATAGTTTGCACTTTTAGGAGTTTTTGTGTTTTTTCAGCATGGAAGGTGAAGAGTTCTAAAATCTCTGAAAAAGTGTCTCCTTGTAAGAGTTACTTAATCACAGAGAACAGAGAGTATTATCAGTGCTGAATCTTGTTTAAGAATTTGGCTTGATTTTACCTGTAAGTAAACGGACAGCTGCTGAGCACTGTACAAGTATCACTCCAAATGAAGTACACCATTGCAAGCCATTGTTTTACCTGAGAACCTGCCCTAGTCTGAGAGAGGTAAACTTGCGCAATACAATGAGAGGATTTTCCTGCTTCCTGCAAATTTGCTGGGATGCAGTTAGGTCTGTGGCTGAAAACTGGGGCATCTCTCCAGTGTATGTAACACTATCAGTGATGTACTTTAGAATTTTTGGAAAACAAAATAGAGCATTGTTTTGAAATTCTGGAATGTAGGTAGGAGCATGCAAGGGATGAGTTGGTTTTGGTTGGTCCTCATTTTGCAGATTTAAAAAATGAAGTGGGAGATTTAAGGACTGTCCCTAAATTCTCTGCAGGAAAGTCTTACTTCACACTACCCAAATGTAATAATGTAGTGTAAAGTATATATTTTATTTACTCTTCATTAGAATATATTGTGTGTTCTTAAAATCATTAGAACACAAGCCTCATCTGCATGGAGGTGTGACATTAAGCTATCATCAAATACAGTAAGATCTTTAGTGCTGAGTTTCGATGTAGTATTGAGATTGACATGGCATGTGCAACTGATATTCCTAATGCTTAAAATATTTAGGTTGAGGGCACCACACCTGAGGCAAAAAAGACTCTGTGGGATAAAATCTGCTTCTATTTTCTAGAAGCCTTCCTTAACTTCTTTGTGCTGAAGCCATACTGGAATTTAAGTAAGACAAAGTCACCCATTTATTTCACAAAAGCCATTAATTTGCCTTAACAACATATGAGGTTTCAACTAAAAAGTAAAAAGACCTAATTTTCTCTATGAATACATACATTGCCTTAGGATGAGGAGAAAAGAGTAGCTTATTTTCCTTCATGAGAGTGTCATGTAACTAAAAAACCCTAACCCAGAATGATGGAAGAATAGAATATTGGGGTATTTTTTTCTTCTGTTTCTTTTTTTCTGGTTCTTTACTCCTCCTTTGTTTCTGTTAGTTGTCTTGAATATTCAAAATGAAAAGAAAAGACTACCTGATTACACTGAGGAAAAGAACTAAAAACTAAAAACAACTAAATGAGATTGTAGAAAACATCTCACTAGGAGGCCTGGAGACTTTTCCTCTCTTTTGATCCTAGCAAAGTGCTATGTGAAATGATTTCAGTAACCATGTTTTTTAAGATTAATAATCTTATTATCAAGATTAATATTAATATTCAAGTTAATTTTTTTTAGATTTATATTGGCTTTACACCTACAAAATTTTTCTCAGATATCTTAATATCTGAAGTAAGTAACTATGATCAGCAACTTTTCTGGTTATATAGAATATATATTGATAAAGTAAAATGTAACATTACAACTGTTAGGCAAATACAAATTACATTAAGAAGTAAACAGAGATCAGTTTGATTTCGTTAAACACAGTTTGAATTTAGGTATAATTTTAAATTTTTGTTTGAAATGTATACTTAAGTTAATAGTACTGGACAAATCATTACTATCTGCTGTAAACTATTAAAAACACAAACTACTACCTTTTTATAAAAAAAAACTCATCTAGAGATCAGTGTACTTTTCTATGTTTTTGCTTTTTGGCATAGAGAGTTTGGTGAGAAATCAAAGACTGTCAAGAATGTTTTTTGCAGGTGGGATGGGGAGAATCGCTCTGAGAAATCTACTGCTGTCAAGGTGTATGCGTTCTATGACATTTTTTCGACATCCATTGTCAGTAACTCTGTAACCTAAAATCCCCTTTTTTCCTGTAAATGTGTATAGTTCTTTAGAACAAAAAGAATTGATTGAAAACAGGTTTTGAGGTTATTCAACTCGAAGTTATATTTCTCAGTTAGACAGAAAATATCACTCTAGGATGCATGAAGTGCTCCTATTCCATTCCTGGGGTTAGTCTTGGAAATATTCGGGAAAAAAAAGAGAAAAGAAAAAAGAAAAGAGAAAAACCTAAAAACAGCTTCTGCATTAACTCTTCTGCTGCTGGTCATTTTTGACAAATCACCCATAAGCTGTTCTAGCATTACATCTTGAACATGATGATGCTACAGGGCTCCACTGGCAGCTGTGTAACAATAAAAACTTGCAGTTTTGTATTTATATTGCCAGAATTATGCTATTGCAAAGTCTTAACATGAGGAAATTATAAAAAACTAACAGAATGTAATGTAACCTAAACAACATGAGCTACTAGTCTCATCAAATCATGTATTTAATTAATTAGTAGATTATGGCAAAGTTCTCCTTGAGCTTCTCATCTCACACAGAGAGAAATATAAATTTCACAGAATATTAATTCTGCCACTTTTCCTCTTCTTTTTTAAGTTACATATTGCTTTTGCCCTTCTTTATCTTATCTTCATTTTCCTTCTTTGTCATCATCCATTGATTCTCTTCATTAACTTAAAATTTGAAATGAGGATATTTTCGAGGAAACCAGTGACATTTTTTTAAAAAAATCTTTCTACAAAAGTACTTGAAAATGGCAAAAGTCATCTTAGTCCTCAGTAAGAGTATTCATTCTCCTTTCTAATCTCACCACGGATAAAAAGATTTTCCTCTATATAGTAAATAACTTTCCCCTTTCTGAAAGGATTCTTCAACACATCTCACCAATCCTCTAACATATATCTAAGAGTTCTTTTTTGTAACTCCACCTTTTCTACCTCTGTAATTTTATAGGATTTTATAGGATGGTACTGTCTGCCACTGGACTCTCTATTCTTCTTTATTTCTGCTTTAAAGTTTCGCCAAAAGATCAATGTCACGCAAAAGTGCAATCCCCCACTTCCTCCACCCCTCTAACAAGACAGAGGTACTGAAAAAGGTCTTAGAGAACTACAACTAGACTTAAAAAAAAAAAAAAAAGTAACTTCGCTAGTGGAACAGATGCTGTTAAGGAAACTGCACTGCGAAGAAAGTGAGTTACCACCAACAGTTCAGTTCTGCAAGTGTGTACTGACAAATTATTTTGTGTTTAGGCCTGATGTCAAAAATCCAGAAAAACATTTTCTCTTTTACTTCTTTTTTTTTTCTACATTTGCTTAATATTTTGCTGTGCAAGTGCACTTTCAATATATGTATTTTATAAAGAAGGGTATGAGAGCATTATGCAAAAACTACAATGCAGTGTTTTAGGGTCCGTTTTACCTTTGGAGATTAGAACAACTATTAAGTTTTAGTCTGACATCATGGGATACCTCTGACTGTTACAGAAATGTACATTAAAAATATTAGTAAATACCTGGAAGAGGGGCATAATCTACTTCAAAAATATGCTTTTAGTCCAGCCTTTGGAAGTGCCAGACCTGTTCCCTCCTAAAGTAACAAAATTGAAAATAAGACCATAGAAGAACTACATGGCCATCTACCAACATTATTGATATAATTGCTTTTAAGGTCATATTTCTGAAGAGAACAACATAAAATCATCCATATGATTTGAAAATACAACAATTTGTGCATGTGTGCATGTATGCATGCAATTTCAGCAAGCATACTACTTCCAAAGGCAATCTATTTATGCAAGCAGGTAGCAGGCACACAAAATTTTACTGTAAATAGCTACTTTTGGGGCAGTGAACCAAACAACTCCTGAGAGGGCAAAATGAATGACAGTTGTTTTCACAATGTGTAACCTATCCCTATCAACTATGCTGCTTTGTATACTACAATTATAATAGGCTTCAAAATATATAGCAGGCTAATTGAAATAGGCAGTAAAATGTTGATTTTATATTTTGGAATTTGATTACAACAGGTGCACTTTGATTTTTTTTTGTACTGTTTCTTCAGTCTGCTTTCAAGTATATTTCCTAAATTATATTTTACATTTATTACCAGTATGAAATGTAAAATGAAAACATTTTAAAATAAATGTTTGGATTTAAATTAAAACCACCCAGGATTATTTTTTCTCCATCTTTTACAATGCCATCCCCCAGCAGGAGTTAATGTTTCACTAACTAGACCCATTCAAAGCTGCAAGATGTGTGAGAGTGGGAAAGAGAGGTGAGAGAGAGGCAGAAGGACCAGAAAGAGGGGCAGAGGCACATGGGTGAGTGGAGGAAAGAAAGGGACAAGTGCAAGACAAGGAGAAAAGCGTGCGTAAGGGGAGAGAAAGAGGAGCACTAGAGACAGACAAGTGAGAAGGGGCATATGCATCTGAGAGGGGCATATAAGAGGAGACAGAGGAGATAAGTGCATGAGCGAGGGAGGAGCACGTGTGCATGCATGAGAGAGGGCCCATAGGTAGGTGAGTGAGTGAGTGAGTGAGTGAGTGAGTGAGTGAGTGAGTGAGTGAGTGAGTGAGTAAATGGCACCGTGCTCAGGAGAGGGATGCATGTGTGAGGAGAGGTACAAAAAGAGGGGATGAATGCAAGAGAGAGGAGAACGGGTGGGCAGGAGAGAGGAAGACTGTGGACGAGAGGCATTCCTGAGAGGAGATCGCACGAAAGAGGTGGGATGCGAGGCACATGAGTGAGAGGGTGAGAGGTGAGCGGGAGCATGAGAGAGAGGCGAGAGGAAGGGGCATGAGAGAGAGAGGTGGAGGGAAAGGGGGGAAAGCAGGGAGAGACGTGGAGGGAGAGCGGGGATGGAGGGGCAGAGTGGAGAGGAGAGCGAGCGGGGAGAGGGGAAGATGGGCGGGAGAGAAGGTAGCGGGGGAGATAGGGGAAGGGAGGGAAAGAGGAGAGTGAGAGAGAGATGGGAGGAGAAGGAGGGAGGAGCCAGAGGAGGAGAGGGATGGAGGACAGATGAGAGAGAAAAGAAAGGGGGGAGAGGGAAAGAAAGGGAGAGAGGCGGAGAAGGAGGTAGACGGAGGTGGGGGAGAGGGAGGAAGAGGGAGGGAGAGAGGGTGGAAAGGGGGACAGAGGGTGAGAGGGTAGAAAGGAGGAGAGGGGGAGAATGGAGAGGAAGGAAGAGAGTGGGAGAAAGAGAAGGGGAGACAGATGAGGCAGAGACGGAGAGAGAGACGGGGAGGTGATGAGGAGGGAGGGGGGACAAGGGGAGGGAGAGGTGGAAAGGGAGGACGAGGAGGGGAAGAGAGAGAGGGGAGAAGTGAGAGGAGGGAAGAAGGGGGAGAGATGAGGGAAGAGGGAGGTATAAGGGGGAAAAGCGGGAGAAGAGGGAGAGGGGAGAGAAATACTCAGAGTGGGAGTGGGTGGAGCACGCACAGAAGGGGCAGCTCACCGAGAGAGTTATCCTAACAGTTCACCTCGCCCCGCTTCTGCCTCTGGCTGGTCCTCGTTGGCTGGTACCCGGTTACTGGTCAATTGGGACGGGCACCTCCGCATGCGGGAGGCACGCACTGCTGCCAGCGCATCGCTGTTAGCGACCTTGCTCTGAGGAAGCAGGAGTGGAGAAAGGAGATCCAGGACGTGGCGGGCTCAAGTCTCGGCTGGGTGTTCTCGTTGTGCGGGATGTGCGTGGCTCCGGCTGGTCTCCCTGCCCACTGAATCGCTCGCTGAGAGGCACCGCGTGAGAGCGGCTCTGAGGTACCTCAGCGTCCTCAGCCGCTCTCCGGAGGTGCCAGCACCGGCTGCTCTGTCTTCAGTGCTTCCGTGAAGTGTTTTAAGAAAGGCAAATATGAAGAACCACATTTATGGAAAGATTAAGGTCATAAGGGTGTTCTAGTGATGAAAGAGTTTGTTTCCTTTGGAAAATTCAGCTTACTGTACGTAATTCATCCAAGTATCTGTTCCTTCCTTTCTGCTCCTGATTTGTTTACTAAAAAGTAATACGTAAGCAAGAAGTAGACTTTCAAGAAGTAGATATACATTTCAAGTGTATAGTGAACTAGTTTTGCAGGATGAGTGTTAATGAAGAAGTTAAGCGAAGGTGATAAACCGGAATCTGAAAAAAATACGTATTATTGTGATGTGAGTACATTTCTTGATATCTTTTCAGATTATAGGATAAATATGGGTTTATGGTACTAGGACAATGCTCATAGAAATTTGTGTGGTACTAGTTTAGCTGTGGTAGAGCAAACCTGTACGTGAGAGACTGTTAATGTGGTGAAGAACTTGGCCAGGCCCTGTAAGATTTAGCTGTCTGCAATGTGGTGAATTTGACTGTCATATATGTAGTCTTTACTTGCTAGCTTTTAAATCAGGGAGGTTTTTATGGCAATTTGTAAAGTTCTGTCATCTGTAGAGGATGAAACTTTTGAGTTAAAATGTGTCACATTCTTTGCATTACTGTATTTATATTATTCTAGTAGGTTTTATTTATTTATTTTTAGTATTCTAGTGCACCTATTAAAAATGTGCAGCAGCAGATCAAGAGCAGACAGTAAAAGCCTGAGTTAGTATTTTAGCTAAATATAGTAAAGAATACCTGCGCATATGAATCTTCTTACATTAATTGTTCTCATGTATGTATAGCTGTTCTTAATGGAACGTGGACTTCCTACATTGTTTCTCTGATTCCTTTGATGTAACAATGAATGAAGGTGCAGTGATACTGCGATATAGGATGTAGTTCTGTCTCTCCTAAGCCTCATCATTCCACCTAGGCACTGTATGTTTATCCCTTCCTGTTGGATTTCCAGTGCAGAGATGTTCAGAAAACTAAGAATCCAGAATCTGTAGGGAATGAAGGAGAGGTTCTTAAAAGGTTCCTACCACTTCTTATTTTTAAAGATAATACCCTGGTATTTTTCATGACCTGCCAAACAGTTCTTGCTGATGCCACAATTTTGGGGCGATATTTGGTTGTTACTTTTTATTTCCTAGTTAACTTCCACGGCAATTCCTCATTAGCCTCTTTTAACTGCCTGTTTGTTTTTGAAATGGCAGTGGCAAATGTTTCAAAAGCATAGGTGACTGCTCCTCAGGAGGTGTGCAGTCACTGTATAATATCCCAATAAAAAGGTTAGAAGAATTGCTGCATTTGTGGAATGATTCTGATTTCATTTGTCTTCGTTTCCCTTTAAATTTTACTTTGAACAGCATTATTTTAAGAGAAGCTGCCCTAATGAAGCTTGAATTTCTATCAGATCTGTAGGAATGCTTGAGTTTATGTACAGGGCTTTTGTATTGTTTTTGATTAACTGAATCGTTGGTTACCTATGCAAAGCAGAATTAATCAAAGATATTTATCCAGATTACTTCTGAATACTGAAAAGTTTTACCTCTGTATGTTGACTGATTTGTTTTGTTAGTGGTATCAGTATCACTAACCTGAAATAAATTTTGCACCCCAATGCTGCTTTTAGAAAGAAGCTGCTTCTCAAACAACTGAGCATTTTTCTTGGGTAGACAGTTTGAACATATTGCTTCTGTAAGTACAAAGGCTGTTTTTTTTTGTTGTTTGTTTTGTTTTTTATTTGTTTAAGTAAGTGACATAGGTATAACCAAAAAATAAAAACATATGTGTTTGTCAACTTTTCACTTTACACAAGCTTCAGGAATGTCGTTTTTGATAAGCTAAAGATAAGCTTACCTCATGTAAGTTTATGAATTACTTGAATATAATTAATATTTGGTCTGATTTGAGTTAGTAAATGAACTCAGAGGATTTTAGTGGTATGTAACACATTAAAGTTCTAAGTAATAACACAAAATGTTTTATTTTCAGAGATTCTTCCACTCCCATTTGAAATGTAGGTAGGGAATCATCAGACTAACGATGTTCCATAGACATTATTAATTCCTCGGTTTGTAGTTCTGGAGATACTTAAGATAACTACAGAAATTTACTAAGTAAACAAGCAGGGAAAAATGTATGTTAATATGGAAGTGAGTTTCTCTGAAAACCTATACAGCTGTCTCCATTTCTATTCAGTCAACAAAAAGCATAAAGTGAATGTTGAATCACTGGTAAAAGTGGTTCTTTATCAAGTCCTGTGGAATGAGCAAAGGTAAAACTAACTGTCATTTGCAAAAATTGCATCCTGACACAGATTTGAGTTATATCCCTTGTTACTGCATATGAGCTTCTTACTGCCAACTGAAAGAAGAATCCATGTGCTACAATTTGTTCTTCATAGTAGTTGTGGTGGTTTAATGGAAATGAGTGAAGGTTACATAGACGGGGATGAATTGACCGGGATGAATTGTGTTGTAGGTTCCTAAAACAATGGTGCTTTTTTGGCTGGGAAATCACTTTATGATCCTGTGATGATTTCTATGAACTGTACCTTATGACATGATGGTTTAGCCCAAATATTTACTTCCCTACTCCAGACTGGTCTTTTCAGATTGATCTATTGGTTTTTGAGGTTACAACTGATGCTGGGAAATTCCTGTCTGTATGCAAGAGCACTGTGACTGCATAGAGCTCCGCTGTTAGAGCATAGAGCACCACCTGTTGGCTGGTGGTTGTCGAGACCTTGTAAATCAGGGCTTGGGGAGAAGGCCAACAAAATGAGTATCATGGTAGCTGTGTCCCCCTCCTCTTGATCAGACAGGCTGAAACCAGAAGAAGTCTTCCAACTGAGGGTCCCATCTTTTGGAGGGAAACTTAGCCACCCTGACTTCTGCTCAAGCATCAGGGCAATATGCAACAAATCTCAATGTGAATTGAGCCCAGTTTTTCATGCAGGTGTTACATGGGCCGACAAGGAGAAATGTTCTGCTGAATCTGCTACCTGCAAAGAAAGCAAAAATGGTCAGGAATGTAATGGTGAATGGCAGCCTTAGTCAAAATGAACCTGAGATGGTAAGAATTAGAAAGTCAAGTATCAGACTTGATCCTGAAATTCATGAGAACAAACTTGGCTTCTTCATGAAACTAGTAATCAGGAAAAGAAGTCCAAAAGAACTCATCACCCTTCTGAGAAAACCTCTTTACAGTACAAAAAATGATCTATGCAAGAAAATGAGTGAGCACAGCAGTGTGTCTTAACAGGGAACTCAAAGTTAGGTTTATGTGCAGAAAGGAATCATACAGACAGAAGCAGAGACAGACTACCAAGAAGCAATTTGTTTTGCTCAAATATTTGGGACAGAATTAAGAGAGACCAAGTTTTGTTGGAGGTTAGAGGGATATAAGGGCAACGTGAAGGCTTCTTTCACTGTCACAGAATGATTGGCCCAGATTGGAAGCAGTCTTCATAAATCATCTAGTCCAATCCTCCTGCAAGTAAAGTCACCTAGAGTATGTTGCACAGGATCATTCTTAGGTGGATTATGAATATCTCCAGAGAAGGAGACTTCAGCATGCCTCTGGGCAACCTCTTCCAGTACTCTATCACCTTCACAGTCAATAAAATTTTCCTCATATTCAGATGGAGCTTCCTGTGTTTCATTTTGTTCCCATTCCCTCTTGTCCTGTTGCTGAGCTCTGCTGAAAATAGCCCTATATTCTTGGCACTGTCCCTTAAGACATTTTTATACATTAATAAGATCCCCTCTCAGTCTTCTCTTCTTAGGATAAAGCGACCTTTCTCTCAGCCTTTCTCTCAGCTACTATTACAGGGCCAAAAGAGAAATTTGGGACCACTGCTGAATAGAGCAAATATAGTCTCATCATGAGAGACATGTAAAGGCTGAGATATTTGACTTTTTCTTTTTTGCTTTGGTCTTTACTAGTAAACTCTGCTCCCAGATCTTTGTGTGTAGTTGCAAAGTTTAGGGGAGAATATTATGTGCAGTAGAGCAGGATCAGTTCAGGATGAGATTAGCAGGAATAACAAATTGAACATGTATAAGACCATAGGACAGGATGGGATGTATCTGGTGTTGAGAAAGCTGGCTGCTCTTTGCTCTTTGAAAGGTCATGGTGATCAAGAGAGTTTCCTGACTTGAAGAAAGCAAATGTCATGTGTATCTTCAGGAAATTAAGGAGAATTCAGATGATAGCTACAGGCTGACCCAGACCCTGGGAAGATTATGGGGCAAGTCCTCATGGAGGTAATTTACTGGCACATGAAGGAGAGAGGTGACTGGGAATCAGTCTGTGTGGATTTACCAAAGACAACTTACAACCTGGATAATGTCACCAGACCCTGAGCAGTGACTGGCAGGAACACAAGGAAAATATGCAATGTCAAATTTGTTTAGGGCATGCTGAGTTGAATCAGTCTTGAATCAGAAAGTCTATACAACTTTCTGATAAAGACATAGTTTGGTAATGTACATGACCTCAGGTTTGCTAGGTTTAGCTGTTTTACACTCTGTTTCATTAGTCTTCAAATGTCTTTTGAAGTGGAGACTTTTCTTGGGTTCCTACTATCTTACCATTGAAAAGATGCATCTGTAGTAGGAAATATTTCTTAAGGATAGGGAGTTATATCAGATATTGTCTCTATACTGTGGCTTGGTTTCAAATGAACCATTGATTTTTAAGGTTCTGCTTGAGAGGTAAGACCATTCTAACTACTGTTAGCCATTAGCTAAACGTATGAGTTGCTGTGTGCAAACTTGTCCTGATTTAGATTACTCAGTGAAATTTTTGGTAGCTATTTCAGTTTGATCATTGCGACTTTATCTTGTTCTAATGTGCTAACCAGAACTATTTGTTTTGTCTTGCAGAGGTATTTCACTGCCTCAGATATCTATACATAGTACAGCCATCTCTTTTTCAGATGCACATGGCCAGGCAGCACATACCAAAACAGATACCTGTTGTTTGACCTTGAAGCCTCAGAAGCCAGACTACAGAAGCAATTGCAGTTCACATGATTACTGCTTTTCTGGGAGTTGTTCATATGGAGATTACCAGCAATGCAGAAGATCAGGTAAGATGTTTGAAAATGTTGTTGGTAGTTTGAATAGACTATGAAAAAAAGGATACACCCACAATGACCAGCATGCAAAACAGTCATCTCTGTATTATTTAGCCCTTCAAAGTAATTTAGCCCTTCAAAGTTCTCATGTAAAGGAGTTATATCAAAAGTTGTTAACAGGAAGTAAGTTGCTTAAAATAAGGAGCAGGCTGCGTGCTGCAGCATCAATATGCTGAGCTAAGAGTTCATTTCAATCAACATCTCCATCAGTTTAAGAAGGTAGCTGGCCCCTCGAGGAGGCTTTGCGTTCCGCGAAACACAGTGACGAGTGGGATGTGTACTTAAGCGAACTGCCTTTATTATAACACTAAAAATAACACCCATAGTGAAAAAGACCCTTGCCCAGGCAAAGACCCCTCCCCTGAGCACGCATAACAGCAGGTACAGTGAGTACACAAAATTATGTGTAAAAGTACCAACCAATCAGTGCAAGAACGATGATTATGATTGTGTAAATACATTGTTGTTGTTGTTGTTGTTGTTTGGTTGGTTTGTGGTTTGGAAAGTCAGGAGTGGATGCTCGATTTGTGGGAAACCACGGAGCAACTGGCCTTGCGCAACTCTGAAACAAACGAGCAAACATCCCTCGTGCATGTGGGACTGTTGGCTCACTGCGCGCTGGGCAAAGGAGCTGCTTTTCAGACAACAAAGTACCTTTGCATAACTTTAAAATATTTAGATGTTTTTAAAGAATAAAGTAACTTTAAAATATTTCTGCTTTCTCAATGTTGAGACGGTGGTCAATGTGCTAATAGTAAATACAGAAAAATATTAAGAGCCACAACAGCTGAACAGGAATTATGAATAGATTCAAGAATCTCCATCTTGGCTTTTAGGAAAGAACCTGTTTAATTCTCTGCTTTTGCAAGGGGAAAGGGAGGTAGGGTGTAATTGTTTAATGGGTTTAGATGGAACACACACTTACACATGATGGAATATGTTGCTTAAGCTTTTTTAATGCATTTGGTAGGTCTTAGTATATTGCAGAGCGTTTTTATATTTGCAAATATGTTGATGTCAGGCAAAAGCTAATCACCCTTTTAAGCCTTTTCTCCCACTCACAAAAAAAGAAAGATTTACTTTTATGTTCTTCATTTAGGAAGAATGTTTATTGCAAATACAGGTGTATTTCAAATTTCCTCACAAAAAATTAAGGTCAATTCAGTTAATTAGTTTTTTAAAAAATATTATGTATGTGGATGTGTACATATATAAGTATTTTTTTAGAAATAGATGCACTGTATTTCTGTTTAGCAGAATGAAAGGAGAATATCATAGCCATGCTCCTATCTGGGCTTATTATGCTGTTACATGAAAAAAATATACCTATTCTCCAAAGCTGTTTGTTTTCAGTTTTGTGATATAAAAAGAGACAGATGGGAAATACATGCAGACTTTTAAATCCTGTTTTGCAGAATGAACCTGTTAAAAACTGACTTAAAATCTGATTTCTATACCAGAATTTATAGGAGAATCAGATAAAATGACTCTATGCACCATGCTCTAGGTGTCCCTGCTTGAGCAGAGGGGTTGAACTAGATGATCTCTACAGGGCCCTTCCAACCTCAACCATTCTGGAATTCTGTGTAATGGCTAGGGATGGGTTAGTTAATTGAAATGACATACTGAAAAACAGCTGTAAGTCCATGATGTTTATCAGTGGTTCATACTTTACTTTTCCCTACATTCCTGAGCATTAAGTTGATGGCACACTGTGGATGCCTGGCTTTAGACATATTCTTTTAAGCTTGTGGTATCTTGTAATAATGTGCAATTGCTATCTGCAGTGTAATTCTTATTTTTTCTCAGTTCCTTTCAGTCACAGGGATGAGCCAGAGTTCGAGCTCCAACACTCCTTTTCTTGGTCTCTTTTTGGTATCTATCTTCGCAAAATTTGGAAATGAAGAGCTTCATCTATAATTTGTGTAGTGGCATTTGGGATGGGGTTTGCCACATGGCAGCCCCAAATGTGACCGGCTGTTGGCATACAGCTATCACCTCCCCAACTGATTTCCCAGGCTTCTCCCCACTGCCCAGTGCCCTTTTTCTTATCAAACAGATGCAGCCAACTTCTGTACTAGCTGATTTCAAACACACAGCACTTCTCTTATCACAGTAACACACTGCTGTGTAAAGTCCAATTTCCTAGCATTTACAGGAGTTGGGGGGGGAAGGCATCTACAGGGTAAAACTCTGCAAAGGTATTGTTTGCCTCTGTCAGGAGTGTTTTTTTTTTTACCCAATTTCTTTTTTTTCCCCTATGGCTATGTAAAATCTTGAGTATCATTGTCTCATCTGGACATTTTCTGTGACTTCTTTCCTCCTTCTGTAGGAGCAGGTACTTACAAATCAGGCTGTTTGCCTATGCAGCCTCTCTGCCCCTCAGTTTTTGCCAATGGAGATATCTACCCTAAGGATCTGCCTCTCTTTCCTGATCTTTCTCTGCTAGTCCTAGAAGCATGATACCTGAGAGATGGTGATTTATATTGTCTTATTCCTTCTCTCTCCAGCAACTTTAAAGGAGGATTCAGTTGATAATGAGAAGAAAATGATCTATCTTCTGAAAACAAAATCTCTTGTGTCCCCAAAGGCACCAGATAGAAGACCTCATGGAGCAAGGAGGGGAGGTAGCAAAAGAGGCCCTGAGAGTTCTGCCACCCACTCAGTTATTTCTTCAGTAAGACACATAAGCAGAGACTTTTCTTCACTCCTGTGTTTATTGGTCATTTTTCTTGACTCCTCTTCTGGCTACTCCTTACACACAGAAATCCTCATTGCCTCTTGCTCCCATGTAGTACAGAATTAGGGCAGGAGGAATCCCTTTCCTGTTCCTATTGTCCTTGGCTCTGGTCCTTCATCAACAAATAATCTTTATAAGTCTACACTGACAGCCTGCAGTGTTATTTATCATTATTTAAATGCTTGTTATCCTTCAGTACTATTACAACTATACCACAAACTTTGATGTTGAGGCAAGATTTTTGAGGCTATACCAGAACCCTTTGAACTAATACCAATTTTCCTTACAAACCTATTTTGGGGGATAAACTTCCTAGCCAATAAAATGATTTGTGATTCCTGGCAAAAAGGTTCAGATACAACAGCCTCTTCAAATTCTCTGCAGTATTGCTCATCTCTCTTGAGTCATCTCTCAAAAAGCTTGCCGTTGATCTGCAGCTGTGGAGCCAGATCTCTCATGGCTAAAACCCCTTCTTTCATAAAGCTCTTACTTTCCAGTTGAATTTCTTTTTAAACAACCATTTTTTCCCCTTCCCAAACTTCACTGGCTAAATGCCAGGTGGGATGAATTCTAAGACCCTGGTACTGCTTAATGTCCAAGCTATAATTTTGCTATAAACCATGGAAAAATAAACTAAAGAAATGTACCCCCCCCCCCCCCCAAAAAAAAAAAAAGGATTTACAAAAAAAAGCTATACAAAGTTGGTCAAGTATTTGTACTTAATTTTAAACTCTGTATTAAAAATGAATACATTAAATTTCTATAAAAGTAAGGCACATGCAAAACATGCTGTACAAGTCTGGCTTTCAAATTTCTTTACAAACTAGCAGGCAATATTTTAATTTGGCTTTTCTAAAGTGTGATTTTCCCCTATGCAAGATACATGGAAGAAAGTTAAGGTGACATCACACCAGTTAAATCTAGATTCTGTGCTTTCTATACCACAGTAAGCATGATATGATCGGGTGGTACAGCAGTAAAAAGTAAAATGCAACAGACAGTACAGAGATTATGAAAGTAGTGACCAACATACAAAATTTAAGAATGAGAAGTTGTAGCCATTTTGATATATCAGTAATCTTATTCAGTACATGATGATTTGGCAACTCCAGTCTGTAAAAGTGTCAGTGCACAATTGTTAGCTGTCACCGTCATACAATGCTGAAGACCATAGAAAGATACTGCTCATAGGACACTTGAATCCAGCCATCCTGATCAGTATCATAACGTCTGAATACATCAGTTAGCCTCTGAAAAGAAAAAATAAACTGTGAGTGGTTTTTACAAGGCACAGGGGCTCATAAGACACGTTCATAAAACACCTCGGAGTCATACATTTAGAGAAAGAAACCACTGACAATTCAAATTCTCACTTTCTACCAGATAAGCATACTATTATTAGGTTCTCACTTGCCTCCATTAAGCCTCCAATTACCCATGAGTATTTGGCAATGACAGTAAATATAGATAATAGACCAATAAAAATCCCAGATGGATTCACAAACACCAACTAAATGACATTCTCTTTTGAAGAACGCTTTAAGAGTTTAAATTTTTAACAGAGTACCATTAGCACCAGTTACACAAGTACAGTTACACAAAAATGTAAGTACAACCAATGTTACAGCAGCAAGAAGCAGTTACAGCTGTAAGAGTAAAACAAAAAGGAACAAAATCACATGTTTGCAAATAAGGAAATAATATTCCAGCACTGTTCTCTTTCTGTTATAGGTCAGAAAGCACTTCTGGGACAATGCTGGCTACTGTAAGAAAGAAAAAAATCCTTCCTTTTCCTAGAAGTTTAGCTTGTCCACCACTACAGCTTCCCAACTTTTCACAAAGCCTTATTTGCATTTCAGAAGAGTAAGGATAGTTAAGTATTGACACAAGAAATTATTTAGTGAGGGGTTTTTAAGCTGTAAAACATAACTACAAGGATTTTAGTTGTCCCTAAGGTATGCATTCATATATACATTTGCTGTTCTGAAGGGCTCAAGTGTCTTACTACTATACCATCACCCTTACAGGACAGCAATTAAGAAAAACCTACTAATCTATTAGACCAGTCAAATTCTTTTTTAATTAGTCTGGCTTTAAATAGAGATACGTACAAAGCCCTACAACCTAGATTAAGAGAATTTAATTTCTGATGACGTTGAAAATTATACCATGGGCACATGACACTAGTTCTAACCCAACCAAGATTTGGAGGGAAACTATTTATTAAGTTATAATAGTATTAAGTGTTTTCCTTTTAATACCATTGAGAGTATTTTGTGTTACTTTTTCCCCATATGATTTTTGACTTATTAAATATTTACCAAGCTTAAGTGATAAAAATGGGTAACAGTTGAAGAAGAATAAAGCAAGATGTTTCTAACATCTCTTGTCCACTTTACTTAAATGAATAAACATCCATATAGACCATAGCAAGTACTTACAGTCAAAGGGAAAAATTTAAGGAACAATATATTGTAAAATATTTTCTTTTTTTACCTGTAAGACAACACAGCACTGAATAAAGTCATCAAAAGCAACTTGTCCTCTTCCTTGTCTGTCAAATTTCCGAATTAGGATGTCATAGAATTGGTCAGACAGCCGATAACCTTGGAAAAAGAAGACATGTTTTAAGAGTCTTCCCTAGTTAATCTAACTCTCTTCATAGAAGGACTGTAGTTACTTAGATGGCAAGTATAATGTACAAAAAGAAAACAATAAGCAAACAAGCAGTTACAAGAGAATAATGGGTTTTTTTTGGCAAGTGTATCTACTACCTAACAACAGCATTCAGCTAAAGTGCATTCAAAGAAATCATGCTCATTAATGATGTAAAGTCACAACAAACAATTACTGATTAAACTGACTAGTGGGTTGAGAGAACTGTTTAGGACTGCAACTCAGATTATTAAAGATGATGTCAATTGCACTAAAGTGATTTTTCCACTAGAATGCTACTGTCATTGGCCTCATTTGAGAATGAGGAAAGCTGTTTCAAGACCCCTCCTAAGTTAAAATGTTTAACTGAAATATTGGTAGTGCTCTCAGAGAGACTATTGGGCAGAAAACATTCCACACTTACTGAAAAAATGAAACCAGATATGTCAATACAAAAGGGGCAAAAAAAAAAAGTACTTGTAGCAGGGTATCTTTAAAAGGTACTTTAAACCTGAAAAGGGTAACTGCATTTCACCCATCTTATTTTAGTTCTTTGTCATGTTTGTCAGAAGAGTACAGCCCTCACTGCAAGCTCATTTAACAATATAAGCCTATCAGAAAGCTGTAATTACAAATGAATTACCAAAACCTGTTAGTGCTTGCTTTAGCTCATTTTTGTCAATCATTCCAGAATTGTCTCTATCATACGTTCGAAAGACGTTCTGCCAGTCTGAGATATACTTCCAGACTCCTGTGAATTCATTGAAGTTCACACCACCTTTGTTTTCTCTGTCGAACATGCCTGAAACAAAGGAAAGAAATATATGTATAAAACACAAGTCTTCAAATTTTTTTTAAAAAAAAAAAAAAAAAAAAAGGGAAGTGAGGGCCCTTTGGAAAGCTCTGAAGAAAGTGAGAAATTGCTGAGATACAGTGATAAAAGTTCTGCCAATCCAAAGTAAACACAGAAGTCTTTGGAAGGGAAAAGATAAAAAGCAAGGTAAAAAAATTGGCCAGGGTGAAGCACATAGTAATACTTATTTTTTCCTGGTCTTTCATTTCCAATATGAAAGTAAAAAATTTTAGGGCTTGACTGATCACCCAATAACAAAACTGGAGACAGTGTGACTCTTTCCTAAAGATTCATAAGAATCAAAAGCCCTGAATATCCACTGACTGCCAAAGTGCTGAAATGTTAAACTGCATTTGATCTACCAATACTTGTCAAGACTGTGCCTTTTTTATACAAACGGCATGTTGCAGTGACAGAATTCTGACTCCTGATGAATATTTACCAAAAAAAAAGCAAAATATTACATCCTTAGATTTAAAAGCTTCTTCTATCAAAATCATTTTTTCACGTCACTAGAATGTATTTGAAGATGCATTAAAAAAAAAAAAAAAAAAGAACACACACACATACTTCTGTTCTGTCTTTTTGGCGCATACCAGAGGATGTAAATACAATAGAAAAAATATAATACAAAAATATAGTAGCTGCATAATGTCTTTTTAAATATTTAAAGCTGACAATTTCCCTATACCCTTATTATGCTATCTATTCAGTTGTCTAGTAATGTTTTCTTGGGTTACCTTCACAAGTGCATATATGTATGTACAAAAGGAGTACATTTCTGTTTTTCAAAGTCACCATTATTTCTATTTATCTTACTACTGTTAGGCTTCTACAGAAAGGAAGAATGAAGCACTGTCTTATTTGAAAGACCAACTTATTAATACTATGATCAGCTAAGCTGCTTCAAAAGGCCTTGAAAAAAAATGCATTTACTATACAATACAATACATAATTATTTGTCAAGAGCCACGCAACAAAAGGTGGAGTTTTCAATCACCTGAACAAACCATAAAATAGCAATATATCCTGAATATTTCACATAACATACTTATACTCACCTAGAATTGATCGGACTGTTGCTGGATTAAAAGGAGTCCATGTACCTGAAACAGGAAGAACTAATCAATTCCTCAATACTAAGGAACATTTAAAAAATTAACCCAAACAACAATTAAAAAAAATAGATGAAAACAGAGTTAGATGAAATGGAGCTAGCACATGAATAGAACAAGGCTGCTTTGAAGTAACTAAACTACTAATCCAGGAACTTCTACTAATACTTCACAGGTTTAACACAGAAAGCAAAATAATTTCTTCAGGCTGCACAAAAACAAAACAAAACAAAATACACACACACACAAAAAAACCCCATAGTTCTTCCACTGACTGGAGCAGACAAATTGTAAGGTATAAATCAAAGTGTTATATCTATTCTTTAATAAAAATCTGCTTACATCTTATTTTACAGATAGGTAATTCCAGGCCATTTAATTTCTGACAGAACTGGAAAAAAGGGTTCCCAACATTTCTGAATTACTTAATGTTCTTTAAGTATAAATGTTGTTTAGTATAAATCCCACTTTTGTTCAAGGAAGTGGGAATTTAAAGCATTATTTTCAGATCAGTAAGAAATGTTAATTCTTAGATGTGCTTGAGCAGTAATCAGCTGGGAAGGAACTTTTTTCTTCCTTTTTTTTTTGCTTCTTCTATTTTTCTTCTCTGAATTCCTGAATTATGAGAGCATCTACTCATGTTGGACTAGTTTCTACTAATATGGAAGCACTCCACAATGGTAAGAAATGTAAAGTTGTAAATTAAGACATACTGCTTCTCATCTGGAATCTCACCCTTACTTCTCTAGTCTTTGAAAGTTCCAGGAGTATCAAAAAAGCTTGTACTAACACTGAAATCCATGGTCTTAAAACAGCCAATATAACCATGGTACTGGATAGATATTTGTGACAATGTAGTTGATGACCACAAGCTCCTAATTAAGTAGGCTCTGAAAAAACATTGCTGCTTTGCTGAATCAAATAACATTGGTGGAAGCTCTTGCTTATGTCAGTGCAGAATTTCTCCTGTAACAGGAAGCTAAGTGTAAATCTAAAGATGCAGCAAAAAATGGAAAAAGTGTGTACTGTAGACAGTCCATAGGACTATTTGCACATAAAAAGAAATATAAGGTATGGGTTTGGGAAGAAAGAAGAGAATAAGTGTAAGAAACACCAGTACTATAAAGAAAAACAGTGCCTTAGAATTGTATGCTTCCTGATAGGGATCAGAAATAATGGAATTATTAATAGTGTGCCAATATTGAACTCTCAACAGAATGGAGAAAACTGTAAAAACAGAGTTTAGAAGATAATTCATTTCATGTTTAAATTTTAAGAGAGAAAAATTCCATAGAAGATTGACTCTAGTGCTGAAGACCTGTCCTAGTTTCAGTCTGTCGGTCTGTTCTCATAAACTTAAAGAACTACTGTCTCTGTCTCCCTGACTCTCACTATTAATTTTATATAGCAGTACAGAAAAACAAGGAAGCATATGATAGTTTAGTTTGTTTTGTTTTATAGCTACTAGTGTTTAGTTGTAAACAACTCTAAGGAGATGATAAATCTCTTCCAGATAAGTATATTGTTATTTATGTAAAACTGGCATTTTGAAAAGCTGGATGTCAAGAACACCAAAACTCAACTTCAGTCTGTTATGAGAATTATGCATTCTTTTTTAATGTTTTATAAATAAATAAATCTTCATTCTTTCAGCCCACTAAGATTGCATGACAGCTATGCACCATTATCTACTAGAAAACATATTTTGAAAAGAATATAGAATTATTAGTGACTTTGTTATATAAAATCTAGAATCTCTTGGAATACAGGAAAACTGGGAAATCAAGCTAATTTCTATTTCTGTAAACATTTTGCCTAATAATAAAATAATAGTAAGTTATTATAAGTGATAATAAAAGTTATAATAAAAGTTAATTTGGTGAGGACCTATCATAACTGCCAGCCATTGCAACTGCTAATCCATACTGTAAGTAAGGAATTAAAAGAATTTGATAAAATTTAATGTATTTTTGTAGTAAGTAGTGAAGCCTAGCAGATAAGAAGATAATTGAAGAACATCAAGTTTAAAGTGGCAGAGGCTGTTACAATCAGCACTTAATCTTAAATGAAAAACCTGACTCTATTTAAACTGCAGCTTTTGCTGAAGGTTTTGTTCAGAAGTTATTTATTTGTGAATTAGGTATGATAGCATTTCCAGTAGTGATGAGCAAGGAATATAAATCACTGTGCTTTAAAGGAAGCAGAGTGGGGAAAAAGCAACATGATGTGCACAGAAGTGATGTGCATGCCCCTCTCCCTAGAATGCCAATCAATGGGCCTTACAATAGGAACTCTGCTTGTAGTGCATTATAATTATCATGCATCAAACCCAGAAAACTCTCCTTGAAATCCAAAAACAAAGAACAAGAGGCTCACAAAAAGAAGTGGGGGTGGAAGGAAGGGGCGATGCTCCTCTCCTTCAGCCTTTGGCTGCAGATGAAATAAGAGTTAAAGAGGCCAAGAACTTCTTCCCTTGCCATCCAAAAATTTTGTCGTGAAGTAATCAGTCTCACAACTCATCACTTACCTCACTGCTAGTTTACAGACTTACCATTAGATAATGCCTGCTGAAGTTCATTATCAGATATTATTCCACTCCTATCTTTATCAACCCTGACAAAAAAAAAAGTTAAAAGTTGTAAGCTTTACATATTTGCAATGAACAGGTTCTACTTACAGTTGTAGAAACCTAACCATTCTAGCTCCTATTCACAAAAACAAGAGTAAACTTTTAGGGAAATTTTAGTCATCAATTACCTTTTCTTTGGTAAACCACTTCACTGTACAACAAATTAAACACCACACTGAGACTGATAAGACATACTGGAAGAAAATATAAACTATGAGGACAACTCTTCTAAACTGAAAGCCACTAATGTATGATGCAGTGCATTATGATTTGCATATATGCAAATATTCAAAATGTGGAAATAACCCAAACCTGGCCCTTTTTGGGCATTCAAGCACATCTTAGCACATCAAGCACACCTTAGTAGGTGCCAAATTTTGTTGTGCCTTCACAATCCATAGTCTTGGAGAGCAGAGTTTTATCCTGGAATTAAGAAACTAAATTACCTGCACATAGCAGGGTCACTCCTTTAGACAGACACTTGAAGACTTCCTTTTATACAAGGAGTGTAGTGGCCACTCAAGACTGTTTCTGTCTTCTACTTGAGGGGGCTCAAACCCAGAAACTTGCATTTCTGAAGACTGCCACATTTAAGCAGTTAAGGGAAAGAGGAAGGAAAGGAGAGCTTTTTAGCTCAAAGGGAACAAATCAAAAAGCCTTGTGACTAGGGCTAGAGACCTACGCAAAGACCTCACTTACATTTAGGCACAAGGAATGAATGCCAAGCTGATCACTTCCATAGGTAACAGGCTATACCTACCAGCTTAGTTTGATGCTTCCTACTTCCTTTCTTTGAGTAGGATCCACATTCCCCATGCCACTGACAATTTTTATTTTCTCTCAGTAGTAACTGAATGAGCCTTCTCCATTCCTAGGCAGAGTCATGCTTCATTGGTCTTTCTGTAGAAGCCATTTATTTATTCTTTGCTATGTTTTTATAAAGTTTTTTCAACCATATTATTCCTTAGGTAAGAAAAGAATCTAAACTGCATACAATATTCAAGTTGCAGGCATAAATTGCATAGATTATACAACAGTAAAAATCCCTTTTTATTTTTCATTCATTTCCTAATACTTCCTAACATTTAGTTTAATTTTAGAAGGACTAAGCTGACATTTTCATGCAAATGAGTTATAACCTACCTACAAACTGGTCCTGCACATCAGTCTGGTTAAAGAACATTCATTTTATACATAAAATTTTGTTAAGCTCTTTCTTTCACTACCTCATGTTTGTACTGTGGATTCCATCAAGCATTATATGACCATCATCTTCCTTAAAATCAGTCAATTGGTATTTTAAGGTGTTCCTGCAAACCCTCATCCTAGTTTTTATATCGAGTGTAGCAAGAAATTACATTTCATCATTTACTCTCACTTCATCCTCACAATTGCTTTTTGCTCATTGCTTATGAACAAGTTAAAAATTCCAGAAACCTTTTGTCCATCAGTGTGATTGATGAATGTATTCTTATTTTTGAGTCAGCTATTTATCTGTCTGTTTTACAGCTACTAAATTGCTTTAAAAGCCTTTGATACTTAATGCATTTGAACCCCCTTGGGAAACTACGCAGATGTCAACCATACCAGTTCTGGCATATCTAAACTTAATCCTTATGAAATATATTTGAAGAATTATACAGTCCTTTGCCAGATAGGGTTTCTTTCAAGAACAGGGACTCTTCCCATTGGCTATGTTGGCTAAAATGGCTCCTACCAGTTTGCCTCACACATATCTCAGGTTGTTCCTGTCTCTTTGTAGATCTTTCAGAAAAGTGCCACTCGTGTTTGCCACCTCCAAGCCCTCGGATGAAGTGGTTTCTCTGCAAGTATTGACCTGTAATCCACTGCATTCCTGAGTCACTCAAGAATTACTGAGCAAATATCCAGTTTTAGTAATTTATTGCTCGTTTTGTCTACTCCTTATCTTCTTTTCCCAATCTTTACTCAAGAAGGATCCTCCAGTGCGCCTCCTACAAAAACAGGTGCAATCTCAGCTCTTTCTCCCACAGGATACAGGCACAAAAATACCCAGCCGGCCTCACTGCTGGTCTGGCCTCAACAGCAGCACTTGCTTCAACAGCAGCCTGCTGACACTGCCAGGTTCTGCTCCTGATGACCTGGGTGTCCTGGGGGCTCTTACGCTCTGCGCTACAACCGCTCATATTCCTTTTCGCAAGCCTCCCTGTGTTCTTACGTTGACCCTCTGGAGGTTGCACTCCTTTCCAGCTTCTCACTTCTGACTTCAGCATTTTGCAGGCTACCTTCTAGCACCCAGGAATCCCCCCTCCCTTGCTGCAGAGCTAACCCGTGCCTTTCCTAGGGCCGCAACTGCGAGGTTGTTCAGCCGGGCCTCGAGGGGGCCGCACGGCAGCGGCTCCCGCCGGGCTCCTCGGGGCAGCGGCCGCTTGCCGCGGGAAGCTCCGGCACTGCCCTGGCCCCAGCCCCGGCCCCGGCCCCGGCACGGCCGCAGCCACCGCAGTCGGGTCGGCACCGGCACTGGCACGGGCGCGGGCCGCTCCGCAGGCCTCACCTCTGGAACACGTTCCACAGGAAGCTCGGATCGGCCAGCCCGGCCGCGCTGCCGCCGTTGGGCCTGTAGTGGTAGCCGGCCGCCATGTCCCGGCGCAGCCCCTCGATCCCAGTGCCGATCCCGATCCCTCCGCGCTGCAGTTCCGGGATGCGCCCGCCTGCGCGGCCCGTGACGTCACGAGCGGGGCGGGCGCCCGGCCGTGGCGGGAGGAGGCGGCGTCGCCCGGGGAACCTGGGCGGGAGCCGCCGTGGCCGTTGCTCGTCCCCGGGCAACGGCGGCCGCCGGGGCAGCCCGGGCGGAGCGCGCGAGCCCGCGGCCCTTCCCGCGTGCCCGTGACACTCCCCTTTGGACTGAATGTCCAGGAGAACGGTCCCCAACTCGGGTTTCTTTCGGTAATCGGGGCGAGTCAGGACCAGCCCCGAGCAAAGCCCGCTGCTCTTCCAGGGAGGAGCGTCCGTGTGCGGGGCGCTGCTGGCCCTGCACGCAGGCACTGCGCAACCGGCTGCTCCCGAAATTTGAAAGGAGCATCCGCCTTCCCTCAGAACGGGGGTCTGGGCTCTGGAATGTCCTTATCTTTGAGGACGAAAACAGCACTGAAGCCTGTCATGAGGCAAGCATGCCGATAGGATATGGCGCATGCTCTCCTAAAAGTGCCGAAGGATGGTTCGGGTTGCTTCATTTAAACAGGGCAGATGTCCCCGTATTGCGGTAGGGTGGGAGGAAGAAGTAGAACTGAGAGCTAGTATTCTTTAACCAAGGAAAACCTGAAATTGCTCATTAAAATCAATTTTTTTTGGGGGGGAGGGGGGAGAGATGGTGGCAGGAAAACCCATGTGTGGGTGTGTCTTTAATAAAACTGTCTTCATTTTAATACTGAACATCACACCCTAGATGAAAAGCCCTCCCCTGAGCAGACATGATGAGTAAGCAGTATAGTAATTGCATGTAAATTCCTAACCAGTCACTGTAAGAGGGAGGTATAAATACAGCTTGGGAAGTCAGGAGCGTGTGCTTGATTTCTGGGAAATCAGAGAGCATCCTGGCTTGTGCAACTCTGAAATAAATAAATAAATATATTTCCTGTGCGTGGTTATTGGCTTATTGCACACTGGGCAGCAAATTCACTTTTTGGATAACAAAAGGATTGCTGCCTTGACAGGAATGTGTTTAAGAAATAAATTTGCTGTTACAACCATTCTTAATCAAACTGGCATCTTCACAGACTGTGCCAAGGAAACTACTGTGTCATTTTTTCCAATTCATAGACCAGCATTCTGGGAAAGTAATTCCATGTCCTGCTGAATGGAGACTACTACTAATCTGTACAAACAACTATTTAATGTGTTCAAAGCTTAAAGTTCCAGGTTTGGAAATATTGGTTGTTTTTAAAATGTAGTGAACTCAGGCATCGATTCCTTAGCAGCAAGACAAGTCAAACAACACGTCAATTGCCACGTGCACGCCACCACCCTCAAAAATCTTCCACAGCTCAGTGAAACTCTCACTGGAAAGGGTAAGAAGCATGACCTGGGCACACTCATAGTGGAATTCCCCAGTCCTTTCCTCTCATCAGCTGCTGGGATGAAGATTCATGACTCATGTGGGGGATAGCAAAGAGACGATCTGGAAAAAGTAAGTTCACGAGTTTGTCACGTACAGCTCAGGAAGCATGAAGTAGAAGCATGAAGCAAGAAGTAAAATATGAGATCTTGACAGAATGGGCTAGTAACTTTTGCAAGCAGATTTGCCAAAGCAAAACTTTGAAGATTGTGTGACCATAGTAGGGGGCAAATCCTTCTGTGAAAAGGCATAAGGAGAGAACACACAAAACTTCCAAGGGTGAGTAGCTCTTTCTATTTTCCTGAGAGCATTAAATCTTCAAGAGATGTAGGAGGGAAAGTTTTCCTGGCTTCTACATCAAAAATGGTCAGTTATCCAACCAGTGGACAAATTAATATATATATATATATTTGTATTGTTAAAAGATACAGATACAAAAACAAATACAGCTGAAATACTTCCATTTTGAGGGAGAAGGAAAAGAGAAATGGTTGCAAGTGTGCAAAAAATCTGTAAAGACAGATTTTAAGGATGGAACAGGTTAATAACCTCTGTCCTTTGAATGGCTGTATCAATTTATTTTCGCATGACAAGTGATTCCATGAAAAGACTCTGCTGAAAGCCCTTGACAGAGGGACCTAGAGATTCTGTGTGAGCATGTATGGAGAGGCAGCCTCATCACATGCAGCACTGCTCCTCCAGAAAGCTTTATCAAGAACACAACACTTCATGAAGATGCAAATGGAGGTCAGGGTAGCAGTACTCTGCCAACATGGTGGTAAGTGTTGCACAAGGCAGCATGTGTCGCCTGAGATAGCACGCAACAGGAAGCAGAGGGTCTCCATTAGCATTCTTTTACAGACGATGAACCATGAGACTTAAGAGTCTCTGAGGGCATTAGCAGTCACTTTGACCTTTCTGTTCTAAACAGAGTGGGACTAAGGGGTCTCCACTCAAGGGAGCAGGTTTGCCTTTGGGGGAAAAAATAGCACAGTTCCAACATTCAAGCAGTACAGGATTACTTCAGGCAGTTTACGGATTTTTTGTTTGTTTGTTTGTTTAAAAAAAGATCAGGTTAATTGACTCCCTTGGACATAGTGAAGATCCACATCACGCAGAACAAGAATTTCAGATTCTACTGAAATTGAATTGTCCTTGTCCTTAGATTGCCACTGAAATGCAGGCAAGATCAGTAAATATTACCTCAATAGTTCTTAACTCACTAAGCCAAAGACTGACCATACAAGAATTTATTCCCCTACCTAGATACAGTATTAGGATTCATAGTGCCTCTAGTATCCCCAGGTCTTGCAACATATACACTGTGGCATATATGTTGTAGTCATCTGAGGCTCATTCAAGGGAAAGGTCAATGGGAAGGAGAGAAAAAAAAACCCACACAGTGTCTCAGTTTTGCCCTCTATCCCAGCTGCTGACATTGAATGCATCTACTCTGGGTAGTGAGATGGGTCAAACATGACTGTGTGTGTGTGGGTAGTGTGTGTGTGTGTGTGTGCGCGCACAGGCTAAGCCCAATCTTACATGTTACCTTGAGAATATTAATTAGTACGAAGTAGGTTTGCACCTTTCTTGCCCTTGCCTTGCCTATGAATAGCCGAATATAGTTGTCAGAGACAATGCCTTCATTCTGTCCTTCATTGAAAACATTTTAATTTAGCAATTTTCTAGTTATGTATTATAATTCAGCATATAATACTAGACATTAGCTTCAAGTATTAATCTGAAAATATCACAGAAATAAGAATATATCTTGAGTTTCCAGGAAACTGTTAAATCCAAGTAGTATTCACACGCTCTACACTTCAAATAATTGAAGAAAAATATTATTGAAATCTATTGTAATTTTATAAGGATGTAAAGAATACACTGCTAAAAGGTAGCAACAGCTTTAACATTTTATTGAATCAGTGGTGTTTATGTGCAGTCTTTAGTGACTCAATGAAGAATTATTTTTGTACCTCAAGCATCATTTTTAATGGTCATTCACTCCATAATCAAATTGCATGCTAGCAATTTTGAATCTTAGTCAAGAAACTGATTTTATAATTACGTTTTCTGAAATAAACTATTTTACATCAGAGAAAATACATGTATAAAGTACAATGTGGAAGTGAATTGAAAATATATGCCCAGTGCGCTGCCATATAAAGACAGTCCTTGAGATATAGTCAGCTTAGGTATTGCAAGCAATGTATGTTAGTATATCCAGGTCTACTTACTCTGCATTAAGCACTAATTCAGTTCTGTTATTTTCAGTATAAATACCTTTATACAGCAATGCACTGTACAATGCAAATATATTCCATGAGGAACATGTGTCTGCTAAGGAAAATATGGCTCTAAAAGATCAGTCAGTAAAAAGCAATGTGGCCATCAGAACCTTCATTCTTCAAACAATAATTTGACTCCAATTGCTTTTCACTCCATTTGCTTTTAGAAAATTGATTGTGTCTCCCCATATGAAGAAGCCCCCAGGAACATATCTAGCAAGTATCAGTATTGGACTTTACTTGCAAAAGCATTCCCAGACTTTCCCGCAAATATTTCAAACAATGATCCCAGACTAGTAATGACACAAAACCACAGAACTCTCAATTACTTAAGAAGCTTTGGCACAGTTAGAGTGGGAACTGAAATTTCTTTAAAAATTGGGATGTAGTTTGGATTTGGTTGGCTTGGACCTTGGTCCAAAGTCTCGATGATAGTCTGCTTCATATCTCTGCTGGCGTCTCCTCTCACTGTGAGCAAAGCTGCAATATGGTCATCCCTGCCAAAAGAAAACGATAAAACTGGCTTTAGTAAGAAACTTTGTAGGAGTACTCTGTAAGAAAGATTCACAATGCAGTTTCAGTGTGTTCTAATACTTCTGGTATTCTAATATTTCTAGTATTATAAGTATTTTTAATACCTCAAGTAGTTAATCATATAAATGGTCACTCAGAACTAGCTTCTCCATCTCAATATAACACGCTATTGTTATATCAAGAGCTCTTAACGCAGCTCTTAAGACTAAGATAGATTTTATACTCCCAGGACACAGAGTGCAAGTATTCTCATTACACTAGTTCAGAACATATATATTCCCTATTAGCATCAGTTAGCTTAAGAAAATTATTATATTCTAAAATATGAATAATATGAAAATATTTACATGTAGCTACTTTGTAGTCTTGAACTAATTTTAACACAATGTACCTTTAAAATTTAACTTTGGGAAGAGAATTACCTAATATCTGGGTATTTACTGACTAAAGTTGAAACTTCCAGATAGAGTAGTGAAGGATCAGTTAATTTGATAACTTCTGCAATGGCTTCAATGATGCCACAGAGTCCTTCAGTGTCTTCTCCAGATCCCTGCAAGATGAAAAGTAAAACAAAATTAACTCTTGCTCAAATCCATAAACTACCATTTGTGTTTTGTGTTGTGCTGTTTAGTTCCAAAAACAGCTTAATTTTCTGATAGTAAGTAAACAAAATAGCTGTGAGTTGTCGCCACTGACACTTTTCTCTCTTCTGTTTCAAATTATTTTCCTAGTTTGATCTGCAATTTTAATTCAATAAGTCCAGTACCTATATGAGCATCAGTATATGATGACTAACAGCAAATGCCTAAAACAAGAATATAAAAAAGGGGCAGAAAGGAAGGAATACTTCTCCAAAGGGGTCTTGTTGTCCCCTCCAAATAATTACACCTCTAGCTCACGGATTCCCAGACTGCAAATTGTAGTTCATAGGCTGCAATGGATTTCACTGAGTTTGTTCAGTTGCTTTCCGAACCCTTGTAAAATCTGCATTTCTATAATCTTTTCAAAAAGAACTGATTCATTATTCACTGTCCCTGTGCTGCTCACGTCATAAGAAACCTCTGCCACACACTCTTCTCTAGTGATCACCTTCCTTTGACTGAAGGATGATAATGTAATTATCTGATTAAAAGCTTGTGCTAGGATCACTATCACCGTCCTGCACATAGGATTCACATGTATTACAGATTTCTATAGCAGCAAAGTGTTTATTATTTGGATTTTTATTCCTGCTTTTTTGAGTGGTGTCAGGCATTAAGCTGACATCTCTGCATTTTGTGATCTTATTCTCAAGCAGTAACAGTCAACTCAGACCTCATCATTTTTGTGAGGTTAGAACTGTAAGTTGATGCACGTGCATCTGCTGCTTCATGGCTGTTTCACTAGACCTCAGTAGAGCCAGTTTTTCAACTGGCTCTTGTAACTGCAAGAACCAATTTCAACTGGTTCAGGAACCATGCAACTTAGAAACATTATGAGCATTACAGGAAAAAAATCTGTCAAGACTTCACTGGTATCTTCCTCCTTTGTGAAACTGATCCTCCTACCCTTCATTTTCCTTCTTTCAATCAGTTACTTACACATGTGTGAGTATATTCTCCCTGATTCAAAAGTCATTTAAATGACTTTGTAAAGATTTTGGTGCAGTAACCTGTCAAAAGCCACAAAGATGCCAGGCAGACAGTCAGCTGTTTCTTCCTTATCTGCAGACCTTACTTACTATGAAAAGTCCTGTTTTACAAAAATCATGTCATATTTGTCCATGTCCATGCGTTCTAGCCTTCAAGTTTTGCTAATTTGTTGGCATAAATATTAGGGCTTACCAATACACAGCCCACATCTTTCCAGAAATTTATGTAAAAAATGGGTCTGCATTATCTTCCTTCTAGTCATCTGGCTACCAAGGCAGCTTTCAGAAACAGATCAGCCTATCTATTAAACAGATAATTCTGGATATTCTCTGAACTCTTTCAGCACTCCAAGTTATTTTTCTGTGCAGTCTTCCCCCTTCCCCCCTTTTTTTTGATCCATACTTGCTTTTCTTATGTAGTTTAAAAAAACAAACGAAAAGACCCCACAGATTTCTTATAATTTTAAGCGTATTGCGTAAGTAGCTTCTCCAACCCCTTTTTGGGGGGTCTGCTTTTCCGTAGTTTTATTTTGCTTTAAATGAGGTCAACATACTTGTCTTATATTTCTGAATGATACATACTACCTAATATTTAGCTAATTAATATCTGTTTGATGTAATATTCCCCTATCTTCTAGCAAGGAAAAAAAAATATTTTCCTGCTGATTAAATAATTGCTTTTTTCTTTCACTTACTGCTAAACATAAGGTTGCCTCTCTGTAAGACTACCAGAAGGAACTGCAGAAAGCTGTGTCAAATACGTAGAAACAGTAGAAAACAGATACACAGGAACTCTAACAATGGGTATGTTCAGAAACACTATCCAGGGTCTCAGCTGGGCATTCTTGGTATTCACAGGTTGTGTTTTAATCTAAATTATCAGGTTAATCAGCACTACCTGAAGCAAATACTTACAGGGGCAAGTTTCTTAAACAGAAATCTAAACTGTTCGGCTTCTTTGATCATTCTTTCAGCACCGTCTTTTCTCTCTTCTGCGTTCTTGAAAGATATACGTTTTAGCATGATTGCTCTGATGTATTCTACAACTACTCTCCGATAGGCCTCATTAGTCATTGTCTGAAACAAAAAAAATTGTTGTGGATTATGCAAGTGATACTTACAAATATAACCATTATATTTAATAAACAGAACTATTAGATTTAGTCTTTGAGGAATTACTAAGCTTTGGAACGTTTGTAATTCATAACCACAGTTTTTCTTAGAATACCACTGAAATACTTCAGTTTTCTAAGAAAAGTTATACTTCCTGCCAGAGGAAACTGTAAACAACAGATTTCAAATATCAGCATAACCCCAAGATAATGCTAGACACTTTATGGGTAGCTAATGGAAATGAAAATCTCTCCTTCATAAATGAAAACAACATGTCAAATAACAGAAAGAGATGAACAAAAGCATGTCTGACAGCATATCTGAATTATTTTGGAGAAGAATAAGCATATCCAACGACTACTATGGAAGAACAATTGTGAAATAAGTAAGATGACCTCAAAATGTGAAACTGAGATGGCCTGCCTTCGTTTGCCCTTGAAGCCTTGCTTTTCATATCTAGTCAATGAATCAGCCATCACAAAGAAGTACTCCAGTTCACTGCACAAGGCTTTCCGACCTGGCCTGCATTGTTTGTGCTCTGGGTTAGGTCCAGTCAAGACACCTGTCAGTACAGACTGACAGAACCTGCACAGCTAGTAGCACCCTCTCTCTCACACATCTTCCATTTGACTGCTTTGCTGTTCTCAGCTTCTCTGTTTATAGGGGGTAGCTACAGATGCCTTAGTATCTGGTATTGATGTAAAACTAATGCTGAAGTTTGAAGAAAAAAAAAAGAAAAAACTATTAGGTGCTTCTTAAATTCTAATGTGAGGGGAGATCCTAAGCATCACAAGACTTCAGTTATTTTTTCCTAAACATGCTGGGAAAGTTACTTTCAATTAAGAGAAAGCCTACAAAATAGACTGTCACAAAGCTTTTATAGTGTTTTAATAAATATGATAAGCTTTCAAATAACATGTGTATCTAATTTCAGTCAAAATTTTGGAGAAAGGTTTTAAGGGGAGTAAAGGAAGAGTAAGGGGGTCGGGGGGGGGAAAAAGATTGAGAGTAAGTCATAGCCCTCAGCCACAAAGCCATAGTCCTTAAGAGCTGCTCTCACGATAGAGCCAAAATACAACTTATTTCAATTTACAGATTGTTCAGGGCTGCTTTCTCAGCCTTTTTCTGCCAAAACTCTTGAATTTGTAGAATTGATTCCAAATACATAGAGGAAGATTAATTCCACAGAACAGACTATAAGATACAGATACGTATGCCCCATTTCTATGAAAAGTTAACATACACAAATAAGAAAAAGAAAACTCAAGAAGAGCCAACATTGTGACAGGGCATTCACTTTGTGTATAGGAAAACTGCAAAGCAGAATGAATGCAAGACTCAGACCTTCAATTTTCAAAGGTCATGGCCTACGAATCAGGCTACTGTATTTTCTTAGGTGCTCTGTACATGTGGCTGTAAAAAATTGAATTTTCAGATCAAGATCGGGCAGAATTATTATAAAATAAAGACCACAACATACCATAGTTATAGACTATTCTAGGACTGACTTGACTTTTTTGTGCATTTTTTTTGGACTGAATATACCTGCAATTCATATATAGAATAATACCTCTAGGATCTGCAAAACCTGAAGGTGAAGAGGTTGACAGTTCATTAAAAGAACTTCCAGCAGTCCCTTCTACTCTTTAAAAGGTAAGAATAAAATAATGATTTTCAGAATATGCCTTTCAGATACTTCCCACTTGATAAGAGTTTGTTCAGAGATCATGCCTGAAACCTGATCTTCAATTATTTCTTAACTGTCTAACTCTAAACTGTCATTTTAAGACAGCTTTTAGTTATCTTAATTATACAAAACTGAATTTAATTCAGTAAAGGATAAAAACTAACCCTAATAAAAGCCTAACAGATAATAAAAAAGCAGAAGACATTTGACATGCAAAAAAAATTAAAATGAATTAATCGGTGTTATTATGCTGCTGCAATGTCTCTTTAAACAAATATGCATTTATCAAATCCTATAGTTTTAAACAATTTAAGTATGCCTTATTATACATATGACAAATTGAAATTGCAAAATGTGCACTTAATTACAGGACAACAGTACTAGTTTCATAAGATAAAAGTTTGCAGATGGATAAAACTTTAAGAAACAGAAAATACCAGTTGGTAAGAATACAATCTTCTGGACTATATCCTGCAACTGATCTTTCTTTGAAAATTTTACATGTAGCTGGTCAAAACAGATGAGGAGTGCACATTTTAGACTTTTGCAGTATGCACCTTATTTTTTTTTATTTTCCAGCCATGAATAAATTAAAAATTCTGATTTGTATATTGTAGTTCTGAATTCCATAACATATTCAGAGTTTCCAAAATGACATGCTATTCAGAATACAATTTTCAAATATATTTTCCATAAAATGCTTTGCACCTACCTTTCTATAAGACCTTTTTATTTTTGCAAAGTCATTGAAATAATCCTCCACAGTGACACAAATAGTCCCCACAGCATTAGACCCCATCAACCACTTCTTTGTCATCAGCTCATTGAGATGTGGCTGAAAAGATAACAAAAATTGATAAGGACTTTTTTTTGTCATTCATATCTTAGGGCAACTACAAAAAAGGAATTTTAAATGTCAAACATTTGTGAACTATCTTCCTTCAAAAGAAATATGCAATTAGTGTAGAAAATAATCTTTATTGCATAATCCAGCAGATCTGACATCAAAATGACAGCCACTATAGATTACTGTGCTAACACACACACTGAATGTATGTATAGACCAATTTCAATAACCTAAGGGTTTTTTATACGAGCTCTTCAAAATTTTAGTTCTGTATTTAAATATTTAATGCTAAACAAAAATCCAAGAACAAAATTAGCATAAATTCTGATGTACATTGGTTGAAACTCGAGGCACCTTAAAAGCAGTGGAATACTGAAATTTCATGCTCTTTCCTGAACTACTGTTAGCTATTCAGTTTTTCCTCTTTCAGATGATCCTGGAAAATTCATATACCTATTCCAAACTTGGTAGCCCGTGCTCTTTCTTTCCCTTTTCAGAATTTCTTAAGTCGTAATACCAATATTATCAGTATCTACTTACCCATATTGCTTTATTATTTAGAAGTCAAATCTTTGTCTGATCCCCATGTGAAGAGATAAAGTACTACTGGTCTGCGTTATATGCCAATAGTGACATGAAGTATTTACCTCTTACAACATGAAGAGGTAAATGATTTTCAAAGGACAGTTATTAAAGTAAACAGACCATCTCCCCATAATTGGTGAGTAAAGTTAATGACAAATAAAGAACTTGCTGAAGTTTCCCCCCAAAATTAAGATAAACAATGCCCTCAAATCTTCCTTAATGTGTGCATAATTCAAGATGTTTGGGTGTATGTTAAATTCAAAAAGCTATTACAAATGTAAAAAACCCTCAAGCATTTTTCTCCCTTCTCCCATTTCTAATTTCCCTCCATCTCCCCCTCCCACTCCCAATTTACTTAAATTATGGGGAAAAAAAAAATCTTGGATGATTTTATTCAACTCTATTCTTTAGCAAGAAAAGAAGGAGAAAAAAATCCAACCTCTAAATCCATGAAGACTTCATCTAGCAGACTAGAGCATGCTTCTTTGGCAATGGTGTCTAGAATCGCATCCATGTTTGTATGGCTGCTGGATAATGTATCTTCCATTTCAATTTTCAAGTATTTTCTTTTCAGACTGATTATAGATTCTCTGTGAGAAATAACAAGGCTTTTCATCACATACTGAAGCAGTTACACAATTTTATAGCTACTAAATTGAGTGCATGCACAAAAAAAGACATACTAGATAGCCCTATATTTCCAAAAGGGAATTACTTCTGTTACTTACTTTGGAAGCTTTAATTCATTCTCTAGCACAATCTTCCAGGGATCATGTTAAACTACTTCTATGTTGGTAACAAACTAATGGCTGCAGAGAAATAGTTGAGTATGGGGTTGGATTGTTTAACTCAAGCATTAATAAGGACTACTTCTTTTTCTGCAGTCTTTCTACCTTAATCACCCTTACAATCACAATTACAGTACCTGTGTCCTAAAACATTAATGTATTTAAGCTTGCCTTCTTTGTTTAGTCAGCTAACTCTTTGCTTAGGAAAGAAGAGAAAGTCCTCACAGGGTATATTATTATGAATGTAACAGTACTGATTTTTTCCACAATTCTGAAAAAATGTGCAGACTTACTTAAAAGTTTGACAGTTGTTGATGACTGCAATCATATATTGAACATAGCATCGAGGATACTGACGATTTTTAAGATGCTCTTCTTTATATAACTGTGCTTCATCTCTGTACCTGTCATATATCCAAGGTATAGCATTAAATAGACAGAAACATGTAATAATCAAGTACACACTGTAGAGCCAAATACTCTATAATGGTCTGCAAGGTATTTAGAAATAATTTATAATGGGCTTGTTAATCATGCCGCACTATGTCTTTGCTCTGAGCACAATCCCTTTAACTAAAAGATTTCAAAAGGCAGCTGAAGTAGGCAGGAAGTAGTTTCTGTCTAGCCTCTCTTATCAGAAAGGAATATCAATTAGAGATATAAAAGTAAGAACCGATTCTAAGAACTAGAGCCATTTATAAGACAGAACTGAGACTGTCAGTCACCAGCACAAAAAAGGTTGGTGAAACTGAGGAAGGAAGGAAGAAGGGAAAAGAAGGGACACAGAAAACGAAGGTCAAGAAAAGCTTGTCTGGTATGTGCATTACAGAAGAAAGACCAAGCAATAAATAAACATGAATAAGAAAAACAAGCATAAAAACAGAGGAACAGAGACAAGATAAAGTACTCAAATTTTAAAAATTATTTTACCTTGTTAGAAATGAATTCATTTGTTGAAGACACAGAAGGAGTGCCTTTGTTTTCAAATCATCATTTATCTGAGCAGCTACCAGAAGATTTTGCTCAAACATCTAAGTTAGAAAGATTTGAGTTATAAAGACAAGCCTCAAGCCTATGCCAATTGTTAAACAAAGGAAACAGATTTCTTATTTGGATTTTCTATTTAGAGACTCACTATCACCAACTCTCTATAAACAACTTTTTAAATAAGCCCAATTTTTGCTAAGTGCGCCTATCCCACTATCTTCATAGATGTAGTTAATAAATTCTTGACAGTCATTAAAATGTAAAGCAGTTTTTTTTTTTTGCCTGATACACAGAAAAGGTACTTATTGGCAGAAGAAAAAAATCCAAGTTTCTATTTCTAATTCACTAGAAACTTGTTTTACAAAGGATCAAGGTTCTTGGGTCATCTACTGCAGCAGCAATAAATAACTAACAGGAATTACACTGCCTTCCCCTGAACATAATAAAAATACTGATTTTGCATTAGTGAAGTATCAGATGTCAAAATTCTATGAAATATTTGGAGAAAGGCACCAGTCTAAGTGACCTACAAAGAAGTGCATATGAGAAGAGGAGGACTGGAGAGGAAGGGCATAAAAACTGGGCAAAAACCTATGACCTATTTTTACTTGGAGATGATTTCGGAAGCTTCATTGTTACATGAATCTCAATACTGCAACCTTTGACAGTACTGATAATTAACACTACAGCTAAATCAGCCACAATTTTTTTTTTCCAATCACACACCTTCTGAAGACTGTTAGTCAACTTTGCTGCTAATATAAATGAGAAAGAATGTAGTGGAAAAACTTGGTACAAAGACAAATAAAAGAAAGAAAATTGGAAACAGATGTAAGAAGGAGGCCATCCTTCTTTCTTAAAAACCTGTAAAAAAATTAGGAAACTAATAAAACAGGCTTACATTTTGTTTTCCTAGTTGATAAAGATTGTTTTAATACTTCCAATATCTATCACTAATAGGTTGGAGAAGCTTTTTTATTTTTTTAATATCTTAGAAATAGCTGCATATTTCCAACTTAAGATCTTTCATAATTCAGATAGGCACTGAAAGGAGTTTTAAAGTGGAGTAGTGTTTAAACAGCAATACTTTTTCATCTTCAAGAGATTTTTTTCCACAGTATTCTAAGGTGTTTGTGTAAGCAATGAATAATTTCTAGAAACAAATGCATGCCTTACTATCTCAGCATCATATTAGCAGATGACATTCCAGTAACTTACAAACATCTTCATCTGGTAAATTTACATTACAATTTTACATTAAGTAGCTATGCATGAGTACTTAACTAAGTACAAGCATCTCAATTAAACAGATTAGGAAAAATATCTTCTTAGACTTACTTATTGAATGTAGATTAAGTGCTAAAGACAAAAAGACAAAGAAAATCTCAAAACAAAATTTAAAAAAAAAAACCTAACTACTCCATAGGAAAACAAATTGCACTTCAATACATACAATAAAATGTCATTCCAAACTGATTTTTTGCTTCTCTTAATCCATGCTCTGCTTCTGTATATTTTCTGTATATAAGATAACTTATACCTGAAAAACAATAGCTGGGAGCGTAGTCTGATAGTACCCATCCTGATCTGCCTCTGGTTCAGTTTCTTTCACCCAGTCTTTTTTATCCGTCTCCAGTGCTTTTCGTAGCCAACCAATAATGTTAGACTGCATTAAACAAAACCACCAAGAAAAAAAGGCAAAGAATTATGGATCTAAAAGGACAAAAAAATGAAATAAAGTATTTGAATAGCAGTTATTCCCATAATGAACTATGGCATGGTAATATATAATTTTGACCGCCTACCGTGATTCCTACAGGATGCAGGTAACGTAAGTTAAGGTTTACATTGATTACACAGAAACAAACAAACAAATAAAAACCCACCATACTGGTAAACAGGAATTGCTTATGAGATAGCCTGACAGCAAAAAAAAACAAATAAATGGGTTTTGCTAACTTTGGAAGCATTTATTAGACCTCAGGCTTTAGCTTCTACAACATTTTTTTTCAACAACTGAAAGTATTAAGGTAATACCTATTGTAGGAAAATTCTCACATTTGCCTGCTGTGCTATTTACCTACATTTGAGGAAACTGATGTTTCCTACTGTTGGTTAAAAAAAGAGAATTTAGACACAATGAGTGGATTTCTTGGATCTTAAGTGCTGCAGCAAATAGCAATGGAGATGCAAAAGTAGCCTTTCTTCTAGTGAAGCAAACGTGTTATACTGCAAAGAGGTATCAAGAACAGCTGTTTTTAAAACTAGACTAAACTGTTTTTCTGATCAACTGCATAACACAGATATCATGAACATCTTTGCAAGAGCAGATAGTGAACACCAGAACGTTTACTAAATGTATAATTGGGCTTTTTTGAATTCATTTATATGTAAAAGTTTATGGTTCCCACTAGTGTGTAACAGGCATATTCATGTGTCCTGCTTATGTAAGTAAGCACATAGAGAGTGGAACTAAAAAGGCACAAAGCCTAAAATGGGTGATTTTTTCATTTTCCCCCCCCCGATGCTTTAGGTGATGCTTTAAGTGTTTTTTTATTTTATTTATTTTTTTTTTGTCGGAACTCTTAGCAGGATAAATGAAAAAATTAAGATGTTATGATTTTCCTGAAAAAGAAAGGCAATTGAAAGTAGAAAAAAAGGCGACTCCTGTCTACAGTAAGTGCTATATGTAGTGATGGCTCTGTATTACCTTAGCCATTATGTGAAATGATGTACAAGAACGTCTATGAATAGGGGGCTGCTCTGATGAAGTGTGATATGCAAAGAAAATTTACTGTTAAGCCAGCCCCTTCGTCATCTGCATTATTTCACGGTAAGATCAGCATTTGCCACAACATATTTTCAAATTGAGGTACCCCATAAAAAAATCTTAGTGTTTTATCCCTTATGAAAACCACGTATTTTTATTGATTTTTTTTTAGGGTTGTAATTGAGAGAGGGTAAAATGAATTCAAAGACTTTTTTTTTTCCAGTCAGAGTAACTTGAAAAAATAAACCAACCCCTGTTTATCCTAAAGGTAAGTGCAGAAAAATAAACTTAAATAGAAGTTCTAGTATACCTAATGTGAAGCAGAGTCTCTAGCAGCAACTTTCCTGAATTTTAAAAGACTACTGATTTCAGTGAGAGAAAATATCAGCATTTCTTCCTACTTCTGGGGTGGATATAAACCCCAAAGGGTTACTACTTTCTAGTAGCTATCTGAGAAAAGCCCCAAATCTCCCCATGTAATAGGACTCCCATGCTTAGGAGGGTCAGGACTGCCACAAAACTGTGCAAGAAAAGCAGGTCCAAAGTTCCATCCAGCACAATATCCACAATATCTAATCTGAAAGGCAAGAAAAGACTGCCTTGAAATCTTTTCTTATAGAAAAAAGACTCTTCTGTAACAAAAAGGCATTTTTTTTCTTTTTAAGAAAAAAAAATCAAATACTGATTCCTTTGCTAAATGGTTGTCCAGTTTTTAGACTGCATATTGCTCGGGAGTCGCTTTGTATTTAAGATGCACTTGAAATAGCATCCATGAAAGGAAAGTACACTCACGCAGAGGACAGCCATGAAACTAAAAGCACTATTAAAAGAATCAGTCTGGCAGACATTTTGCATGAACATCTTGAATGCCTTGAAGAGATCACATCAGAAAAGATTGTACCAAAGACTGATGCAGCCAACTGCATACAGACCAAACAGGATTCAGTGGCTTATAAATCTGATAATACTTGAATTAATAGCAGTCTGCATTTGAAAGAATCGAAGTGTAAAATCTAGAATTCTTTCTAATAAAATACAAAAAAAAAAATAAATAAATAAATAAAATCTACAAAGCATATATAATCTGCAAAGCATATATACTTTGGCATTTCATGATTTACATCTCTAACATCTTCTGATTAAAACAGTCTATAAACAAACCAGCATGCATATGAGGTTTTGAAAAAGTGATGATATCAAGCTTCCATTTATAAAAATAGTTTCCTCTTGTGCAAAAAAAAGAGTACTGAGGCACTAAGGTAGTCAATGGTTCATTTCAAGGTATCTTTGAATTGCTACTACTCACAGTAAGCGTTGACATGTATTTGCTGAGAAGCTGGTCTACCACATTTTGTGAAAGTAGAAGATTCAGACAATTTATATCCACTTCAGGAGATAGTTCTGAATTTCCCATCATCTCTGTACTGAGTTTAAAAAAGGACATTGCAAATTAATAAAGAAATTAAAAACAATGCAGCAATGACTAAAATTTGCAATTTGCCATTATCTATGCATGTCAGAAAATTTTTAATAAAAACGGCTACAATTAAGTACATTTACAAAACTTAAATAAAATCATATAAAAGAAGAAAAATGTAAAAACTATAGCCAAGATTATTTAAAGAAAGAAGTTACAGAAATATTTTGAAGAAATCTAAACCTTTCATAATTATAGAAATTATAGAAAATTAACTTATTTCTTAAAGATTTTCAGTGACTAAATTTCTGTACGCTCCCCAAGTAGCCCTGAGTAGCCTACTTTCTCTCCAGCTCCAAGCCTTAGATGATGTCTTATTCTACTCCCTATTCCAAATGTAGGTAACAACTAATGATCATCTTTACAGCAGCCTGTAGTAACATGTAAGAATACAATTCCTGTGCTGCCCTCTCAGGCTTCACTTCAGATACATAAGGCTGTGCATTTTTTCCTAAGATTATCTTCTTTAATTTCCATCATGTTCATTATGTGGATGTGCAGGAGAGCAGTGTGTCCTCAGATACCTTAACCCAGATTTACTCCACTCACTATCTCATCTTCTTTCCAGTGAGGTGGTACCTGCTACGTAACTTTCTTTTTCAGGAATGATGTTATTTTTGTTATGTTTGCCTCAAATAATGCTGCCTCTATGGTTTTACTCCCTTTTGCTGTCCTAGCTTGGATTATGTTGATGAAGAGATGTTAAATAGTTTTAAACTGCCTAACTCAACAGCCATCTTTTTCTGCTTGTTTCAAAACAGAAACAACTGCCAACTGTTTCAGAAACAGCCAACTGTTTCAGAAACAGCCAACTGTTTCTGCTTTCTGGTGGGAGCTCAGGAGGGTGATTTCATGACAAAAGAACATCTTACTGGAAAATTAGGCCTAGAATACAAATGAAGAAACTGGAAGCAGGATTAGTCTGAGCCATGCCCCCCACAGGCAGGGGCAACTAATGTAATATCTTGTAATATTTACATAACATAATATAACGTAATATTTCTGATTTTCATTCATTGTCAAGTTATTCCTCTGGCCTTCCAACAATACACTATGAAAAAGAACTCAAGCTCCTTCATGTCAGAGTTGCCTGGTGTTCATTAGCCACATCTCTTATATAGCCTGAACAAAAACATAAGCATGCCCAAGGGTTGTTAACCATAAGCAAGGTTGCTTCTTGTATCAAGAAGAGCAGGAGGATGTTGCAGTATAAAGCATCAACTTCTAAACACAAAATGTATCTTAAAGCTGGTTACAAAAATTCTAGAAAATGCTTATATCTCCTACAGATTTGCTTAGCATAGACTAACCTACCAAGAGTTTAATTTGTTGAAACAGTGAGGTTGAACAATTGTCAATAAAACAGTAGAAGTGTACACATCTCAGATCCCGGGTAAATACAAGCTGTTGAAAACAGGATTACGGCCATAAACCACAAGAAAGCTGTTAATACTTTTTCTGGAATAACTTGGTAGACCTAGTAACTATAGGTAGCATAAATTAAACATATGCTATCTTAACTGTTATCTGGATGGGGGCAGAACAGAATGCATAAGATAGCATAACAAATCACATTGAAAAGAAATGCAGTTTCACAGCATTATAGTAGACAACCTTTAGAAATTATTCAAAGCAAAACAAAAACCAAAAAACCCACCAACCAACACCTTGTTCTGACAAGATAAAGAAAAAATCTCATTCTTTCTGTTTAACAACAAGGAACACACAAACAGTTCTAATACCTGCTACAATTACAACAAAGTTATTAACTACACGAATATATAAGGATCCAAGTCTGTTCTGCTCTGACCAATACTTTACTAAATATGCAAATGAATATGCTAATTTAGTGTGACAGTAGTCAGTACTCACAACTGCTCCTAGCAGAAAAACATGATTCTTGAAAAGCGGATCTTACCTCTTGTACGTGTTTAAAACCCAAGCCAGAAGACTAACAATCTCATTTGCTTCCAGATCTTCTGAAGCCAGCTCTTGCATGCGGATGGACAACGCCTGATGGTACATGCTTAGTAATCTCTTAAAAATGTCATAATGTGGGGGAAAACACTGATCCAGTAAGGTTTTGGCCACTAATAGATCATCAAGGACATATTTACGTATGATTTCTAGATGGCGCACGAGCCACATTTTGTCAGACTCCCTAGTATCTGCTTGAGTGCCTTCGATTCGAGTGCTTACAGTTCTTTCCAAAATGTTGAACATCTTTTCTTTCCAGTTCTTTGGTCGGCCAGGTGGTATGAACCCAGTTTGCTTTTTCCGATCTAACATGCGCCTGTCAATTTTCTCTTCCCTCTCAATTATCCTGACAACGGAAACAAGTAATGTCGGGTCTCGACGGACCGTAACGAGAGATCTTTGAACCACCATCCAAAGTTGTTTTGCCAATTCTTCAGAAAGTTTCTGCATATCCCCAAAGTACGTATGGATGAGGTTCATGTCATGTGTGTTCCTGCTGTCCATACGATATTGCTCATACATTAGGTTATCCCGAGAACACTCCAAATCCATCAGTTTTCGATGAGCTTGCAGCAGTTCTCCTTGTTCAATCAAATCTTGTGCCTCCCTGACTATCTCAGGAACTGAAACAAAGGTGAAAAAAAATAAATGCAATCAGAGTACGAAAATAAACACAAGATACTAATAGCATCAGGAAATAAACTGGAAAACAATTGTAGCAATTCTTTTGAAATAATTTAAAGGAAATAATTCCAATGTATTCAATGTATTGCTAGTAATTACAATATGCCTTTAAAAGTCCTTCAACTTCTTTAATCCTAATGCTTCCATATCTTTTATTACAATCACTTACAGTGACCAATGGCTATTCAAACTAAGCTCATAACGCCAACAGAAGACAGCTTGCCTTCTCTTTCCCCTTAAGAAGCCAGGAAACTCTACCATAAAACTTACTGTAATACTGGCTTTCTTACTAGCTTATATGCATAAGGGTTTTAACTTGCCTGACTTAAAAATAAAATAATAAAGAAAATCACTAACCCTGTTGGTGCAGCTCAGGCTGCATACACACAATGAATACTGAATTCTAGCTCCTTTTGGAAGGAACAGTTGGCTTGCTTAAGACAGGAAAGAAGAACAGGCAAAACTACCACTATTGCTAAACTATTTAAAAGATTTTTTTTAATTCAGGATTTGAAGAATTACATACAAGATAAAAAAAAAAAAAAGAACTGAGAACAGAAAAAAAAGAAACTCTTTGGAGAAAGCAGTCACTTCATAAAGGCAGCTTGCGATAAACTGACAACCCAAGGAAAAGGTGCATGAAGGAATACAGTCTATGACCATTAACTATCATTAAAACAGTGCCTATAAAGGAACTTATAATGGTGTTGGTTGGGGATACTTTACACTCAAAGCCTCTTTGCATACAAGAAAAGGCTTATATTTTGATTTCCCTTTACCAGTGTAAGAAGAAATAGTATCCTCACAATAACTCAATATTGGAATGTATAGATTTTTTTTTTCCTTCTTTGATCTCTACTGATAGATGTAGCATATAACAGATTGAGGACTTTTGGATTAAATTGCACACTGTATCCTATTTTTTGCTGCACCAGCTAGGTGCACTCTCACAGAGATTAACCAAGTCAATCTAGCATGTCTGAAAGGCAGGTGTTCTTCGTGTGTGCATTTTATGAAAAAATATCCAAAGAGAATGGGAAATAATATTTAAAATAATTATATAAAATCCTATATAAAATATCTATAATAAAAAGGCATATCAAGCCTATTTTTTTCACTCTATTTCATCAAAGAGATAAAATTCTGAAAATGACTTCTAAAAGGAGAAGTCCTGGTAAGGAATTTATGTGGACTAAAGATGGAAAGATGGAATTGTAAATGTTCACCAAAAAGTTTGCACAAAAGGACAGAGAAAATCTTTTTTTTTTTTTTTTCAAAATCTTTACAGTATCCATCATATCACATTAATCATTTCATTTAGAGCCTTTACTAGTTGTGTAGTGTAGCAAGGAAGCAGTGTCCCATGCATAATTTCTTTATGCATGAAATGGTTAGCAACTGTGCTATCCAGTTCTGTAGTAGAGACTGTGCAGCTGAAACTATGCTTGTCACATTAACACATACAGCCCACAAACTCTGCCATTCAGTCAATTCTCAATCATACCTGCCAGCTCCCTCAGCATTGTTGGGTGCATCCCAACGGAGCCCACAAATCTGCCAAATGTGTCAAGTTTGCTTAAATTATCTCTAACCTGACCCTCCTTCACCAGGGCAAGTCTTCCTTTCTCCAAACTTTTTGCTTTGTCTCAAGGGTCTGGCCTTAGCAGTAAAGACTGAAGCAAAGAAGGCATTCAGTAACTGCCTTCTCTTCATCCTTCATCAGAGCACCCACCCCATTAAGCAGCAAGCAGGCCCACATTTTTCTTAGTCTTCTTTTTGCTATTGATGGATTTGAAGATGACAGAAGACAGATTCCTTGACATCTCTTGCCAGATTTAATTCCAAATAGGCCTGAGCCCTCCCTCTTGCATTCCTACCACTCTGAGCTCTGCCATTCAGGCAGTCTGCAATCCACCTCACTGTCTACTCATCTAAGCTAAGCTTACCTACTAGAGTGCCCTGCTGAAGTCAAGGCTGAGTAGTATGAGGAGAAATTGCTAGAGAATCCTTGACTGGAGATTTTGCTATTGGATATTTTGCATTTCTGTGAAAAAATACCCGCTTCCTAAAATCATATGGGACTTTTTATCCAACAGTATTATTGTAGATGTCAATCCACTTGCAATATTTTGAATCTTTTTACATTTTGCTTCTGTATGCATTACTTGAATATTTTAGTCTTCTACCACAAGTATGTTATTCTTCCTGCTGACTGCTAGCAAGCAGCATTTTTCCATTAGGTCCAGTGAGATAGGCCAGACTGGAAGTTCTCATAGAGCAATTCAAATTCAACAGGTATTAACAAGTTGCTAGCTACTTTTCTGAACCTGACGTCCAGGTGATTTTTCTCTCAGCTCTTAACATAGTGAACTTCAAAACTCACTAGGAATTATCTAACTATCTACAGTTGTTCATACCTTATTGAAGGGCTTTCAACTTCTGATGAATTATATATAGAACTCTGGATTACCTGAAAAGATGTTTTTGAGATTTTCTACAGCGGCTGCCAGCTGGCTGTGTTGCACTACAGCATCCTTAACATCCCTGAGGTTTTCTATGGTGTTGATACTCTGTCTCCAATCTTTATTCACATCAATCAAAGACTGTTGAATGTCCTTTACATCATTCAAGGCATTGTGCAGTTGACTTAAACCTGTTCGTACTCCATCTAACTGAGACTGGATTGCTGCCTTAAATACAAACAGATAAAGAAATCATTAAATATTATAATATAGTAACAAACTGACAGTAACAAACCAGCAAACTTCAGTAACATTTCCAGAGAAAAATAACTGAGAAGATATTATAGCTTACTAGAAATGTGTAGTTTATGAGCGTGTGGGTGTAAAAAGATTTTTTTTTTGAAGAGCACAGACAACTGATTCAAACAAAGCTAATGCAGGAGCTCAGAAGCACAGATCTACCATCATCTTTGTAAGTCTATTTTAAACCAAGATCATGGGAAAGTAGAATGGGATTTCTCTCCCCAGAGAGAAGGAAACTAGTGAGTTTCCTTCACTAGTTCATTTCAAAGGGGGATAGTAGATGATGCCGCATCAGAATGCTTTGAATGTACAGATCAAAGTTATCTTACCAACTGATTAACATACTGCTCCACTAACTGCGATAAGTTTGAAGTGCATGAAGCAGCTGAGTTTGACATTTTTCAAAGCAGCTTTTCCCTGTAACAATTTATGTAATGCAGAAAGGAATATCAGGGAGTGGACAGAAAGAGGAAGATCACCAACTAAAGGAGAAGCTGATTTTTTTGCTTTGTTTTTGCGCACTATTCCAGAAGATCTCAGCTCCTTCATCTGTCCATGAAGACATCACACAACTACTTTCCTGCTTTTCTATTCTTTACACACAAATGACTTATCTTGATGGATCAAAGGAAAATGATGACAAATATTAAAACATATCCAGTCACATGGCAGCACCAAAATATTTATACTAAAAGGTTTGCAACATGTTCATTCACACAGATGAACTAGCTGAAATCTTTCAAAGGCAAACCAACACAAGAAGTCAGCAGCTGCAGCTGATGATCTCCTCTCCACACCATATACACTCTCCTTCTGTATTTAAGTTGTATGTATTTCTTAAAACCTTCCCACATATCTCCTTTATTACATTAATTCTTTTGGAAAGAAACACTTTGCTATCCATTGAATCAGTGCATGTTTTGGGAGTGAATTCTCAACAGTAAAGGATTACTGTACGCCTTTTTGGAAAAGGGTGTTTCTACAAATGACTGAAATTAAGACGACTTAAGGTAACTGACAAGGGAACCTTCTGGCTATAAAGTGTGATACCTCATGTTTTAAGATGTTCGTAAAATTGTCTTTATGAATACTGTTTCCAGAAGCAGTCAACAGACAAGTGACTGTGCTTACAAGATACCAGTGCTGTGTCAGAAAAGGAATACAGGCTATTTGCATGACTGCACTGTGGGCAGAAATGTTCAGGGGAAAAAAAAAAGTGTTTTTTGATTTTTTTGATTGATGTAATTTTCTACCTCAATTGTAATAACACACACTATTTAAAATATCTGAGTATCAGCTCAATTAAAGTCAGACCGATTGCATTTGGAATGCAATGACCCTTTCTAGAGGCAATCCTCAATTTGGTATTCAGCCACTAAAATGATGATTTGTTAGTTGACAGATTGTAAAGGATGAGGAGAATTGTTTACTGATAAACTGTAGAAAACATAGGAAACGCTTGATACTTGTTAAGTTTTCAGTACAACACAGATCATTAGCTTGCATTAGAATCAAGAGTAAGGAAGGCTTAGCGGAGACTGAGCAAAAAAGCATGCTTTCCAACTATCTGGATGAAAACATACAGGTGAAAAATAAAAGAAACACTTCTGCATTGCGGACACTCAAGCTTATCAAAGTTTGTACCTTGAGTCGAGCTTCTACTGAAGCCTTCTTACGAGCCTCCCTCCTGCGATACTGCTCCACTTTATCCAGCTGATCAGGCCGCTGAAGCATTCCAGCTACTCTCTGAACAGCTGTTGCAACTGCTTCCCTATCCATTTCCTCCATTGCTGATGGCTTCAAAATGCCTTCATAACTTAACAGTACTGGAAAGAAAATATAAAACTGTTAGAAAACATTTGTATTTGATATGGTAGTTCAAAGCTAATGATGGGGGAACTAATCCTGGCAATAACAACTGAGCAACTCTGCAGAAGAATCATTACAAAGCATTATGAACAGCAGGAACTAGAAATATTTTTTAAAAAAATCAATTATTTTGTTTCACTAGTTTAAATGTAATGCTTCCGATTAGGGTGTTTCTTTTATATCTTGCCCTCCATAAGTTTGCATCAATAAGTAAACCTGCAAAAAAGAAAACAACAAATCTTCATTTTAAAATAAAGATTTTACCTAATTCTAAAATAGACTTGCCTATTAGAAGAGGAATAGACATGAACAAAAGCATCAAGACAAAAAACATTGCTCCACCTGAATTTGGTGGTGCTGTGAAAATCACTGACTCTCTTCAACAGCTCAAGCTTGCTACCAAGAGTGGAAACACAGCTGTGGGAGCTCTAGACCTGCAGACTTACTTTTAAAGCAGTTTCATTTATATTTTGGTGGAAAAATAATTTATTTCCTCTTGTTTTCCCTTCTTCTCACAGTATCAGTTCATCAGAGGTGCAGATATAGAGAGGAAAATTAGTCAAGTTTTCCCCTCCAATCTCCATATCCACCTGATAAAAATCAAGACACTTAAGCTAACTATTAGACACAAAAAGCAGAACAGATAAAATCTTCCAGCAACAAAACCAGTGCTGTTCCTCTGAACTACTAATGGGAGACAGGACCCCAATCACTGAATGAGCAAGTACGTGGAACTCCACAAGACAGAAACACACTGGGAGTTCTTGGTTCCTTACAGATAGTAAAAGACTTTTTATAACTTAATTGAATTAAATAGGATGCTCCCACGTTTTGCTCTGTTACTACTATGCATCATATTTCCTCAAATCCATATTCTTCTTTGAAAGTGACAACTACTTAAAAGTCAGAGTGCATTAGCATATCCAGTAGCTCACTCAATCTGTCATATCCTGACTCCACATGGAAGGTAGGAAACACTGTAATACATACTTCAACATCAGCCCAATTCAGAGGAGACCAAAAAAAAAAAATAATGTGTGCATGCAGAAAGTATCTAAAAAACTCTTTTTTTCTGTTTTTCTCCTTCAATTCCAGATGGTTTTAACTAAAATGCCTGTCCTATTTTAATACCTTTTTTTTAATATCCAGGTTATTTAAGTATACAGGCTATACCCAAAGATTTGAAAAAAGAATGGTTATGTGTTAAATAAATACATTAACACATGTTAAATAAATAACCTTTGTACAGTATTTTCAATCAACTAATCAAGTTGTTTCATAAGTACAACTTCTCATGCCAGCACCCTGAAACAGAAAAGGAAATTATGGAAGAATAAGCTATGTTAAAAGCCAAAGTGAACTATCAAGTTATGAACTTTGCAATTATTCCATGGAAGACAATACAGAAAAATCTATCCATTTTCTGTTAGTAAGACTCATTGACTTGACTCCCTTTTCACTGCTTTTACCAAATGCAAATTATAAATTTGCAATGCTATCTTAAGATCTTCAGCATCAGCTTTCCAGCTTAATTTGTGATCTGAATGAAGAACTAATGAAAGCCTTAATGATAGCAGTCACAGTCCTCCATTCCTCCTCTACCACTGCACAGCATGGGGCCTTCTGATAATTGTATGCTGAGGCATTGATATTACATAACCTGACACATAATGTCGAGATTGTCAGGCTATAAAAAGTAGGGATGCCTGCAGGTAATAGCAAACATTTTCAATAAGTAGTGATGCTGAATTTTTCAAGGCCTCAGAGAGAAGGAAGAAAATCTAAAAACATCAGTTTGATCTACAATTAACTACATTTTCAATACAGAATAAACCTCATATTATTTGCTAAAGAACTAAAATCGTTTGAGAGGTTTGTTCACAGTTCATGACAGCCTGCATAGGCTTCTGTTTGAATTTAATGTTTCCTAGCCCTACGACATTTAGTTTTGGATAACATAACATTTTTGCAATTTTTCCATTTATATGGAGAATAAATATCCTCCATTTTTGCTACATTATAATAGTTTTAGCTTTATTAGAATGAGTCATTTTAGAACTTCACAGGTTTACAAAAGATTCCAGGCAAAGCAAACCCAAAAGCTAATCTAAAATATCCTGTATCTGTCTAAAGTTTGACTTGTTTTTTTACAAGTCTTTAAAGCCTTTAAAAGCTAAATATTTAAAGAGTATACATTTATATCAGAATTACTTCTGCAGTGTAAATCCTTACCTTACTTTAGCTCCTCAGCTTTGCAAACATATCGTCACCTCTCTGCTAATAGTCCATTTTCTTTAAATTAAGTTTGATCTCCTACCTCACATCTCAAAGTACAGGATTTATTACTACCACTCACACAGGCACTCACGTGGAACCCTACTTCTGCTTGGCTCAATCCACTTCTAAGCTCTCAGGGATACACCTGCAATCAAAACAACAAACAAACAGGTATTTTAAAATATGAATGGATTAGAGAAATAGTATCTATGGTACAGAGTTTTATACTAAATTACTTTCTTTGGTAACAAAGCTGGATACACTCAGCTGAATTGTATCAGTTTTAATCTACTCTCCAGGGCCATTAAATGTGTACCAAAAAGAAAATTAGCAGCCAGTAGGCCATAAAATCCTAAGCAATTACACACCAGCTTGCTGAGGTGCACAGGTTGCTGACAACTTTCACACAGGAAGCGCAAATTACGACGTGAGCCCGACCTACAAACACCCTCAGAGATACACGGTGGAACACGAGGTAAAAGAAAAAGAAATAAAAATAAAAACTGCGGCAATGGGAGAAGGGCTCCAGCCGGCGGGTGCCGCCGCCCCGGGGCTCCATGGCGCCCACCCTCACTCCCTCCTTCCCCACGGGGCTGCTCCCCGCGGGGGCTGCGCGACCGCCCGCATCCACGGAGGCCCCCACCGCTGCCCGCAGGCCGCCAGGTCGCGCCCCTGTGGCCGCAGCGGAGGCCTGGGGACAGCGCCCGCCCTCCTTCCCTCCCCTTCCCTTTCCTTCCTTTCCCTTCCCTTCCCTTCCCTTCCCTTTCCCTCCGCCTGCGGGCGCCCGGGGCGGCCCCGCCGGCGGCAGCGGCGCTCACCGGCCGGCGCCGCGGCCCGCGCCAGAGGGGCCGCAG
>JAUBNY010000335.1:121637-137668 GCA_032275445.1 Crypturellus soui
AGCCTCCACCCGCGGGCGGCCTCCCCGCCGCCCCCAGCAGCGCCGTGACAGGCGCGCAGTGCGCACGCGCCAGGCCGGCCGAGGGACGCGAGCGCCGGCGCGCAAGCGCACACGGAACCCCACGGCCGGCGCTTAGGGCGCATGCGCCCTAAGCTTCGCACGTTACCTGTGGGGCGGGGCGCTCCTGCGGCCGCCGACGCGTGTTGCGGGCGGGAGGATCCGTCGCTGGGTGCGCGGTGGCGGCGCCGGTGCCCCTGGAGCTGCCTCGCTGCGCGGGCGGGGGGATCCGCCGCGGGCTCCACGGTGGCTGCGCTGGTGCCCTGGAGCTGCCTCGCGGCGCGGGCGGGGGGATCCGCCGCTGGGTGCGCGGTGGCGGCGCCGGTGCCCCTGGAGCTGCCTCGCGGCGCGGGCCGGGTGTTGCGCCCTGGGACTGAGATGGCAGCGCTGCACGCGCGGGAGGAGCCACCTTGTGCAGCGCTAAGTGGCGCAGATGTCTCCGGTAACTTGGTAGGACAGGAGGAAACCTGCGGGCGGAACAGGCGGTTAGCATCCTTTAACCAGGGATAACCTGGAGCTGCTCATTAAAATTAGAATGGCTTTTTTTAACACTTCGTAAACTTGGCAAGTAAACTTAAGGTCTGTGCATCCCTAAGTGAACTGCCTTCATTATAATACTAAAAGTGATGCCCATAGGTCAAAAAGACCCTTGTCAAGATAAAGATCCTTCCCGTAAGCATGTGTAATAGTGGGCACAATGAGTAAGACAAACTATAATTGTAAATTGCTAACTCAGGTAAGAGGGATGTACTCTAGGATAATTGTGGAGTGTGTAAATACAGTTTGGAAAGGTGGGAGCGTGTGCCTGATTTGTGTGAAACCACCAAGCACCCAGCCTTACACAAGTCCCAAATAAATGAGCAATTGCTTCTCCTGTGTGTGTGATTTTTTTGCCTCATTGTGCACTGGGCAACGAGTCTGCTTTTCCATGCACACTAGAGGCTCATGGAAGCTATTCACTTAGAGATCTAATGCCTGTGAAGAGAAAAATAACGTTGCTTAAAAAAAAACCCCAAGACATCGGAGCAGTTCTTCTGAATCAGAACTTCATTGGTGGTGCTGGTGAGAGATGGGTACAAATGAGGTGGCTCCGGGTGCTGGATTGTTAGGTGGACTTGTGTAGGGACCTGGGCTGGGATAAAGCTACTGTCCAGAACTGTGATATCAGGTGAGCAGGTAACCTGCCCAGGGACACCCACTGTCTGGGGGCAGGTGAGCGCCTCCTCACCTGGCTCTCCACGCCCACAGCTCTCCCTGTGCAACTCTATTAGCAGGGACCCCAGCCTCTCCCTCGAAGAGTGAGTTCCCAGATTTGAGTCTCGTCGGTAGTTGTGGAATTAAAAATAAAGGGTTGTTAATGTAGATTGCCAGCTAAAGATGGAAAATGACGTTGGTTTGTGTTGTTCTTTTATATTACCAAGAGTGATAACAGTATCACAGAATCACGGAAGGGTTGAGTTTGGAAGGGACCTCTAGAGATCGCCTCGTCCACCCACCCCGCTCAAGCGGGAACACCTCGAGCATGTGGCACAGGGTCACGTCTAGGCGGGTTTTGAAGATCTCCAGAGAAGGAGACTAACCCTAGGCTTTAGAGAAAACACTTTTTTCCTGTTTAGTCTATCATATTGGCTGCTATAGTGAGGATGAAAATATTGAAGATGTGTTTGGCCTTTGCAATGTTAAGTTGTCCTATTGTTTTCTGTATTATTAAATTTCAGTTATTTTGTGTGATGGAGGATGGAGAAGCTAGTGCGAGGTGATACTGAATTCAGGGGAAGAGTTAAGTGTTCTTTTCACTCAGCAGAGCTGCACCAAGAACACAAATAACTTTCTGAGGGACAAAATGAAAAAGTAGAATGTCTGAATTTATAACAGATGCCCATGTATGCTAGGCATATATATTTTGAATAGTCATTTTTTCCTGGAATTAAATTGAAAGAAAAGAATAATGGAATAATCAGCTTATTCCTGATCTTGCTACATTTGTCATAAAGGCTAGGACAATGTTAGTGAGTAGGCATTCAAAGAAAACAAATTGTGTGGCATTTAGTACGACATCTTTTTTTTGGGATATATTAATGGTGATAGTGTTATGTTATGATGATGCTATTTGTCAGGACAGAAGGGAATAGTCTGAAGAACCGGAGAGCGTGATAATGTTCCTGTCCAGTATTGTCATTATTTAGTACTGGTAGAGTTCAAATTCAGGAGCAGCTGCAAAATATGGATGAAATATTCCATTTATAAAGAATGTTTTCAGCCATGGGGACTGTGTCAGGATTGTGAACTAATAGTAAAAAGAAATAAAAATGAAAAGCAAAAAGCTGCAAATGAAAAACTACTTATTTCTTCTTGATTTCTAGCTTGAAGAACATACAATTTAAAATTTCAGTTTTCTCTTGACAAAAAAGGAATATTTTTCAAACTTGCTACTTTTTCTGTTAGAAAATGACATTTTGTACACTTCTACCTGCATATGCTCACAGTATCTAGCAGAATACTATCATGTGAAATCAATTAAATAAAATGCATAATACAGAACACAAAGTACAGATTAAAATATAGAACTCAGTAGTATACAACACTGCATACTGTGCTATCTGTTCATTTGTACAATTTGTTGATTGGATCGGTTGCATTTGGTTTTAAAATTAGAGTTATAAATAGATTTAATATCTTAAAATGAGTATTGTTTGCAGTGTTGATTTTTAAAGATTTCCACTGCTTCAGTTCATCAAAACCATGATTCTTTCTGGTCTAAATACATATGAAAAGCTAGCGGATTGGAAGAGGATTAGACAACTTCATGGATGACAGATCATAAATAGATACTAAAATGGCCAGACAGGGATGTATCATCTAACATCTCATAAAACTATTGAAGATCTACCATCAAAAAACTGTTAAAGATCTAAACCTAAAAATTATAAAACTATTAAAGATCTGCCAGGAATACCAGAAGAATGAATAGAGCGCAGAAAGTGACCAAAGTTGCAAGTTCTCCCTTAATTACAACATTTTTTGCAGTTGGAGTTGGCGTGCTGGACTGAATAAACCTTTGGTCTCTCCCAGAACTGAAGTAGTACTGAAAGTGTATTTGCAGAAATGTGCTGAGAAATCCTGCCATAAGGGAGTAGTACATTCCTAATGAAAGAGTAACACATCTTTTTTTTTTCTTTTTTATGCAAACATAACATATTTCATTTTTGCTTAAATCCTTAAATAATCAGCACTATGGAGCTGTGGAAAAAGGCCTGAAAAATAGACAGATACAAGCCTTTCTGAATTCTGTGGATAAATTTGTGGGTACTTTGTCATCAGCTTAGATAAGTGGATATTGTCATTTATCAGCATATATTATTAGCAACTTACAGAACCTGTCCCACTGCATAACTATAGGTGAGTAATTCTTGCAGCAAAGCAAACATGGATGATGCTATTTATAGATAAATGAGTACTATGACTCATTAGAAAAGATTTGTATGTACTAATTTATTCATCTTCCTTGAACTATATATATTTTTCCCCTTACACTTGGAAAGAGAGTCTAATGCTAGGTATATGACTATAATCATCAATCATTTGCCCATTATGGATCTTAAAGTCTTATCAGTTCCTTAGTATATCCTGTATGCACCAGCCTCTGTTCCTTTTAGTGTGCTGGTATCCCCTGCGAGCAGGTATACTTGCCTTCCCTGGGAGGGAAGTTTTATCCGAGCTTTATCAAAGTCTGTCTTCAGGGCTGTGACTCAAAATAAGGTAGGTATGCAAGTGAGCGTTAACTGGTTATGCCTCTTTAGACTGTAGTTTCTCACCCTTTCTTATCACCGCTGGGAGTTTCAGAGTGTAGTAATGCCAAACCGGTGAATACCTCAGCGATTCATCTCAGCTCTTCACAAACCTATGGCAGAATAACTTCTCAAGAAGAAATGATCACTCTTAGGATGAGGCAACAATGTTAAATTGCAAAACAAGTTCTTTAGACTGCCTTTGTCAATACAAGGTTCACAGGACTCCTAAATACAGTGAAGTGAACTAGGCTCTTTCATCTGCTAAGGCAATCTCAAAGACATACTGATTAAAAAAGCGTTTATCTGGTGAGACCTTTGTTATCAGTATGCAACACTGATATTTTGTCCTCTTGTTGCTGACTGAAACACGAAACATACGTGGGTAATTAGAACTGGGAACTGTGTTCCTTCTGCAAGAAACCTCAAAGACAGGCTGGGGAAACTCTATGAGGAAGGCAATAATATGTCAGGAGCATAACTGCAGTTTGATTGAAGTCTCTTTCGATGGAGACAGTGCGTTTGGTAGAATAGGGGTAAGACTTGCTTACTATGTAGTTGCAGTTTGTTGCAGTATTATGGCAGTATGCATGTGCTTTGTCTACCTCGTATACCAGCATGAAGTGAAGAATTCATGCGTGTTCCAGTGTTGTGTGACGAATCTGCCTTATCTCAAACCATGAAAAACAGACAATTTCCATGAAGAATTTTTTCACATTTTTTAAAAATATCTTTCAATGAACTATGAATAAAACAGTTCTTTTCTGATAGAAAGTGAGATATTTTTCTGATGAAAAGTAGTTCAATTTTATTTTAGGATGTACTTCATTTCGCTTGAAAAAAATACATATTATGTATTTCCTGCCTTACAAAATTGATTGTATTTTCAGACTTTCACAGTGATACTGGACTGAGAACTAGTAATACCACCCTATCATAAAAGTAAATGCAGGGAAAGATAACATGCTGTACTGTGACAATTAAAAGAAAAACTCTAGTCTGGGGGAGACCATTTTTTTGCTGTATTTTCTATATTGTACAAAAATTTAATTGGACATAGACCTCTATCTCTTCCATTCAGGTTCATGTTGTAACTAGACTCAAAGATGCTTTTGCATCACCTAACATTTTTTCTATTTATGCATGTATGTTAGAAAGATAAATATTCAATGCCTGTCAAAAGAAAGATAGAAAATAATAAAGAAAAATACAGAAAGTTACGAAGAAAATTACCAGCTTCTAAGTTAAGAATGGGACTACGTGCTCTGCCCATAATTTAAAATTCATTTTGTAAATATTTTCTTCATTTCAGCATTGCTTTATTTAATGCCATATTACTGTGAAATTTAAAGGGCCTTATGCAAAATAAAATATCAAATGCAGAAAATCAGGGAGAAGTCCAAAACAGGGAAAAGTATCCTTGATTGGTGCATCTAGCATTTCTGCCTTTTCTCAGAGCTTTTTTTTTTTTACCGGTGAAACATGTTTTTTTTGTGATTGAGAAAAAGTACAGAGAAGTGGGTGATAACCCAGCAGAGGTCTGAATATATTTGTATGGTGAGGAGATTTTTGGTAGAAATCGAGCATTACTTAGAGATAGGTAAAAATCGTTGTAATTTCATTCTTTATTTTCTGCATTCTTTATTTTCTGATACTGTTTTATGAACCTACTGCTGTAATATGTGTTAAAAGAAATTAATATACAGTATGACAGTGCATAAGAAAAATTATCTCTCAGCTCTTGTGCAGCTGACAGTTTGCATGGGGTTCTCTGTGTATGTGTGTGTGTGTGTGTTTTAAACACTACTGAAAACAGTGGTGAAAACACACACACACAAAAGTGTTTATTTTGGGAGAATGTAATGCATTCAAAGATACTCACCTTCCTTGAAAGCCAGTTTTCCCAATTCTGCCCAGCAGGTGGCATTATGGAACAAATGATTTTTGTTTTCTTTCCCCAAGAAAGAAGATGGTCTTCAACTGAATCTTGCTATTATGTAGCAAGGGTCACTGAAATAGTATCAAGACCCAGCAGTAATAACCTTTTAGAACAGCTCTAGTGAGATGTGTAAGGGCTGTCAGACTATGCTCTGTCATCTTGGAGATCTACAAATATCATGTGTGGTATTACATGTTTCGTGATCTGCAATATTTAAGACAACTGAGTAGTGTTCTACTATTGTCATATATTATAGTTATCGTCTGTAGTCTGGTGTGCACTCCTGTGTTTGCCAAAAATGGTCAGGAAAAAAAAATCCTATCCTTTGTTATTAAATAATAGTTTATTTTATATTTTTCATGTTTCAGTACCCAGGTTATGCAGTATAATAGCAACTTCCAGAAAATCTGAATATGCAGTTTCACACTGCTGCCAGGACAGTGCCTGACCATGGCCTTATTATGCAAGTCAAGTTGGTGAGTGCTGGTTCCTGAGACAGCCAAATCCTTAGTCAAAAATTCTATACACTCTACAAGCTCTGTGAAGAGCAAAATTATCTAAACAGGCAAAACAAATATTTGTCTAACTGTAAGCTGTGTCTAGAAGAGTTTATAGAGCATATCCTTCATTGGATTTATAACAATTTTGATGCTCAGAAACCTAGTCTTTTTAGAATTTTCAGTTTCAGCAACTGAATATGAAAATGTCATTTCATTTTTATTTTTTTTATGGAGAAAATATAAGGAACACATTGTAGAACTCTGCCCTGCTCTGAGTGTCTCTAGTGGGTCTCAGACAGAAATTATATTATGGAAGGGAAGTAGCAGCTCAGATTGGAATCCTGCTCCATTTAGATCCTAATGAACTTAGAAATATTGACCAAATTCTCCATTTTATTGCTTCAGTTCAACATTACATTAGTGTCTGTGTTAGCTTTCAGGTAGAAATCTTAGCTAGAATAAGACTGTGGAATGTTATCATTTCACCCACATTATTTCAGAATTAAAATAGAAAAGTAGAGATCTGGGTTTTTCTTTTCTTCATAGCTCAGTAATTTCGCTGTCTCAGGGCATATAACTAAACTGGATTTCAATTTTCATTTCTCTTAGGTTTCTTTTACTAAGAGAATTTTGCTCAGTAACTTTCTGTTGTGGACTGGCTTCTATTTACTATTGCTCGGGGTGTCTCCATTAGTCTTCAGATTAAATTTTAAGCAACCTGAATCCCCTTATGTTGATCTCACGTCAATGATGATTCACACTGTGTTGCAGCTCATCCTGTTCCCTCAGTCCTGTCGCGTGTGTGCGCTTTGCAGTTACCAGCCTTATAGACTGCGTCTGTTGGAGGATCATTCTCTGAGACTCAAGTCTCAGGAAGTGGTTTCTGTGTGAACCGTGTTTAGGGACATTTGTGTACACACACACTTTCACAAATTAGCAATACAGATTTCCTCCAGAGTATTGTCACACAAACTCTCTGTATAACCTGTTCCAGTATCTGACTACATTCACAGTAAAAAATATTTTCTGATATTCAAGTGGAATTTCCTGGATTTCCATTTATGCTCATGCCTCTCATTCTGCCACTAGTTACCAGCGGCGAAAGTCTGGCTGTTTTCTTTACTTCTTCCTATTTTAACATATTGATAATATGCACCTTGAGCCTCCTCTTCTTAAGAACACCCGCAACATCTCCTTATATGTCAGATGCTCTTTATGGTCCTTCACTAAATTTGCTCCAGTATGACCATGTCGTTCTTGTACTGGCAAGGTCAGAGGTCGACACATCACTCCAAATGTGGCCTCATCAATCCTGAGAAGAACTCCCTTCACAACACAGTCCTGAGAAGACCTCCCTTTGCAACACTTGTGCAGCCCACGGTGATGTTGGCTGCCTTTGCCATTGGTGCATGTTCTTCTTGCTGTATATCAGAACTCACAGGGAGTTTTCAGCAAGGCTATTCTACTATTGTAAGTACTTTTATCTCCCAGCCTGTATGCGTGGAAGCCTGTTCTTCCTCCTTCTAAGGGGCAGGCCTTGGCATTTCCCTTTGTTGATGCCTGTGTGTCAAAGAATAGTCCTCAGCAAATATAGGAGACTAAAGATGCTTACAAACCTGTGAAGCATGGTGAAAACTGTGAAACCTCTGACAGCACCAAAACCAAAATTATTTGCCTTTTTATGTTATAGGACTTCTAGCCAAAGTTCCATACTGCCTCCTTCCATAGCCTCACTCAGACTGGGGGAAAGCAGATCCTTTCCCTGCAACAACCTATGCTTCTACTGTTGAGACCTTCATTTGTAGATTTTTTAGATTTTTTTTTTTTTTACAAAAACATCAACTGTGCCACTGTGTAGTCGATTTTTCCCAAGTGCACTTGGTTGCCTACTGTTTCAAAAAGAACATCTGAAACATAGTAATTTCTTCCATCACAAAATAGCTCCAAATGAACATATATGGAATTTAAATAAGTTGTAACGTTTTAATTACAGCAATACAAAGATAAATGCTTTAAATAATAATATAGAAAGAGATAAAAATATGCAAGCATGCATTAGCTGCTTTAAATCAGCTCATTCATTGCAATTCTTACAATGTTCTCAAAAGGCATGCCTGCCAAGAAATGTAGAAATTGAAAATATGGATTAAGAAGAATCTTAAATGACATTTCGTACAATGTATTCTCACTTTCTCTCTTTAGATCCGATAGAAAAATAATAATAAAAAAACCCAACTAGATTAGATTTTCCTGCAGAGGTTCTTTAGCTGCAGTTTATTATGTATCTTCTCTCTTTAAAAACAAATATAGAGATCACACAATACTCATTTAAAAATATATGTAAAAATCACAAAATAATGTATCCTGAAGAAAAAGAAGAAAAAAAGTTTGTCAAAGTGCATAATAAATAAACTTAAATATGTAAAAAAAGTACTCTTTCTGTGAAAGTCATTGGTTACAATACCAGGATGGAGTGGTTCATGTCACGCAGAACTCTCATCCCTACTGTTTTCTCTGGCTCTTTGGGATTAATCTTTTCACTGTTCCAAGTGTTCTTAGAATAGACAGGTTATTTCTTAGCCCAAAGTTGTAATGAAACTTGAAACAATGCATAAAAACAATCTTTACCACAAAGATTAACCACCCTAAAGTCAAGTGAGGGCATAAAACTAAATTAAAGAAATAACTAGACTATCAAGCTTTTAAGTGCGGTGAATTTCACATCTGTTTATGACTTCAACTGGACTTCAAGTTCTGTAGATCTGTGATTCTGAAAATACTTTCCAGTTTTGTACGTCTGTATTTGCCAAGCCTCATTTGGTTGCAAACTACCACTTTTAAAGTCATTTGCAACAGAACTGTTTCTTCTGTCATTTTGCTAAATTCAAGATTAGCCAGATAGGTTGGCACAAACATCACACATCTTCAGACTAGCATCTCTTTCTTGCCCACACAAGTACAGTTGTTTTGTTGGCGTATAGTATTGACAGCCATGACTAAAAAGGCCGATCTCTTACTGATACGAAGAACCATGCTGAAATTATATGGATGACAATATTTTGTTGTATGCAAACCTAGATTATACTGTACTTAATAGACAGTTCCATACCAGTTTCAGACATGGAGGATTCACTCCAGAAGCAATGTGCATCCTAGATATGAATCTACCCACCTATGGGTTTTGTCAGGGAAGGGGTGGAATCTGAACATTTACTTTTCCCTTACGCACATCAGCTTCCTATCTGTAGAGCCATACAGACATATTCAATTAATTTTAGAACTTTTACCTACATATACAATTCTGCCTTCACTTAACAGAAATTCAAAAATAGAAGTCAATTTTCTATAATGTAGAAATTCTCTTTGATGCAAATTCTGAAAGGAGAGCTATCAGGGAAAAAGTTTTACATCGTAAAGTCTCCGCTACTGCGGGCTTCTGGGAAAGCCTAAGTAAAAAAGACACACAAGGAAAGAAGTAATAAAGACATTCATTCATTAGGTTAGTATCTACTTCCTGTCTCCCTCCAATTGATCTGAAATGTTTTTTGAGACCTAATGCATAGATACTTCTTATCCTATCTCACAAAAAAATCTCAGAGACAACCTATCTCATTATCTACAGAAAATCAATGAACAATTCATACAATCTTCATGTAATAAAGGTGACAAATACTATACATAGATGGAAATAATTCATCTGCACAAATAAAAACAGGAAACAACTAGCTGATAAAAAAGTGTGCTACAGAAAGCTCTGCAGAAGAATATGTGGCACTAGACTGGAATCACAACTGAAATTAACTCTCCAGTAACGTATATCTAGTTTCATTGGGCAAGATTAATACGACTGTTCTATTTAGAACTATTGAGAAAATAAATTCTTCCTTACTGCTGTGGCAGGTGACACATCATTGCTGTGTCCAACAGCTGGATTCCACATTTGATATATGCCAGTGGAAAATTTTAAAGTAGAAGCAAATGAGTTAGTTATGACTGCGTTTTCCTCCAGACTTTCCCCAGATATGAACAACCTATGAAGGTTCTTTCTAGCCTCATTTTCTATGATTTTAGCAGGTGCCAAGTTGTAAACTTTTGACATAGTTACATATGAATGTTCCGCCTGATTCTGGAAAAAAAAATCCTCATTTGTAGATGGCAATGTTAAGTCAAAGAGATTAAAAACTTCTTAGAAATTTTGGAGAAAGATTACATCTTGATGATGAAGGCTGCTACCATTTTGTAAATTTGTAAATTTTGTAAATTTGGCCTAGTGAAGAGGCCACAATCATGATAGGGGCTTATATTTATTTTACTCTCCATGCTAGGTAACTATCACTGTCATACCAGAGTGATTCCAGACCACAAAGATATGAGACAAAGGAGTAGTCAAAATTTGCAACAGGGGAAATTGCAGTTGAATATAAATAAATAATTCTTCATTATAGTCAAACACAGGAAAAGATACCCAGAGAGACCATTTCAGCCTGTCAGTGCATGCTTTTAGCACATATATATGCTTTAATAATCTATAGAAAGAAAAGTCATAAAAACCCAAGGAAAAATAAGATTTCATTAAATCTTGTTGTATTGGATAATAAATAGAAAAATGTGTATGTGGATATGTATATATAATATATAGGTATATTAAAAACTATTAAAAATGTAAAAGTATTTAAATTAGAAATTTCTGCATGTGATTGCATTGTTTGAAGTTTCCTTGATAAAATTAAACATTTAACACATAATTACAGTATTTGCTTTGCAATGGTAGTTTTCTACTGCCATCTTTAAATGGCATATTCTTGAATATCATTTGCAGTTGTGATAATAATTTCAATGAATATCGAATGTATTTCATCCCTACTTTTTCATTATAGGTGGATAAAGATGAGCCTTTATTTATGAGCCTCAATAATGACCTATTCCCTGGAATTACTCTGGTTAAAACTGTCTATCCTGAACTACTGTCAGCCATTCAGACCCAGGCAGAGAAATCAGGGGTAATTTGTCATCCACCATGGATTCTGACAGTCATTCAGCTATATGAAACTCAACAAGTCTGACATGGTTAGCATGTTAGATGAGGTTTTAAGATTGCAGAAAAGCAGTAGTCTTTTACATTTATCTGCTAGGGAGCGTATTTTTTCATGAAAAATTCTTCTTGAAACAGAACAGATGTTAATTTTAAAATCCATGGTGATGTTTTGGGAAGAAGCTGTTATTTTAGCTTTACTTTATTACATTTTTGTGGGCAAGTGAGCATGACCTTCAGAGTGATTTAAATTTCTATGGAGCAAGTTAAAATGGAGAGCATACATTTAAATTCAGCAACAGTTGATTTTGTTCAGTGTTCTGAAAGCAACTGTTGCCTTCAGAGAGAGTTCAGTTATGAGGCTCATGTTTAATATGAATGTGAGACTGATAATGAAATTACTATAAATAGTAATCTCTCAAATCTTTAGTGGGATCCAAGTGTTGTTCTTTGTGCTCAATTCTGAGCATTTCAGGTGAGAAGGAATAAATTAATTTCTATAGGCCAGAAAATGGCTAATGAATAAAGTTGACCCTGTCCAAGAAGGGTAATAGTGGCTGTAATGAAACTGTATTTCAAGGTTTTCAATTGATTCCTTAGTGAAAAAAAGGGCTCTGAAGGCAAGGTAGTGGAGTTGTTCTTTATGTGAGATAGCAACTGGGACATATGGAGCTTTACCTAGGGAAGGATGAAAAATGAGTTGAGAGCTTGTGGGTGAGGATTAAAGGGCAGGCCAACAGAGGTGACACTGTGATGAGTGTTTACTACTGGCCTCCTGACCAGGTGGATGAGGCCTTCTACAGACAGCTCAACAGACAGCAAGTGACCTCATAATCACAGGTTCTGGTTCTTATGGAGGACTTTAGCCAGCCTGATGCCTGCTGGGAAGAAACAACCACTAGGAATAAACAGCCCAGGGGGTTCCCACAGAACGCTGTGGATAACTTTTTGATGCAGGTAGTAGATGAGACAAAGAGGAAAGAGCGCTACTGGACCTTGTACTAACAGAGATGGTCTGGTTGGAAATGGGAAGGTTCGGAGCAGGGACCATGAGATGTTGAAGTTCGAGGTCCTGTGAGGAGGAAGCTGTGAAGCCTCACCTGGAATATTGTGTGCATTCTGGGCATGGAACTTCTGGAGAGGGTCCAGAAACAGAAAGTTTCATCAGCATATGAAGAAGAACTTTACTGTGGGGATGACAGAGCCCCAAAACAGGCTACCCAGTGAGGTAATGGAGTCTCCTTCTTTGGAGATCTTCCAAACCCGCCTGGATGCCGCCTTGTGCCACGGGCTCTAGGTGTCCCTGCTTGAGCAGTGGATTTGAACTAGATGATCTCTAGAGGTCCCTTCCAACCTCAACTATTCTGTGTTTCTGTGATTCTGTGCAATGAGCACCTCAGCCCCTAAACATCAGACAATATGTATTTTACTGGTTTAACTTTGTAACCTTGATTTGCAAGTGTATGGTCTGTAACTTTCTGGATGAGGTTTTCAAAGACATTGTCCAGGCACTTAATAGGAGCAGGACTTTATAGGAACAGGACTTAATAGGAATTAGTTACTTATCTCCTTTTGATGACTTTGGAAGTCTTAGTTTAAATGTCCCATCTGCTTTTGGGCAGACTGTAAACCTCTTGCATAGTTGATTTAGTAAAATATAGCTAAATAGTATCAACTATAGGCTCAATTTATTGTTGAAAATCAGATTTCTTTTCCTTAGGCAATACACATACAAACTTATGAAATTGAAAGTGTGGTTTCTACTAAATTTGTTTGTAAAAGAAAAACATATTAAAATGCATGATGAATGCAGATACTTTTTTTTTTTCTTCAGAAAGATATACTTTTTTGTATCATTGGGAAAAACTCTCATTAAATAAATTTAGAAATTACTGGGTTTTTTACCACTATCAGATCAATGTCATCATGTATGAACATCAAAAGGCAACTGTGCTTTCCAATTAGAAGAAGGAATGGAACTGCCTGAGGGAAGATACAGACCCACATTGACTTTCCTACCAGAATAAAGCAGACATTTCTAGAAGCTTTTTAGTAATATTTTTAAAATTTGATTTCAGTCAAAATTAAGTGAAATGAGGACTTTTTGCATTGGGTTTTGACAAAAAAAAAAAAAACAAGGTGTGGGGATGAGTGATGCAAAGTATCATTAAATGGTAGAATGACATTCTGAGGTTTTATTTTAAACTGATTTATATTGTCTTGAGGTATGATGACCCTAGGTCCAACTGATGCGGAAAGACAAAATATTTTGATGAAAGCAATGACAAATTGTAATGCCCCTCATAGAGCGATGAGAATGAACCAAAGGCAATCATACCTTCCCAGATGTTTGGTACCCTTGATGTTACTACAAATAACTGGACAGATGGTATTTTCTGTGCTTTAAAAAACTTTAAAATTGAAGAAGGTAAGAGATCATGCTGGTCAAAGTCAAAGTCAAGAAGCTATCATGCCAGTCAAAAAGAACATTTTAATACTATTTCCATAAATTACCTGAGTAATTTATGTGAAAAGTCTTCAGTTATAAAACCAAATAGGAAATTACAATACTTTGTTTTGCTTTGTGTGAGTGGGTTAGTGTACCCAAGGGTCTGAATTATGTGTACATGCCAGAGAGCACTGAGGTTTCACAAGCATAGGAACTTGAGTTTCCAGGACAGAATCAGAAAATGTGTTAGGAGTTTTATTTCCTCTGTAAGCAGAAAGTTCTACCATTCAACCACAAAGCAGCTGTTATTAATGTTTTAATAATAAGAGAGAAAAGAGAAATTCTTCCTCACTGCTTCTATGTCATTGCCACTCCATATCAATATTTGTATCAGGAGAGTGATCAGTAGAGGTTCTGTTAGGAATGCAGTATAAGCATTTCGTAATTTTCTTATCAAACATACTGATGGTGTTTCACTGAATCATAATTACATTCAAATGCTATGCAGCTTGCACTGTGTTTCATTCAGATCTCACTTAGAAAATGAGAAGCCTTAGATGAAACACTTGGGTAATATTCTGCAAAGACTCTCTGTGTGTGACTATATTTAATAGAAAATATCAATGAAAGAAGAATAAGACGTAGAAGATATAGAAGAAAAGGACAATTCTATTCTTAGTCCAAATTACTTTGGTTATTCTTTGATAGTTTTTTGGTGTGATGCAGGATAACGAAAGGATTCAATTCACTGGCCAAATTAAAAGACTACAATTGATGTTGAGTCAGACATCATAAAACTATGACTTGGTAGTTTATCAAAGAACATGTCCTCTGAGATGTTAAGTAAATCTGTATTTTTGATCAATGTACATAAACATTGATCAAACATATTTGGGTAAACATATTTGGATAGTTTTCAATAGACCTGTCGATATGATATGGGTTAAAAATCTGAACTCTTCTGGATGATAATGAGACACTTATTTTGGCTATTGGAGATCCCATTCCAATGTCCCTGCAGAATTCCGTTTGAACCTGACAGCATTGACAATGCTTTTTTTCTGCAACAGTTTCTCATAGTGGGATGGTCTTCATGAGCCCTTCACTGTTGGATTGGAGGCCTATTGTAAAGGCTTGGCTGTAAACATTTCTTCCTACATACACTGATGCTTTATGGAATTCGTTTAATACTGTACTTCAGGTACTTAGATCAACTATTTCAGAAAAAAATACATTATTTATTTAAAATAATATTGTTTCCTCTTAACTGCCATTTCAGTTATTTATTTCCATAATTAATAATATAGAAAGTATAGAAAGTGAAGGATTTAAATAAAATAAAATTATCATTAATGAATTAATGAAACTATATCAGGTGTATTTGGATGATGCGATGACTTTTTGTTTTGTTTGCAGTGTTGGCAGTGAAATCTGCAGTTATTTTATTTTGGCAAAGCATACATTTTTCTTTGGCTGTATGTGTTGTTACAAATCTAATTCTTGTTAAGATATAGAAATGAAGTAAATTTGCTTGTTTATTTTAAAGGTGAAAAAGTAAATCAAGAAAAATATTCATTCTTTTTGAATATTTATTAATTTTAGTTGCAACAGAAATGTGTTTGGTACATTATTTATTTCTAAAAGCAAGCCATGGACTTTAGGAAAAGAATTCTACGCTTCAGAGTTTTGAGGTGGCATCTCCTTGGTATGTTCCTTCAGAACACTGTTTTTCCCCTCCATCTGGACATAGCAGAATGAATCAATAAAGAGGTTTCATTAATACTATGTACAATTAGTCAGAGTAGTGGTAGTAGATAAGCATAATCTCAATAACGTACCTTCTTCACTTACACTGAAAATCTTACTTTTTTCCCTGGAAATTTTTGTGTCAATAATGATGACCTTGTAGTCTTCCATCTTTGTAATCTACTACTGATTTTTGCACCAAGCATCTGTGGAAAAATACAAACTGTTTACATTCCTTCCTTTCCCATTGGCTATCCGGACAATTTTCTTTTTAATATGTGTTGTGTCTCATGGCCGTGTATGTGTTTGTGTGTGTGCCACACTATTTTTTGTTTATTTTTTGGATTTTGCAAATTCAGTTTTTAATGAACTTCTGAGTGACATTTTCAGAAATTAATGTATAAATTATGATAAAAGCAGCGATAGATGTCATTTTGGTATTTGTTAACAACTGTTTTCTCACAGTTATGTTTCATTTTAGTTCCCATTTACTTTGAAAAGCAATGTTTAACAAGCTATT
>JAUBNY010000335.1:140606-152986 GCA_032275445.1 Crypturellus soui
AATTAATACAATGCAAGTATATATTTAAGTTTGAAAAACAATTTGTTTTTACAAATGGTTGGAACCTTAAGAAAGCCAATCAGTGAAATAGACCAATGAAGCAGCTGTCAAGAACCGTCAAGAGTGTGCAGCAAACACCATAGCTCTTTTCTATATATTGTAGACAGGCTGTCATTTTTGTTACAATTCAGAAAAAAAATGTATTTCTAAAGGGCAGCTTTTCTTAAACTAGAATCATAGCATTCATATAGTAGCTAAACCGACTTCAGCTTTATATTGGATGATCTCATGGATTTTTATGGCATTTCAGATTATTTATTGCTGAAGTATAAATTTGGTGGTTGAGTAAGAAACAGAGTATGTGTATTTTATTTTATGCAGTCTGATATTCAAAGAGATTGTAAATAGCTCATTTAAAAAGTTGAGGAAGGGCATTCTACTTCCTTTCTATTTTTTTCCCATCCCCTAAGAGGCATAGGAAAGCATTTCATATGTAGTATTTGTTCTCAGAAGAGCTGAAGGCATGCCTCTTGGCGGACTGCAGAAAAAGTGGAAAGAAAATAGATTCACATCCTCCTGGGCTAGCTTTGCTGAAGATGAGGGAGAAATCCATTTGATTAAAATATCATGGGTTATTCACACTGCATAAGGAAATGCATTATTGGTAGATGTAGGTAGATCTGGAAAACAGAGCTTAACGAGCCTAACATCGTATATTGCTGAATATGAAAGCTTTCAGACTACTGTAATAACACACTATAACTATATAACTATAACATAGACTTGCTTATTAATTTGCCACAGAAGTGAACAGCTCAACAATTAACTCAAACAAATACAAACCTGTCAGACATTGTATCCCTCGTTGAAAGTTACACTTTTCAGCCAAAAGTACATGTGTAAATGTAGAGTTTGTAGATGGCAGATCCTGTGCCTTTGTTTTAATCCATATTACAATACATATTCAATAAATGCTATTGACAGATCCTTCCGCATTTAAGTTTGCAAGGCATACTTTTGAAATCCCTCTAACAGACGGAATAATCTACTGGTGGTTTCTATTTAGTGAGCAATTACTGATGGGAAGGGGGTAACCAAAGCTATTGTTATAGATGCTTATGCATTCATACTGTAGTATTATAGTTGCTACCAATGACTTAATAGGAAGAGATGGAATTTGCAGAAGTTTAAGAAAGGAGGCACTTTTTTATTTCTCAAGTTAGAATTCTTTATTTTAAATTACATTTAATTGTTTTCTTTTCAGAGGAAAGGTAGGGAAGAAGGGAGGTGGAGGAAAAAATAGCAAACTACATTGCTTGTTTTCTGCATCTTTATTCCTAAATGTTGTTTTGACCCCAGAGGGGTTGTTCCTTACAAGGGGACTGGAAGAGATCTCTCAGAAGCATTGTCATCATTGCCACCTAATTATTTGGAAGAAGTTATGTATAAACCTTCCTTATTTGACTGGGAGTAACTACTGGCTTTCACCTGTTTCTTTTGTATAGGGCTTACAGGGGTAAGCATTGAGGGTTAGCAGTATATTTCAATCTGCAAACAGCTCAGTGCACTCAGAAATCTTCCTCAGAAAGATACACCAGATCTTTTAACACAATAATTACAACAAGTTTGTGCTGAAATGAATGAGATAGAACAAATCAAGGCCTCTCCCTGTGCCCCAGATGCAGAAGGAAGGAATGGTAAGAATAGAAAAGAGGTGGAAAGGGGAAAAAAGAGCAAAGAAACAGAATAGAACTATATCTGCAGAATTCAAAATGTTTAAATAAAGTAAAGAAATATTTCAGCTATTTAGGAAGGGTTCATTTACTGGAACTAATTAAAGGTGAGCTGAAAAAAAAAGTAAATATTTATTGAGTCAATTATTACCTGTAACTTGCATAGAAGGCCATAGAAGGCCATAGAAGGAGGCAGTATTAGCATGTTGTTAAATGTACATTGAAAGAACAAAAGGGATATACCTTATAGGATTCTTAATACAAAAGCTATGAAAATAAGAGGAGAGAGAAAGGAAAGGGTAGTGAAGAGTGGGTGCCAGCTCATGTGTTCTCTTTAAGGAGTATTTCCCATTGCTACTGTTAGAGTACTGATCTAGACTGACCACTCAGTTGAGTCAGCAGAGCCCTCACGTACCTAACAGTGTACCACAAATCACTGTAATAACAGTAGTTGAAACATGCAGACAGAACAGTTAGATTATTTTAGAAGCTCAGCAGTTACAGTCACCCAGGTTACATTAGGGTGGTATAGAGCAGTGCTGGAACTGCAAGAAAACTGGGAGATATCTTCTAAATGGTGTATTTTGAAACAGTATTTTCAAACACTGATGAGTGGATCATGTATATTACAAATATTTCTGATTTCTGTGAAGAGATTACTGGAAAAAGAGCTGATTCCAAAGAAAAGAAGATCCTAGTTTCATCTTTCATTTATTATTCTTATTTATTTTAATTTACTCCATTAGATACTGTATAATCCCAAATCTGTAGTAGAATTGGCATGGGTTTTGTCTAGGCTGTCATCGTGCATCAGCTACAAGTGGTGGAATGAATGAACTAGTTATGATCTCCATTCTCAGTAGGGTTTATAAGACCAGGTGATAATGTTGAAAGGTATCTTTTCTGAGGCTTGTAGTTACACCAAATAGCACAATATAAATCATACACTTTGGTTATTGTCTATCTCATAATGATTTCCTTTATTCTACTCTCAATATCTCCAAAAGATAATCCATCCGTTCTTATATAGTAGAGCCTCCTTGCCAATGTAAGTTAACTATACTAACCTTTAGTTTTAGTAAAGAACTTAAGTACATAAACTATAGTGATGCAATTCAGCATTACTTCCCTTAGACATAATTCTTAACACTTTTTTTTACAGCATTGTATTCTATTGATTTTAGTTCACTTCCCATAATTTATGATACTGATGATTACTCACTTTGGCACAATCTTACAAAGCAAAAAAAAAGAAAAAAAAGAAATATTTTAAAATGAAGCCAGGAAATAGTGTGGATTAATTTCATATGTAAGATTTTTTCTTGCCTAAATTAAACTGATCAGATGATAGATGCTTCCTAAAATAATCCCTACTTTTTATTCTGTCTTTAATGTTTTTCTCTCCCAGAACTTATACTACTTTTTGGATGTTCTGAAATTTTTGTATTGCACTGCTAGACAGAAAGGAAAAGGCATTATCTTTATATTCACAGACAATGAAATCAGAAATCATATTTTCTTGAGTACTTGAACAGTGTTTTGGCTTCGGGGGAGGTTTCAGATCTTTTTGCAGAAGGTGAAATAAACAATATCATACAAGACCTGATCCAGGCAATGACGAAGGAGTACCCAAGACATACTTTGCTGGTGAAAACCTTTATGATTACTTTCTTACACAAGTTTACAATATCCTGCATGTAGTTCTTTGTTTTTTTCCAGTTGGGGAAAAGTTCAGAATTCACGGGCTAAAATTTCCAGGTCTGATTTCAGGATGTTCCATGGACTTGTTCTAGTGCTGACCTAAAGATGCTGTTGTAGAAGTTGCACAATATTTTTTACTTCCCTACAGTATAGAATGCACAGATGAAGAGAAACAAAGTGTTGTTAAGACTATAGGAACACTTCAAGATATTGTAGCTTAAAAATGTATTGAATACTTTGAATAATACAGATACCAAATGCTTGTGACTCCAAAATCTTATCTGTCCTTCACTGGAGGCTACAAAACCTGCCATCCCAGACTGGGCCTTGGGATGGCAGGATCATGGCTCAATTTTGAAATCCGGTTCAGCAAAACTCTTGTTTTTCACAGTGTTGCAGAGCATGCTGTGTTCATATTTATATTGATTGAACCTTCTTCAGTTGCACATATTGCCATTGTTTATATTAATAGGGTGTTCTTGCTATGTAGGTGAGACTTGAGACCATAATTCTCAGTATTCCCAGGAACCAGTTCTCCTTGTGAGACAAGCGGCATGAGGAGACTTGCACTGTCTCTCAGGACAGTTGCTGTTGATCTGGCCCATTTTCCAAGCACTCTGTTAACTAAACAGAAAGAATAAATGAGGTAAATGATAACAGAGACTAATTATGTGGCCCTTACTCAAGCATAGCTCTAATGGGGTTTTTAGTTTTGGCATCGACTAATATTGCGTGCATTAGTACTGGCAGTGTGTAACACATTTACATTTATTCAGAGAAGTCAGAACAAGCTCTTTGGGACTGACTGGGTTCTTGCAGTGATACTAATAACTGTGATGAAAAAACTAGCTATCACTGGTGAAATACTTCATGTGCTTTCATTCTGTCTCATTTCTTGGTTCTAGACTAGACTAAGTAAGAAAAGAATGTTCATTGTGTCTCAAATTCTGAGCAGACTACACTGCTTACTTTTTTTGTAAGATTTCTGGTATTTCCTAATTTGTTTTAGGCAATGAAGATCAGTGGATGAAGTAGCACATTATCTTTAAATTTCACTATTTAGGAGGAAAAATATGACCTGAATTTTTTCATGCGCTTGAATAAAGATTTAAGCCTTTGCTGGTTGGTTTTGTTTCATCCTGGACAGCTTGCTAGTTCATAATTCTGAGTAGGAGAATAAAAAAATTAAAATGTTTATCCATAACTATTTCATATTTTGTCAAATGCTCATAGTGAAAGTATTGTTTTATCTGAATTTAGGAATATAATCACTGTCATTATTATTACTGTGTCTGGGGACTAGACAGGTACAAGATAGTTCTTTCTGCTAGGTACCTCTACAAACACAGTATATTGTTTAACACTGTGAAATGGAGAGTGATTTGTAGGTCTATTGAAAGACATTAATACATTGACAATAAAGGGAAGATTTAGAGACCTCTACCATTGTTACTCTGCATAAGCTCTTCCAGTCTTTATATTGCTTAAGGGAATGAATTAAATTTTCTTCTGGCACTTATATAATTATAGATTAACCACCATTGTCAAAGATTTGACTTTTCATGGTCTCAAAAGATTGTTAAAGGGGAAGAAATCCTAGATTAGCATAATGAAGTGAGAAGTTGAATGAAATCCTTTTTATTGTTGTGATAAAAAAGTACTTTTAATGTAGTGATGTCAGTTCCTAACAGTCTCACTTTTTCACTTTCCATAGCTGCACGTTTGACAGCCTCTTTTGTGGGTCAGATTGGGATATTGAATGCAAAATAAGTCAACATGTTACAATGGAAGTAGGAACTATTTTCTGCTTGACTACAAATACAAAATTCACACAAAACAATTTTTCTATTCTTTACAAGAGCAAAGGAAAACAGTTTGCTCTTTCCTTCATAATTAATATGAAGGAAAGTTAAGATGAAGGTAATAGTTGTAAGGGTAGATAGGAAGAGTAAATTTGGCCATGTTGTCTGCCTTATTACTAGAGCCAAAGCAGAGTAGTGCCTGACAGTGTCCAATGAAGCTGTAGCTGAATCAAAGTTTGGCCTGTATTTTGCTACTTTCTGTTAGTAAACTGCATCGTTACTGCTAGCCATGCCAGCTTGCCAAATTCAGTAATTTGAACTTCAACCCCCCATCTGCACTGCTATTCTTTGCTAATAGAGACATATGCGCTTCTTTATCTCTGCCTTGTGAACACCCCTAGGGTTGATTTATAGACAGGAAAAAGAGCTATTAGCTCCTGTTTCATAGTCCCTCATCTAGTGATTACCAGTTTCCTCCAGCCTCTCAATCCCATCTGTCAGATAAAAAAAACTGTAGAGGATTATTTGTTGTACTGACCTCAGAGTGAGAGTGTGATGCCTTGGCTCTGCTAGGGAAGTAGCAAAAATATACTGTTTTGCCTGATTAGCCACAGAAACACTTGTTATATTTTTCAGCACAATCTCAAAGTGGATCAGGGTTACAGAACTAATTAACTGACAATTTGTGATCTGAACTAGAACAGAACAGCTTTCATTTCCAGCTGAATTTAGGATTAGGAAAGTTGTGCTTTGTTTACTGCTAGGTCCTACATTTCTCAGACACATTTTAGCCAACTTTTTTAAAAGTGCACAAGCAGAGCTTTTTGCATTGTTCTGTCTTCCTTGTGGCTTCACTACTTTTCTTTAGCGGTTTGTGCTTTTTCTCCATGCACAGCTGTGTGCTGTGGAATTTTACATGTCAGCACATACTTTTTGTCCGTGTTCTGAGCAGTCCAGGGAATCCTAGGGAAAATTAATCAAAGTCAGAAATATAACACTGTAAAATTATTCTTAAATTAATGCCCATGTTTCAGCACTTTCACTTGTCCTTCAATAAATTCCTTTCAGAAATCCTCTCAAAAACTACCAACTTATCTCTATGACAGGTATGCAAAATTCTGGAGTTGTACACTCTGTTCTAAAAGAAAAAGAAATGCAGAACCAAATGGAAGACTATGGTTGCTGTTGCACTAGAAAATGATTAATAATCAAAAAGTCAAATAATTTTTATTATGGAATGGAGGGAAGATGTTCAAAATGTCAGCACTTAAAGATGAATATTTTTACATTTTTTTTCTTAATGTGGAAGAGGCCCTAGACTATATAGGTAGATTTGGATGGACCACAAGCTAAAGCAAGATAATTTTTATAAGAGGGAATACTGAAGAAAGCATGTTAAAATAAATGCATGTAAAACTGATCCTTCAGTATATTGCAGAGGCTTCTTTGCAGGGAGGGAATTCCCTGATCTCAATATCTCAATATCTCAATACAGTCTTTGTAAATGATTTTCAGGTCTGCAAAAGCTACATAATGCTGAGGTTCAACACTATGCATTGCTAATAATAAGGCTCAGCCTTGTTCCCTTCTATGCAACAAATGGTCTTTCTAATAATAGAAAAAAAAAATACTATTTTGTGAACACACAATTGAATGCATTTTTTTTAAGAAGTGGTAGCATCATATTTTTAAAAGAAAAATATGGACTATTCTGTGGACTTTAAAATCCAGTCTTGAAATTAAATTTTCCTGTCTATTAGCTAGGACTGAGCTTGTGAGCTTTTAGAGCCTTCTTTGCATTTGGAGGATTATAATCTAGACACTGCTAAAAAGTGGGTGGAAATGTAGTAGCTCTTTCCTCATGGACACAAACACTGGTTTACTTTTACGGTATTAATAAAGAATTTCTTCCTCTTAAAGTATTTCATATTGTTCACTTTATTTTTCTGAGGGATGAGCATTGTTGAATGAATAAAAGCAGCATTATTTTGTTTATGAAATATGAAATTCTTGTTTCAAGAAACAGTTTCTCTTTCCCCAGTGGTGAAGCCAAACACATGAAGGTTAAAGATGCCCTGGCACTTTTTCTCCTTGGGAAGCTACATTGTGATACAGTTCTTAATTGTGTGAACACAATCACTTGACTATGAGAGCCTCTGTTCTTTTCGCAGCCTGGCTGTGCTTCTACTAGGAGTTACTGATACTGCCTCTGCTCTCAATCTTTGTGCCAGGTGCCGTAAACTCAAGGAATTTTCTCAGCCTTATTGGCTGTGGTCTCGGTAGTATGTGCTTGCGGTGAGACCTCTGGCACCACTGCTTGTGGTCTCAGCAGTAATGGGAAGAGAAGAGATCACGCTTGACTTTCATTTGAAGCTGACTCCAGCTTTTTCATTCTGAGTTTTTGAATTCGAATATCAATAAAGTAAGAATTTAATGAATTTAAATGGAATTTAGCTCTTCTAAGGAAACTTCTGAGCAAGAGTCAAGTTGATTCTGTTAAACTAAGCAGTCATCTGTCGCTGAAAATTTCTGTTTAAACGGTGATATTTTCATAAAACTACAATAGAAGGAGATCAAATGTCATTACATGTGTATTCCTAGAGATTTATTATCTTGGAAATGTTTCATTTGTGGGTATATGGAAAAGGAGGAACTCTGAGTATTTATTCAGTATTTTTAAACATTGCTTCTATATGGGAATGTTGTTGCTCTTTTTGAAGAAGTATATATTAATTAGTATTTAGCTACTGTACTATATTCACTCTTTTACTATGCAATTGTAGTATACTAATTGTATGTTTAAACTCCTGGCTTATTCTTACAGTATACCTGGCCAAATCTAATTCAAATCCCTTAAAAGCATGTGAGGTTTTTTTTGATCCAAGCAACAAACAGGGAAGATCATATTCTTGTGATACATAGATAGCAATTCTCTCTCTCTTTTTTTTTAATACTGAGATACTCACTAATGAAAGCAGAATTTAAAGTAGCTGTTGTGAGATGTAAAAAGAACAATACCTAGGGGAAATAGTGAATTAATACTCAGACACAACTCTCTGAAAGTTGCGCTGGAAGAGCTTAATTCTTCACTACCTGTGGTGGTACAGCTGCCTTTTTCCTATGCAGTTTTGCTATTTATATTAACATTTTCAATATTAACTGAGAAACAGCTGCTCTTTTCAATAATTTGGGGTTGGTCTTGTGAGTTACTGGGATTCTGTTCATGAACTGGGACCACATTTAAGAATGGGAAGCTTTTTTAAAAAAGAGAAACATATTTAAATGTTTTCTTGGATTAGGACCAGATATACTCTGTGCTCTGCAGAACTGAAGTTGCGAAACTTACAGCTATGTCAATACTGGTAAATAAAACACTGCTAGGGAATTTTACTAGTCACAAGTAAGTGATCGTCCTCAACGTTAAATTGTTAGAGTGACCTGTGAATTTGTTCTTGACCAAGCAGCACTTTTTCAAGAATCTGTGGTCAACTTTTAGCAACCAGAGGCTAGGGGAATGTAATTTTTTATGACAGTAAATTACAGTGACTAACTAAGGTTCTGGGCAGGTTTAATTTAACATTACAGTCTTAGCCTGTAACACTGTTTTTTTTTTTTCCTGGTTTCATGTGGAATTAAAAAGATTTAAAAGTACAAGATTGTATCACAACAGGCTTCTCCAAGGGTGCCTCAGAAGAAGGCAAAATAATTGACCGTCTCTTTTGTCTGTGCACAGACATACTCCATACTTGTCTCCATACTTAGCCCGTGCAGATGGATGCTGAGAACAGGTAGAGGAGCTGCCTGGAGCAGGTAGAGGGGTTCTTTATGTGGCAAAGAATAAATAAAGCTGCTGCTCTGATAGAAACCAAGACATATTCCAACACAGCCCCCCCCATATGGTGTGCTTAGATAAGAATGTGGATTTCGTGTCCTGACTCCTCATGATACATTCAAATAAAGTCCATTTTACTCAGGCTGTACGTTCAACTGGTAAAAAATTGAATAGTTTCTCTGCAGCATGACTCAGAGGGATAAAATAAAGTGTATGAAGGTTGTTTGCATAGCAATGTCAGTAAAATTATAAAGGACACAGAGGATCTTTGAGGATCTATAACTGGCTGGAAATCTTTGCAAGAGCTCCTTGCAAGAGCCTTTGTATGCAGCAAAAGATGCCTTCTGCTCTCATGGCAAATCTCTGAGCAGAAAACTGCCAGTGAACCTGCTAGTGATGTTAATATACAAGAGGCATTTGTACCTATATAATTTTGAAAAAGGGAGTTGGGAAAAGAAAGACAGGAAGAGAGTAAATAGTGATGATTTCATAGGATAATCTAAAACAGTCTCTCTGCCTTGAGGAATCACAAGCTTGGTATGTTAGTGCTTATTCCTGTGCAAATAACCATAATTCATCATGTAGGGTTAAACAATCTCCAAAGCAAACTAGTACCAAAATGTATTACTACCTTGGTTATGATTATCCTCAAATTGACTAAAAACTTTGACTAATTTTTCCATGGAATCATTTCTTAAGTCATCTTCTAAAGATCCATATAAGGTTTTGAATAACTAATTTGAAGATTTTTCATCTTAGAATATGGTCTATTTTTCTCCTTTACTTCTGTGTTTTTTTAAGCTGTGCCCCTTTATGGTAGCCTTTTAAGCTGGTAACCGATTGAAAGTCAATTTTATTATTCTTGTTGTATCCCTGCTCATATAAATGAGAAATTCTCATTCTTTTCTATTGATAGAGTAGTTTTTCTATTCTTTTCTATTGAAGTTCAGGTATTGCTGTGGTAAGCATTAAGGTGAAATATGAGTCCAGACAAACAGATGCCAATTTCTTGTTGCTCCATCTGTTCTACTTAGGTAGTTCTTCCCAGCTCTCCAGAGATCTGGTTCTCTGTGTTACCTCACTATTTGTCGCCTCTGGCTGAAACAATCTGCCATAACTTTGCCTGAAGATCACATTTTTAGCCTTCACAGGCTTCACAGAGTTAAGGGATAAAAGGAACTATTAAATAACCTACTCTGAATCCTTGCAGCATTTTAATTTTTCCTACTAGTCCTAGATTCACTAAAAAATAACATTCTGAAATCTGCTTGGGTAGGTCTTAACAAGACTGTTTGGTCTATTGATATAACTATGTATATTTATAGGATATGTTTTTTAATATGCCCTTAGTTAAGTAGAGGAATAAAAATATTTCAGCACCTAATATGACGGAAATATTCTGAGTGACCATTCTGCTGATTTTCTCCATTATCATGTATTCGTTTGTACCTAGGACCCGTCAATAGACACAGTAGGTACGGAAACTGATCTCCTCTCCTCTCCTCTCCTCTCCTCTCCTCTCCTCTCCTCTCCTCTCCTCTCCTCTCCTCTCCTCTCTCTTTTTTTTTTTTTTACTACAGTACAATGTTGCAATCACTCTGCAAATTTAAATTTGGTATATTTAGGTGCCTAACGACAGAGCTAGATGGCTAATTTTAAACAGCTCTCTGAAATATTACACCTAAATGACTCACACACCCACACCCACTCAGTCTGTGACAAAATAAAGTGCATGTCAAGGCTTTTGCTTTCTTTGCTGTAGTGTGAAGTATCAATAGCTACTCATCTGCTACCTTCTGTGAATATTCATTTCACTGAAAAAACATCCTAAAACTCTCTTCCCTTTCATACACTTTACTTGGTTTAGGTGCAACCTGTACATACACCGAAAACAGACTTAATGAAAGCTGAGATAGCAATGGACTTTCAGACATCCTGGCTCAAGTGTCAGCTGAGTTAGAAGAATCCTGAGTTCTCCCCCGTAAAGTCAAGTTGGAACAGGATTATGTCAATACTCTAAATATCACAGTGTTTAAATTATATCTTAGCCTGGGGTATTCTCATTAGCAATGGTCTTTTCAGAGTTATAATATTAATGGCTGAGACACCTACTCCATTCATCAATTTCATATGGAGTAATAATGTAGGCATTAGAACATTCTGGAGAATACAGCTATGCCTGTATATCAGGTATATGTCTATATAAGATATATCAGATATAAGTTTAAATAAAAAACTAAACATGTAGAGTGCAAGAACATAATATTAATTTTTTAAGAGATACTGTATTAAGTCTATGAATATATTTAAATTATGCATTTTTCAGAGAGATGCCTGCAAGACAAACTTTATTTAAAAAGCATGGCTATCCTATATTTTTCTAGTGAGAAACAACCTAAAAACTATGATGTAACAAGCTTCAGGGAAGATGATTCAATTTTCATCTCAAAAGTTATAGTAAATGCACAAAATCTAAATAAATGAGAAGCAGACACTGTGATATTCAGCACAGTTTTAGACTTGATCTTGAAAATGGAAATTGGAGTTGAAATTCTTTAACTGATGTGAGACATGGACATCTATGTACAAGTGATCCCTGATTGAATCCTATAAATATTTCTGTACCTCTTATGTGTGTTTTGAGCATAAATCCATCAATATTAAAGGGATATTAAGATACTATAGTGTATATGCTATATTCTACATAGATAGACCAATAACTAGGTAGGTGGGTAGATACATAACTAAATTAAAACAAAAATATGTGATCCCTTTTCTATTGAACTTTAAAGAAAAACATTAAAACCATCCATTAAATTTTAATTAATTCTTTTTCTTAAAATATTTGAGCAAATGTAGGTTTTAGTCCATATAATAATTTGTAATAATTTGTGAGATATCTCAGGATTAGTACATTTTTTGAAAGTTACTATAAATTTTATACTGTTTACTGTATGCTGCAAGTATATGCAGCAAATATATGTGAAGCAATCTTTGTAGGTTACGGCTATCATACACAAGTTCTTCAGAAGTCACATAGAAGACTGTCTGTCCCTTGCCCAACCTTTGTTAATAGAAGATGTTGGAGAAGAACTTGATCCTGCTCCAGATAGCATTTTGGGAAAAAAAAAAAAAACAAACAAACATAAAATACAATTCAGTGCACCAAGTAACATGATTTGTAAACATTAAAGTAAAAAGATAGTAGGACAGATGCGGGGTGAACAGATAGTGTGGATACTGTAGAGATTTACACTTTTAAAACACTTAGAAAGATGAGTAGTAAGCTCACAGGTTTTCTTTTTTTTTTTT
>JAUBNY010000335.1:164776-209172 GCA_032275445.1 Crypturellus soui
ACCTGTCGTCCACCATGACGCCCAGGTCCTTCTCTGCAGAGCTGCTCTCCAGCAGGTCGGTCCCCAGCCTGTACTGGAGTGGGGTTATTTCTCCCCAGGTGCAGTACTATATGTATGCCTTTGTTTTCATCAAAGTTGAAATTTAGTGGGGAAAAACACTATCATCAGAAACATTCTACTTCATGAGGCACCACGGTTCCTAAAAGTGCCGCTAAATCCTCTCTTGTGCACTGTGGTGTATAGTGCAGATTGATATGTATGCTGTATATGCATCATATGCGACTGTTGCTATCATGTGCTTAAGAAACATGGGTAAGTAACTGCATTTTGAACAGTTTTTGTCCAGTATACAGGAAGTCATTACCCTTAAAAGTTGAAAACACCGAAGTTTTTGCCTTCAAAATGATGCACATAATGGTCCAATAGAATTCTGTGGCATTTGCATTAATCCTGGCAATCTTGCCTTTTCAGAAATGCATCCATAAGTACCTTGTTTTATGTGAGCCTTATGCTATTGCTATGTAGCAGTTCTGCATCTCCTAGTCTTTATGTATCCTTTTGCTTGTTAAGTCAAATTCTATTTGTAGTGTTATTTCAACTCAGTAGGGCAAGAGGAAGTCAGAATATTCACTTGGTACAGTTTGGGAATCTAAACATCTAAACCATCTAACCACATAAACCATGTAAACCATCAAACATTTTTTTCTATAGCAAGTGATTTTTTTTTTAAAAAAGCTGTAAGACCTTGTGGCCTAACAAAGACAGAAAAAAAAATACTGTATCTCTCCCAAAAGAGAGAATTTTCCTTTCTTAGCATGGTGGAGCAGCTTCTTTTGGTAAGCACAATGCGCTAAACCTTTTATTGGACATCTGTTAGCTAAAATTTTACTTTCTTGGGAATTATAGAAACAATTGAAGAAAAACAACTTTATGCTTTTAGAATTTTTTTTCTAATTTTTTTTTCATGTAGGTGAAACTCCAGCTGTGAAAGATGGGAGATATTCAACTGATTAATATATTTCTGTGTCAAGAAATTTACCACATACAGAATGTTATATCAAGATTTCAAACTATATTGACCAATCTCAAATTGCCTATAGATGCAAGTTACAGTATTAAGTATACTATTTTTTTTGCAAAGGGCTTTTCATAATATATCACTGAATAAATATGTTAATAACTAAATAAAATTCCCTTCTTCTTTTTATTTCCTTCCTTCTCCTTCTCTCTCTCTCTTTCCCTATTTTCTTCTGCCATTATTACCACTTATTCTAGCTCTTGCATTTTCCTGACTGCATCACTAAATACACTCAACCTTTATTAGTATGTATGTGTTCCAGAATTGCAGTTCAGTATGTCCTGTTGCATTTCTAATAGTCTCTGTAGGATTTTGCAGAGCTCAGAGGAGATGAATTGCTGGTTAGCTCCACAGGTCATGTGCTGCACTTATTTAGCAAATTAAATCAAAGCACAATGATATAGAACGAAGAAGAAGTGTTGCTACTAGGCATCTGAGTAGTGCTCAGTAGTTCAGGTTTTAAAGAGTAGGTTCAGATGAGTTTTGCAAGTTTTGTGAAGCTGGTTTTACGAAATAGGATAGCTCTGAATTGAATTGCAAATGAGTAGGGTAGACAGTCAAATGTCAATGACAGGGATATGCTTTTAGGAGATAGGCAGTAGATAGATACACAGCAGCACTCTATCTCTTAGAGGGAAGGGTGTTTAATTGAAAGTAAGCAATGCTGAATGCAATTAATATAAATTCAGTGTACAGGAGATCAGAGACATGTATGAAACTTGATCAAAAATGGAGTGAGGGAAGAGAAGAGATGGTGGCATTACCATTTGCTTTTCTATTTTCACTTACCATTTTGCTCATCTGTAAGAGCTGAAATGACCATGAAGAAGAAAACAATGTTGCTCAGCCAAGCTTCTTGTTAATGTGCAAGAGATTTAATAAATAAAAAACGTAGCAGGAAGGGCTCAGTTCCATGGTTTAAGATCTCTCCCAGGTCTTCTGTTCTCCTGACTGAGGCATGAAACACTTAACAAATGCAAGGTGTACCCTGTAGGAAAGAGGTGAGAGCAATTCCATCTTGTATGGGTAACAGCAGTACTGTAATCTCTCTCACTGTTCTATTCCAGTCACTCAACAGTAAGTTTGAAGGGAGATTTTTTTAATTAGTGTTTTCATTACATAAGAATCAAAAGAGATTTTCCTATCATTTGTGTGATTCCCAGAAGCAACAATGCATGCTTCAAAACCATCATGCCTATAATCTGCATCTAGGAAAGAGATTTATAAATGTACCCAGGGCTAATTAGGCTCTATATCCCGTAATAATCTATTCAAAGACCAAGCTAAAAGAAGCAATTGTCCTCTATTTCAGAACTGAACTGAAAGTTCCCTTTTGTGTGTGCATAAAGTCCCTCTTCAAGTTATTAAAATAATTCTTTCTGTCTGAGAAAGAATTAGTCTTTCCCCATGATCATGACAAATATTTTTGAAATCTGAAAATGTACAATATTTTGCAGAAGGTGGATGAGTAACATAATTTATTTGCATTTAATTCCACAGTGGACATAATCCTGTACCAGATACTTAATCAAGTTGATGTTGTATCTTTTGTAAAATCCTCTTAAACATCATAATTTTTTTAAGATGCAGGCAAACTAAACATAGTAAAAAATCACTCTGAAAACAAAACTGGATGTATAGTTAGCAAGAGCTCCTGGTAGTTTCATGATATATCAAGTGCACGTGGTAATACTTTAAGTAGCGGGTGCAAAAAATGTTAAGGCACTCTGTCTTGCCTCAGTGAGGAGGAAAGCCCTAAGCTCACTCACTCCAAGTGAATCAAGTAGAATCTCAATTGCTCATGTTTTTTTCCTGTGAGAAAAGCTAACCTGTCTGCTCAAACAGATTGTGGGAATTTTGACATTTGCCCTGATCGTACATCTCTGTATGACTTCATGAGCCTATTAAGGCCTGAGCAACTGCTTACAGCACATCAAACATTCAAACAAGTTCTATATTTAATATAGACTTTATTAATGTTGTCTCATGTACCTTTGTCTTAGGAAGTCCGAATATTTGATTCAGTAGGTTCGATATGAGTAGATACTTTGTCCATATGCTTATTACCTTCAGAGTATGTTCAAAGCTATTAAATTTGATTCCCTCCTCAGTGAGAATCTGTGTGCAGCTGAATATGAGTGATTAGAGACATAGACATAGTTTTATCTATCCAGAGGACAGATTAAGCAATATTCAGCTTTCAGAAAGGGTGAGGATATTCAGGATCTCTCCAATGTATTTAATGGCAACTGTATCCCACAAGCCTGAATCTCTACCAATAGACTTTGATGCCCAGAAGGATACTTTTTGGGGATCAGATTGTAATAATTAAGGCTGTAGTTGTGCTTTATACTCTCTGTTATGTCACAACTACTAGTTCTGTTTTAATTACTTATTGATTGGACAGAATTGATTTCACGGTTGAAATAGTATAGAACTTTACATAAATCAAAAAGCAGCAGTGATGACTTCTCCAGTGACCTAAATACTGAAAAGGAGCTACTGCATGAAATAATACAAGTGCTGATGCAGTCCATACAAAGTTTTACATCCATTGAATGAGTAACCTTAAAACACATAATCGGACAATTTAAAATTATGATAAATGGTTTCAACACATAACTAGCAATAAAAACTAGTTATCTTAATTATCCTAAAACCACTAGTTAAAAATTAGTGGCTTTATTTGGCTTATTATCTACACAGCGTTTGGGTAGATTTACATATGTTCTGGAAATGAGAGAATAAAATGAAAAATAGAATTATAATTTCAAAACTGTATATATTGTGCAAACAGTACCTATTATTTTGGAAGCATTAGAATGCCCCAAAGACTGAACTAACTTTTTGTGTAAGTTCATATGAGCTTTATTCTATTTCAGAAAAGGAACACTGTAAAGTGAATCCCAAAACAGCTAAGTTATAAACAGCTGGCTTGTCTGATTGATGGCATGCTCAAGTCTGCCATGTTAAGTTTATAGGATATTTCATGTTCTTACATGGTAACCAATACTTTGATTTTCTTAGGAGTTAAATGTGAGAAATGCATGATATTGCACTCCTCATTCAACATACCAAATGCATTTTAAAAAGATATTTATCACCTTTCTCCATAATTATTCCATTATTTTTCCCATGTGATATTAATTTAATTTATGACCATTTTTTTATTTTTGTCAAAGTAGCAGTTTAGCTGCCAAAATGCCCCACATGTTATTTACTGTGCTGTAGTGCTGAAGTTCAAGCACTATATCCTTATTGCCAGAGATGATGCCCACTCACTGTGAATATATATGCAGCTATGTGGCCAAGGCCACTGAACATGCCTCCTCCTTAAAAGCAGTTTGGCTTAGGAACCTCAACAGCTGCTCTGAGTCACCATAGAAAGACATCCTGAGAGGATGTGATGTGCCAATAGAGGGGTGTCCAGGATTTCTTTTATATTCCAGAATTAATTGCATTGAATTTGAGAGATCGTTATTTGTCAAGTATAATAATTTATTAGAGACAGGAGATCATAGCAAAGCTAAAAGCATAGTAAAGCTATAAATATAGCAGAACTGAAAAAACATAGACACATCAGAGCTCTGCAGTTAAACCATGGGTGCACAATGCACGGTATGAAGCCTGATCTTGCCCTTTCCTTGTCCTTATTGGTCCATTCCCCCAGTACAGTTTTCCCTGTATTGTGCTCATCATACTCAAGCTACACCAGGATGATTCATGTTCTCCTTGGCAGGTGGCAACCCACTGATAGGTGGGTTGTTGAGTCTACAGGACAGCTGACAAGGGTCTGAATGAAATGTGGCTACCTCCCTTTTCTATCCAAGCAAACAATGCCAGGCCAAGGTTACACAAAAGCTTTATGGCCTTGGGCAAATAGCAGCAACTGGGTTATCAACAGATAACCCAGTGTTCAGGAAGTGCATATAAATGAGAACAGTTCATCATCAGCTAGAAGAAAATGAAATTTATTTGCCATTGAGATAGGGTGTGAAGTCCAGATTTGCAGACACTATTGTACAAGTGTTTACCACCACATTTTTCTAAATTAAAAGCTGATGTTTGATTTCTGGGTATTTTTCTCCTTAACCCCATTTGAGGACCAGTCAACCACAGTGTAAGGAAGAGATTTGATATATTTACTTATTCCAAGCCATGTTTCCATACACATAAGTTTGGATGGGCCACGGCAGCTCTTACTTGCAGTCATACAGACCACTTCTCTTTCCTTTACCCGCAGTATGGTGGTAGCTATCCAATTGCTACCATATATCCTGGCAGCAATTACAACAGTTGCAAGTACAGAACATTTGTATGACATGAGCATTTAATCAAATGCTCATGGGAGCTATCAGACCAGTTTATGTAATTTAAAACATCTTTGCTGGAATATAGAAGACATCATGGTCCATGGACAGTTTGCCTCTCTGTACTATTTACAGATGAGTAAGATGTGAAAACTTCTCGTTCACTAAATGGTGTCAGAGAAAAATCACTGGCTTTGAAGAAGTAAATATTTAGTCAAAATTTAAATGGAGTCAGCGGTACTACTCACTGTATGTGGATATGCACTGCCACTGCCAAAAGCAAAATTCTTTCCTCTTGCTTTATTCTACATACCATTTTCCTACTGGGAGGTGTAAGTAATGGAAATGTACAAAGATATCATTAATAGCTGTGATTTTCATGAATATATTCTCTATCAGGACGTGCTTAGGCTGTTAATGAGTTGTAAAATGTATTTCTAATTCGTATTTCTAATACATTAGAAAATGTATTTCTAAATGATTGATCAGATTTGAAGTACAGTGTCAATACGATGCATATAGATAGAGTGTGAGGGAGGAGGAGTTGTTTTCAAAAATAGCTTTATTTCCAGTCAAAATAACAGAAGAAATTTCTTTTTTTTTCTTGTTACACTTTGCTTTGAATCATCTTATATGTTTGTGCAGATTAACTGAAAACTGATGAGTCCAATTTAATAGGTGCACAATTAAGATACGACAAAAGAGGGTTTATAATATTCAGAATGTCATTTGGAATTTTAGTCGCCTTTGCAAACTTTGAAAAAATTCATTTTGAATATGTTACTTATCTTCCAAGAACTGTAAGTATGTCAGAAGAATTACAAGATGCTTTAGATAATATATATGATATGTAAATTGCAAAACTGTGGTTCCAAGGAACCAACAGTTCAGCAGTTGATTGCTGGAATGGGCAACCAAAGCAGTTCTGGGTGGTGGAATTCTATAATCTACAGATAAGCCTGAGAGTTTGATCTTTTACATTCTAAGAAAGACCTACCTAATAGTTAAATAACACCCTGTAAGAATTTCAAGTGCAATTTAAATATGATTTTTAGTGCAACGTTAGGACACAGTTTTAGGATAAATTTACTTCAAAACTTACAAAGAGATTTTTATTAGTCCAAAATACTGTTATTGAAATTATGGAATTCATCCCATAGTTATGATTATGGTATGGAAGTGGTTTTAATACAAATTTGTACAGTTGAGTGTTTTTCTCCTTTTCCCTCTCCTCCATTATAATAATCTGCTTTTCATTCATTTACAAATACTCCTTTAAGTAAAAAATAAGTTTGAAAATTTTGACATGGGAAGAAGGGATTTGGAAGGGGATCGTTATTTTTCCATTCAAAAATTATGGCAGACCTGATTTGCAGGGAGATATAAAAACAGCCTCTAGCCTGTAGCCTCTAAAATAAAAGATTGCTGGTGCGAAATGAAATACCCACACACAAAAGGAACAGCTGAGAACAGAGTTGAAAGAAGCGAAGTATACATACCTAGATGACACATAGCTGCTATGTACAGCTATCCACTGTACAGTTCAAAGCTTTTTATGATTCACAGAAGTGGAATGGGAATGGTAAATTGCGGAAGTGAGTCATTCTGAGAGTATCCAGCCAACAGGTTTCTGTGGAGCCTTAGCAGAGAGCTATTTTAAAGTTGTGTTTTAATCTCAATACTTGTTAGCAATGCAAATGTTAGCTGGAACAGCTGTCTAGGAGAGAGAAAAGCAACAACGGCAAGTATTCTCTAGGACTACTGGTAGGTGCTGTGATAGCCCATTAAAGGAGACAGTAAAACAACCCAAAGGGACAGCTACCACTGGGCTTTATTTAGGTAATTTGATTCACCAGTGCAAGGTCTTTGTGATAACAACATCCACCATTAACTGGCCTGATTAATGCTGTACACTGCTTGTCCCAGTAAAATGCAGTGTCTCTTCACCCTGAGTGCACAGTGGGCTCTCAACCTTGCAAGGAGTTAACAAATGCTAGCATATTTCTTCTTCCTGTATGTACAGGGACTTTCAGTCTTACAAGGAGTAACTTTAGTGCAACATCCCAGGAGTAGGAGGTGGAGAGATACTGATGGTTCAGCCAGGGGAGCTGGTCAGGGGTTATTCTTGATCCCTGCTCAACTCATCCATACTAGACTCTGTCCTTTATACCTATAGGGGAGATGTACGTGACTGCTATGATTATCCTCCCAAGGTAATCTTTCCAGAACTTTCAAACAAGATCCATAAGAGTATCTACTCTTTGCACCATTGTGTTGCATCATTGATGTAGCTTTGCAAAGGTATCAGTTTTTAGTGCATTTGGTATTGTTGCAAATTTTAGCGAAGCAAGGCAACCCTACCTCCAAAGAATTTCCACTTCTCTATCTTGCTGCTGGTGAGAGTACCCAAAGTATCACCATTGCATTTCTGTCACATCATCAGAGTTGCTGCAATTTGTCATTTTCAGTAGTTAGCTCTTTATTAGCCCATTAGTGGGCAATATTCATCTCTTCTGTCTGAATCAGTTGTCAACTCATACAACTTTGTAGTGTGGAAGAGTGCTCATAGAATGTCTGAATACATGAAATTGGCCAAGAAAAAAAGTAATTCTTTTAATAAAATGATTATGCTTCCATATCTGATTTGTCAAAAAGATGTTCATTGTGGTACTGAGAAACTATTGTAATGATTAGGCTAGATACAACCCTAGTAAGCTTTTAGTTTTGTTGGTATTTGTTTTTTCACTACAAATAAGCAAGAGCTGACATTTTGGGGCCCTTTTAGTTAGATTTGCTTGTGATTTAGGATTTTGTCAGTTCTGAAATTCAGTCAGCCCGGATTGGGTACCTTTTTTTTTTTTTTTTTTTTTTAATCCATACATCTGATTCTTCAAAAAAGCTAACAAACAATGAAAGTAAAGCCTCCCCAGATAAGTTGTAATTTAATAGACCATAGGGAGAAAGTCTCCAGAAACACAGAAATTAAATCTTTCATAACACCCATTTCTAAAGCTCCTAAATACATAATATGCAGAGACGAATTCCACAATTACACTATTTACATGATTTAAACATCCTTTTGTGCTGACAATCACAAACTTAAGAATTACAAGGTTACTTTTATAGTCACCATTTTCAATGACCCAAGATGTGGGAGTGGCTCATTTCTATAAGAAATTTATTTGAATAAGGTCAGATTTTCTATTTTTGGGTAACAATCATATTGATAACCATTTAAAATTAGTGTTTCATGCATTAAGAAAACTGGTTTTCATCTACTCAAGCAATCTTGGCGAGATGAAGTGTTACTCCTCCTATAATGGCTTGTTTATAATAACTGAGAAATTGTCAGAAAAATCCTCATTTGTGAGATAAAATGCAGTTCCTAAGTAACTTGTAATTTGCCTACATGATTTAGGCAATCTCACTCTCCTTCAGTCATAGTCATGGATAAATACCAAGAATAGCACTTCACAGTGAAGCTGATTTATAGCATTGGGAGAATGAGGCACAGCAATAAATATATACATACATATATATATATATATATATATATAGACAGGACCTAACTCTGCCTTCCCTTGGACTGGTTGTGCACTGGCTCAAATTCAGTGAATTCACAGAAGCTGATCTCTGCTTATACTGGTATAAATTAGAGTGAGCTCAGACTTATATGTAAAAGACATCTGGTTCTCACTGTGCCAAGATAATGGGGGTGAGCAAAACAATAAGTGACTTGGATTTTCTCTGCTGCAAGTTTTGTTCTTAAAAAGTCAAAACTATTCATACATTATTTCTACCTCCCAGTTTCTTACTGTGGCAATCCTGTCGTATTGGATCTTTATTGCATCCTTTTCTGTACCTCTGCATCTACTTGCTGGATTTGTCCTGGCTGGATTTGAAGCCCTTTGAGGCAGAACTTCCTGATTGTTCCATGTAGTATTCAGCAAAATGAACGCACAGCCTATTCCTGAGACACTTAGATACCACAGCAAAGCAAATACTGATAAGAATATGAAATGCAATGCCTGAATTCCTCACTGTCTGCTTAAATCTACAGTAACCCTGAAGTATTTTACTCATTGTAAAAAAAAATTACAAAATAAGTGACAAACAAGAAGACTCCTAAGAAAGGTGAAAAAGACGATGTGACTGTGGAAGCAATAGACTAGACTGATTTGTATATTTCTTGTCATTGCTTCTATAGATGTCTGATTCTTCCTCACAAGAAGCGATGTTTTTTATTAGTTATTAAAGCAAAGGAACAAAGCTTTAGGCTAGCTCAGCTACCTGCAGCGAGCAGTCCAGAGACAGATTGGGGTAATGGTGGTAAATAAAGAATAAATAATTTTCCTAGATTTTGCAACCTCTAAAACAATTAGTAAACAAAACTAAAGACTACCAGAAACTGAAGTGAACATCATGGCAAGTGATCATTTATGTCCTCCACAGCAGGGTTCTGGTAACAACCAGACTCTCGCTGCTGTAGCAGCACCTCAAGCCGCTTGATTTTTTTCCTGCTATTTATTGTGCCACTCACCTTCTCTGGGATACCCAGCTGTATCCTGGCTTGACAACAGCTTACAGCTCTAGTCTTGAAACACTGTCTAGGATTCATTATAATGAGCACATGAGCCTTATAAGTCTCATGGCAGACAGTGAATAAGTCCTTGCATCTCTGAAGTGTCTGCTGTCTGAATCTTGTTCCCGAAGGCAGTGCATAGCTATGAGCTTACTTTTGTTCCAGTGTTTGCACAACATCTCTGAATCGAATCCCTTAATACACTCATTGCTCTACCTTGTCATATTTGGACTTCTCTTTTCTTTATTATTTTAGTGTATCTGGTGTCTGGTGACTCTATGGGTTCTTCTGGTACTGAATACTTTATTTTCGAATATTGGTAGTAGCATGTTTCTACAAATTAAAATTACAAAAATTAACCCCACAGATTCTCTTTCTTTTAATGGCATTTCTGATAAAAGAACTTGGCCTTTAATCAAATCTCCCTTAGCTTGAGTTCTCAACTATTCACATGCAAATATAATTATCTTTGCTATCAGAAAAACTCTTTAAAATAGTTTTCCTAGTGTCTCTGGGATGACATTAACAAGAAGCAAACAATGTTAATTAACTGAACTATTTGAGCTCCATCATCTTGCAATTTGGTTCTTGCAATTTGAAGGATATATGGTAGTTAAGAAATATTCAGCACTTGTAACCAACGGGCAGGCAGAGTCTGACCCCTGCATTCACTTAGATCAAGGTGCTGATCTTCCAGCAGGTGACTTTTTCCCTTCATTTGGCACTGAAATGTACATAGTTCAGCCTGTTCTGCTAGGAATACTCAAAAGAAATAAAAAGGCAGTTTATTTCACAGTATTTAACTTTAAATTCCCTCATTACTCCTGATCCCTAATCTACTCTGTTTTATTTTTCCCGTGTAGGAAAATGTATATTCTCTTTCACCAGATGCTCTTATTCTCTGTTCTGAAATCTGTCCTGAAATTTCTTCCTTTCTGGTTCTCCTTCCTGGCAAGTCCCTCCTGCTCATGCATCTTCAAATTTTGTGTGCTATTCATTCATCTGAGGGCTAAGTAAACCAGCATAAGGCAAAATAGGGACTTCCACAGTACATTTGGTGGAACTGCAAAGTCTGTCTTCCCATCTCAAGAAAAACAAGAAAAAATTATGCAACTACATTGTGCTACATTATTCTCATATATTAAAAACTTCATAGTGAGCAACAGCTATATTGCACCAGCGGTATTTCAGTAGTTAATTATGATTCAAGTTTTTACTTTGTGTTCTGTAAAATACTTTGGGATTTGTCACATGAAATTACTTTTTACAATTTTGAAATGAGAAAAGATGAGCAAAGCAGCACATGAAGCACCAGACCTATTTGTGGGCATTTTTTTTAATTACTGTATTAGGAACTTTACTTAACTTACATGTTAATCTGGCAGTTACACTCAAACACACCCATGCATAAGTACATAAGAAAGCACGTTACTTGGACAGTGCAGGAAAATCATTGGGTTCACATTGCTGAATTTAGTGCTGAAACTTAGAGGAAATTCTGTGGGGTGAGGTTTTTATGCTGATGATGTCACCATTATTTAAGAAATAAAAGATGCAAATGGATAAATTCATTTCCGAAGAAAAAAGCCCTCTCTGTAATTTCTGATCTCCTTAGTGTTTCCTAACTGCTATGAGGCAAGAGACACTCACATGAATTTGGCAAAAGAATGGGCAGTTGACAGTGCTGTTTTGCACAATGAGGCGACCAAAAGAAGAAAGATGGTGTAGTTTGCCCTCCTCCTGCTGATATTTGTGGAGTTTATATATATGGCCTTTTCCTTGATGGAGCAGGCTAGGTCCACAAGTTGGTTGAGTAAGTTGGTTGAGTGGGCACTGAAGGTGAGGATCAAGTGAGCATCACTGAATGTAATAATATAGTCATCAGGATATTTTCCCCAGAGGAAATATCCTGTTTGCCCTCGGGGATTTCACAAAATGTTCTAAGAGGCAGAAAAGATTGAAAGGGCTGGGAAGAGAGAAGGATGTCTATCCATCAGAAGAAAAATCTTTCATAGGGAAAGAAATCTGGGATATGCTGCACTAGAGAAGAGCTGATGCTACTCTGCTTGGCTTCAGAAGCCCCAGAGGCACAACAGCATGTCTGAATAAAATAGCGCAGCCCATAGTCAGCCTGCTTTGAACTGAGCAAGTCAGCCCCCACCACCGCTTCTAGAGCTTAGTACTGTGTTTGGTGGCAGCCGCTGCAGAGGTCAGCATTTGGATGACTAAATGCTTAAAAGCTAGTTGTGGAGTGCTGATTAAGTGCCATGGTCATCACCTAGGCAAAGCTGCCATTAGGTGCACTGTTAAACTTTTGTCATATGCTAACTTCCCTGGAATGGGGATTGAGTTCATTCCTCTCTGTAGGTTACACACACTGGTTACTAACTCATCTGAAAATCATCTGAATCTTGCCAGCTGTAGCTTTTGCTTACTATTCCCTGTTTTTCAAAGGATACCTTCAAACACGGATTTAACTAAGTAGTCTGGAGTGCTCAGCAAGCCTCTGTGTTGCTGTTGTGTTTGAGTCTTTTCCTTTGCACCCCATACAAGTGAATGCTTTATTTTGAATAGATTTGGCTTGGATATCCACCCAATGAGACAACTGATGGGTTTTTGAAGCTCTCCTGCCACTGGAGCAGATGTTAACAGGGAAAATTGCTAGAGGCCTTTGTAGCTGCAATCGTGCCATTCAGCAAAGATGGAGAGGTGGGAAAGGTGTAGAGCTCTAACTGAAAAAGCAGAGGGACAAGAAAGACAAAGGTCTCTCCCCCTCTGTTTTTTTCCATCCATTTTCATCTTCATAGGTTTCTCCTACTCTCTCTTCTCTCAAGGCTTCTTAACATCTGCGTTTCCCACTACATTCTCCTAGAGAAGCTGGCAGCTCACGGCTTAGACAGGTGAACTCTTCACTGGGTGAAGAACTGGCTGGATGCTCAGGCCCAGACAGTGGTCATAAATGGAGTTAAATCCAGCTGGCGACCAGTCATGAACGATGTTCCTCAGGGACGAGTGCTGGGGGCTGGTCCTCTTTAAAAACTTTATCAATGGTGTGGAGGAGGGGATTGAGCCCACCCTTGGCAAATTTGCCAGACACTAGGCATAGTGGTAATGGGCTTATGGTTGGGCTTGATGATCTTGGAGGTCTTTTCCAATCATAATCACAAAAATCACAGAATCACAGCATGGTTGAGGTTGGAAGGGACCTCTAGAGATCATCTAGTCCAACCCTCCTGCTCCAGCAGGGACAGCTAGAGCCCGTGGCACAGGATGGCATCCAGGCAGGTTTTGAAGATCTCCAGAGAAGGAGACTCCACAACCTCTCTGGGCAGCCTGTGCCAGGGCTCTGTCACCCTCACAGGAAAGAAGTTATTCCTCACATCGAGATGGAATTTCCTGTGTTTCAACTTGTACCCCTTAACCCATGTCCTATCACTGGCCACCACCAAGAAGAGTTTGTCCCCATCCTCCCTACATTCACCCCTCAGGTACTTGTACATGTTGATCAGATCTCCTCTCAGCCTTCTCCAGGCTAAACAGGCCCAGCTCACTTAGTCTTTCCTCTTAAGACAGATGCTCCAGTCGCTTAATCATCTTTGTGGCTCTCCACTGGACCCTCTCTAGAAGCTCCACGTCCCTCTTGTACTGGGGAGCCCGGAACTGCACCCTATACTCCAGGTGCGGCCTCACCAGAGCTGAGTAGAGGGGCAGGATCCCCTCCCTTGACCTTCTGGCTACGCTCCTTCTGATGCAGGCCAGGATCCCATTGGCCTTCTAGTACCCTAATAATAATGGTTCTGTGATTCTATGATCTTTCATTCCCGAGCTGCCACTGGCTTAAAGATATGTCGGGGTCAGTATAGAATTGAGCATCATGCTGGAGTTCTTGCTGGGAGGTATGAGGTTCTGGTGTGTGTCCTAAATGTACGCTGCCTTTGATTTTACATTTATAAATTTGCAGCATGATTTAAAAAATGAATACTACTGCTGCATTGAATTGTCACTTGTTCATGCAGATGACAAAGCCAAGTTTATCTTTTCACAGATCATGGCCTTTGCACTTATTAACTCATTTTAAACCTTCATTCCTTCATAAGAAAGATGTGCATGCATCCAATTACTAACAAGAAAAAGTTTAAAGCTCTCCTCCGAAGAGAAAGCCAGCACCTCCAAACCCTGGATTGCTTCTATTGATATCATTGATATTCTATGTTAATTTCTATATTGATTTTCAATTCTATTCTATTGATATCTATATATTGATATTTTGTTGATATTGATATTCTGTTGACATTTGCCCATTGCCTGATTCTGACAACCTCAAAGTGCTTTTTATTCTGTATTTAACACTAATTTGGGGACATAAATTTACCTGGAAGTAGTTGAAATTATTCTTGTATGTTACCAGTATTAGGATATTGGTACAATACAGAATATTATAAAACAGCTATTGGCAGGAAAAAAATTGTTTTTCCCTGGATCCAGCTGAATGCAACAGAACATACAGTTGGATGTTGTGAAAGAATTACATGTGGTGACTGCTTTTGTTAATCACTTCTTTTCTTCTTGTGAATACAATTTTCTTGTTTGTTTAGGCTGGCTTCTAAGAAAGCAGTTCATCTTTCCCCATGACTAGTTATACTCTGCAGTTAGCAACTGTAGGGTTCTTACGATGAGGAGGTCCAAAATTCACACTTCCTCCCACAGCCTAGTTCCACAGAAGTGTCAGATTTGTTCTTGGAAGACAGAATAGGCAGCTTTCTGACATGGAAGTGAGATCAGAACTTGCTTCACACACAGCTCAGGAGAGATCATCTTACCACAAGAAACCACCTGTTCAGAAAGTATACACCAGACCTCCAAGCTGCACAGCTGCACATCTACTGATTTCATTGAGAATTTTGTTTATGAGAAAGTTGCAGGATTGGACTTCAGGATCATTACTCCTTGAAAATATGAAAATGATGAGAGACTTCAAGCAAAAAAAGGCTGTGCCATTGTCTAGAAAATGAGGTTTTAACCCAAGGTATTCTTCCCTGCCTCGCATGTTAAATTTGATCTCTTAGTATATGTAGGATTCGACTCAGTAAATTGATTATTTGAAAAGGTTCTAACACGTATGCATAAAGGAAAGTAATTATTGATGAGTTTTTTTTTTTACTTCAGTAGTGAACTCTTGTTTATTCGTTCAGGAAAGCCTCAAATATTGCAGAATAAAATACAGGTTGTACTGAAAAAAGAAAAAAAAAAAACAAATAAAAGAACAGACAAATGTTTCACTGTTTTATCTAAGTTAACTACAGTGCTGTAAAGAACAGGAAGATGAAGTTATCTGGCTTCCAGGAACTGTCTTCTGTAAGTGGTAATCCCATCCCTCCCATCTATCCCATAAACAAAACTTTTTTTTTCTTTCTGTCTGTAATCACAGTAAAGCAAATATGTCCAATTTACTGTTGAAGCAAATGTTTTCCTCTCCTTCCCTCCCTCCCTTGCTCTGTCTTATCTTTCTGTTTAGTGGAGTTGCTCCTTTCCATGTGTCAACATTAAATTAATTGGATATGTCATTGACATTGACATTAACCATTCCAAACTAGTCTTTCATCGTTACTGTTGCTGAATCTACTTCCACCTCAAATACCAGGTGCACCAGACCAAATGAAAGAAAAGGCATATTTGAAATCAAACTAATCATATTTAAATTATAGATTATAGATGGACAGATAGATTATAGCTGGGATTCATCATATAGATAATCAAGTTATGTTTTGCTGTTAAATGAATCTGAGATATTAAATAAAATTATACAAGGTTTTGGTAATATTGTGTAAGTTTCTCACAAATAGTACTGCCTAACTTGGCCTTAAATAAGTGCTTTGAAGACAAGTTCATTTAAGTATGAAGAAAGCAATGCAGCCCTGCCTCTCATGTCAGCATAGTGCCTTTGTTTACAACATATCTGATTTCAGGGCACAGGCTCTTCAGTGTTGCAAATAAACAACATTCCGCATTCCAAAGGGTGTCTGTCTAATGATCCCTGTGACTCCGGCTGGTTGGTAATAATGATGATAATGAAATAAAGAATTGGGGTATGGACTGGCTTTGTACTTCCAACTTTGTAGAATAGGTTTTAATTGCAGTGAAGCTCAGAAAAAAACACAGAGAATGGGAAAAAAAAACAGTTTTCATCTTGCTATATACACTCATGAATTTTTATCCTCTTTATGGAGTAACAATTAATTCTTTCAAAGATCTCAAAAAATTGAATCAAACTTCAGTTGTAATATTCTTATATTTCTCTCTCTCTACTCATCCACAACTCATATTTTCATCTTACTCACTTCTACTTACTTACACCTCTGACTTTCATACAATCATGTCCTGATCTTTCCAAAACATAATAATGATTCTCTTTTTCTGCTGCTATTCTATATTTAATTTGGCTTCTGCTTATTTAATCTTGTTCCATAAGAGCAGAGAATGTCTTGCTATACTCCGTCATTCTTTCCTCTTTCAGAACTCTGCAAATAATCTTTATTCAGTTCAGGGACTTCTCTTTTCCACCAAGAAAGCAAACAAACAAACAAACAAACAAACAAATATTTCCCCCAAAACCTATTATTTCCACTTCATTTTGTCACACTGTGGATAAAGCAGAAATTTCTTTCTACTGCTGTTTCAGTGAAAGCCCATGAAAGAAAAGATATTTAGAAAGATATTTATAGCAGTATAGACACCTTTTGTAGTTCTTCCTTTTGCTAATACAAAGTAATACCTTGATTACTGATTGTTTTCTGAATAGAAAATTTGGTGAAGATAATGGAAATGTTTTTATACTGTTGCACATAAAACAGAGAATGTTGGATTTTTAAGTGAATAATAAACCGATCTTAAAAATACATCAGGTTTCCATCTCCCTTTGATGTACAATCATAACTTCCTTTGGGGATAAAGATAGCTATGGGTACACTCAAGAGAGTGGGAGCCCCTTTCTTAAATTTTCATTACTTCTTGTCTTTTTATCAGGGAAGAGAACACTACAGACACAAATGTAAATGACAGAACAACACCCATATATTTTTTGACATAATAAAAAATCACCCATTTTGCTAAAGCTGAATCTGTAGTGTTCTCTCCTGTTCAGTACAGACAGTATGGCACATATGTTAATTGATTTCTTATGCTGGTTGTTTTAAGTCTAGTAGAGGGACATTATCACCTCCTTCTCCTTCTTTTCCTTCCTGTTTAAAGCTGATTTCTGGGATTCCCTCTACTTTTTCAGTTGATTCTGAAACACCTTTTATTCCACTGCTCTTATCTTTCTTTATCCTAGTGGTCACTTCTGTATAAGAGATCTCTTCAGTGAAGGGCTCTGCTGCTGCAGTCTCAGAAGCTATGTGCGTATCGCCTTCCTGAATTCCCTCCTGACCTTCAGCTACTGCTCGTTCTTTATTTTTTTTATGAATCTTGAATGTCTCCTTCATTGGGGCAGCTTGTGAAATGGTTTTCTTGAACCTTATCCCAGATTGCTTCAGTCTCTCTCCTGACTGCCTGATCCTCTCTCTCCTTTCAGGGGTCACTATTCTAGTTCGAAGCCTGTTTACTTTCTTTCTAAAATTTTGTCTTGTTTTTTGGATATTTTCCCTTGAAAATGCCTTTTTGATATCGTCTATGCGCCTCATGCCTGATTTCTTGAAATGGGTTGCTTTGCTTTCTTCAATATAATATTCTTCATCAGAAGACAGATCATCAGGTGGGAAGAAATCATCCTCTAGATTTTCACCTCTTGTCCTCTCTTTGATAACAGAGAGAGATGAAGGACACTCGGTTTCCTCCTGTGAATGAAAGTACAGAGTCATCTTCCTGTAAATGTATTTTAAAAAGATGATAATTTAAGCATTTTTTGTTGTTGTTGTCTTGTAGTTGATTAATACTGACAACTGAAGTATGTGTAATATTGCAACAAAGTAAAGTAGACTTGCACCACCATATGTGATCTATACTTCATATGTGATCTATACTGAATACAAAGAGCTGTAAGAAACTTCTGAAAAGTTTTGGAAAAACATTATACTAAAATAAAGATTCATTCTCTGTATATTTCTACCTGCAGCAGTCCAATGTTTACTGTCCCCTAATGGTTTTCAGATAGATATGTCCAGTGTATGTTTTTTCAAAGCTGATGTGCTGCTCTGAGATTGGACTGAGATCCCTAATTTCTCAGCAGTAACAGTAAACATTCTGTAAGTCAAAATAGACTTCAATGCTTATATCAGCAGTGCATTCTACAAATGAGCGCCTTAATGACACCTGTGGCTTCTTCCCTTTACTGGCATTAAGAGAACTGCACATTTTTGAGTAAACAGAATTTACCAAACTTTTCTGTTGTTGCCTAAAAGGCAATAGACCTCAACACACTAACCTACATTTGTTCACTCAGTAGAGGTCAAAGTCAGTAAAGGAATGACATGTAATTCAGTAAATCTACTGCCATTCAGTTTACTCTGCACCTGCTGCCTGCAGTGATCTTTACTTGTTCAATATGGAAACATACATGGCCTAGAAAAATCGCTTCTTTCTTGGGACAGTTAGTTGGTGGCCTGTATAGGTGGGCACCAACAACAGTTTATAACAATAATAAAGGATGGATATTTGTTGTAATAAAAGGGATCAATATTATGATCTATATAATTTCTATATAATCTCTATATAAGAGAGAATTTCTTAAGAGAATTGATCCCCTGATCTGCAGTCTGCATAGGCATTATGAATTTGTGGTCAGAACCAGTGAACCCGTCCCTTCCCTGCCGCTAGTTATTTCCTTGCTTGCGTACATGCTCCTCTGCCAAGAGCGCAGGGGCAGATGTATACAATGCATAAAATTTTGGAACTGTTTCCCATTAATCAAAACTGCTTCAGCTGATTTATGGGGCCTGTCAATGCTTGGTCTCTACTCTTAGTATTAATTGCTTAATAGGAGAGAGATTAGAAGTTGCAAACCTATGAAGAATGTGCTGGTCTTACTGCCTATTTTTATTGTGAATTGCTTTCTATACAGGAAGTCATCTGTCATTTTCATGATGACTCATCAATAACAGGTCATGTTTTATTTTACAGAATGCTAGTAATCTATAAAACAAAATGCACGAAACTTTTTGCAGATAAAGCCCACGTAAGGATCTATCATTATGTTTTGGCTTCATTAAAAACCCTCTTGTAAAATAGCTGTTAATAGTTTTTAAATTAAGGACAAATTATTTGCATTGATTATAGCAGAATGTTATTCAACTCCTCTGACAAAATCAACAAGAACTAAACTACAATAATTTGTTAATAATCATCTTCATTAACATGCAAATCAACATTAATTACGTAAAGGCTGCTATATATAAACATAATCCCCTCTCTTCTGTAAATGAACCAAAACACAGCTGGATAATAATTCCTCAAAGTTTGTAAATTATAGCCTGCTGTTTCTGCTATAAATCGTAACAAAAATGTTTCCATAGTGACTATCCTGAAATTTCAGTACATAAAAAAAAAAATACAACATGGGGAATAAAGTCTATTCTACATATGAAGAATAATTCCCACAAAAAAAAAGAGAGGAAGCAGAGACAGATTGAGAATGATCTTTGCCAAATGTCTGATTTTGTCTTTCTGCACATGCACAGAAACAAATGTAATAAGGCTAAAAATTTGTTTAATGTTTGTATGAATAGAAGATGTTACCAAAGTGGAAAAAAATATTGAACCTGGCCAGTGTACCATAATAAAAATAAAATGATGAATCTCAGTAAGAGACCTTCCTCATGTACTTCTACACCACCCCCTGCTACAAACATTTTCTTCTTACCAGTAAATATCAGTGGGGTAGACAGAAGACAGAAACTCATCCTTCCTAAAGCCAGAGCAATACTTGTTAGCATTAGGTGGGAAATTCATGGAGTTGAAGCGCAAAGGTATCAGCTTGTCTCACTAAAACTGAAGACAAACCACCTGTTGACTTCAGTTACACAGAACAAAGCCCTAAACAGTGGATAGCAATTCGTCTTAGCTTGAAAAACAGGACTGGAAATAGCAGACCTGAGCACCCCAGATGGTGGAGAGGTTAGAAGGTGTTGAGTAATAGGTGGTTCTGCTTGCAAACTTCTTAAAATTCTAAATAAGCTTTTTGCCAGAATGTGCTCATATCACCTCACTGGAGGGAAGGGAGGATCTCTAGCTGAATTTGTCAATGTGCAAATAAAACGAGGTCAGGAAATTATTTCACAGTAAAAGGCCATGCCAAATAACTTCTTTTTTAAACCTGATTTCCTGAGAAAAGAGGGTTATGCAGTCATGTGACCATGCAGAGCATATCTACCCTGTTTTCCCTGCCGACCTGCAAAAACAAAGGCATGCACCTACCAGGATCAAGAATGTAGAAACAAAGCTGTGGAAGCTGAACCTTCCCCTTCCTTTCATCATTCCTCCTGGGCAGAATACCCTGCAGAGGGTGCTCACTCTGTTCCTAATACACTTAGATGGCTATTATTTCCTGAAAATATAATCCAGCAGTCCACAAACTCAAAGTAGGCTCAAGCTTTCAAAGTAAAACCTCTTTTTTTCTTTTCTTTTCTTTCTTTTCGTTTTTTAATCCTGTTCCAGAAAAAGATCAGCAAATGAGTGAGCTGGTTGGTTTGGGAGTTGCATTTTTGTTTGTTCGTTTGTTTTTTACATGATGTACATGTGAAAGATGTACGTACATGCTCTCACTACCCAGTATCTGGAGTCTTACCTCTGCTCAGCCTCAGCCTCTACTAAAACACACAGACACCTTTTCTACCAATTTGAGAATGGAGCTGGACACAAACAAACTCCTCTCTGCTGAGAAGCCAGAATGATGCTATTACTGCACACCAGTGAGTTCTGGTGTCTGTTAAAAGGTTTGATGATTATTTCAATAATAATGTTAATGTCTATTTAAAAATAAAAAAGTATATAAAAAGACATTTTAACGGTTGTGGCCTTGTTGTTTATCTTTTTATTTATTTATTGGCATATGGATTCTGGATCTGTATTTCAAAGCCCAAATTGAGTTTGCAGAGGAGACAGGGGAAAGAAGATGGAAGACACTGTCTTATATGTAAATATAATTCTGATACCATTTTAGAGATTATTATCAACTGTCAACTATTATGTAAAATTGAATTAAAATTTTAGAAGAACACAAATTTAAAAAAAATAAAAATGATAGCATAGAAAAGTAAATAAAACTATAAAATAAATAATTATTATGGCACCTTTAAGTGTAAAATAGAAAAATACATATATATACACTTATACATACATATACATATATACTAGCCCAGAAACAAAATACTCCTGAAGAAATTGCTCACATCAAAAGCAGAGGTAAGAGACAGATGTCATTGCTCTGCACTGTTCAAAGGTCATGGCAGATGACCTTTCAGTCTAGGGATGTGGGGGGAATATGATTATCATAAGCACAGAGGGGATCTGATCATTTTGAAGCAGTGTGCAAAACAGTAAATTGGTAGCAGGTCACCCAGTGTGTGATTTGCTGATGGTGTGGTGTCTATTACAACAGTGATGCAAGGGACTGGTAGTGTGGAATTTCGAAACTGTATCAAGGTGATGTTAAAAAAGAAATACTAGAAATTTGCATATTATATGAATTATTTGTTATCCGAGGTAAATCAGTAAAACATCTTGTCATTAGTTTTTAAATCAATCCCAAACAGCTGATGAGTAAAAGTTGAGGGAAGTTTTGTAAATCTTAAGTATTCCCTTCTTTTTTTTTTCTCTGCAAATATCTCACTTCAAAATCTCTGCCATTGAGACAAAATTTCCTGTAATAGGAGAGAAATAGAATTATATTAAAAGGGCACCTAAGGGATTTTATCAAGTGAATAAACACGTCAACACTTAAGAGCTTCTGACCAGGCACAATCATTTTGCAATCATTTTTACATAATGAAAAAGTAGGATAGTCAGAACAGTCAGTCCTTCTCATTTCATTCTTGTGAAACCTAACAGACATCCTTTTTTCCCTTAAATTCTGACAAAAATTAATAAATCTAACCAAGAGAACGTAGTGACCATAAAGAAATTCATCTCTTTCTTGTTAACTGACTGTAGAAAGCTGTAATGAGGAAAGCATTATCCAGCTACATCACAACTGGAAAAAGTCCTTGGCTCCAGTGGCACGCTGAATAAGGCTTATTAGCCAGAAGAGAGCTACATCGCAGAATGACACAGAATGGTTAAGACTGGAAGGGACCTCAGCAAATCACCTAGTCCAACTGCTCCAGCTCAAGCAGAGTCAGCTCGAGCCTGTTGCCCAGGATTCTGTCCCCAAGGAGGAAGACTTCGCAACCTCCCTGGGCAACTATTCCAGTGATCAGTCATCTTTATAGTAAAGAAGTTTTTCTACATGCTCAGATAGAACTTCCTGTGCTCCAGTTTGCAGCCATTGCCTCTCATTCTATCACCACACACTACCAGACTGAATCTGGCCCTATCCTCTCAACACCCTCCCTTCCGATACTTATTCATACTGATAAGATTCTCCCTTCATCTTCTCTTCTCCAGGATCAGCAGGCCCAGGTATCTTAGCCTTTCCTCTGATGAGAGATGCTCCCGTCTCCTAATCAGCCCTCTGCTGGACTCTCTCCCATAGCTGTACATCTCTCTTGTACTGGGGAGCCCAAAACTGCATCCAGGACTCCAGATGCAGCCTCACCAAGGCTGCCTAGATCATCTCTTTCCACCTGCTGGTAGCACTATTACTAATGCACTGTCTCATGGCTGATTTGTTGTCCATCAGATGCCCAGGTCCTTCCCTGCAGAGCTGCTCTCCAGCAGGTCAACCCCCAGCTTGTGCTGGTGCCTGGATTATGCTCTGTAGATGCAGATCCCGGTACTTGCCTTTCTTGCACTTCAGGAGGTTCCTCGCAGCCCATCCTTCTGAATGGCAGTACAGCCCTCTGGTGTATCAGCCACTCCATTGATTTTGGGTCATCAGCGAACTTGCTGAGGGTCCCGTCATCCAGGTCAGTGATTAACAGGATGGAATCCAGAATGGACCCCTGTGGGACACCATTAGCTACAGGCCTCCAGCTAGAAATTGTGACACTGATCAGAACCCTCTGAGCTACTCAGACAATTTTCAGTCATTGTCTGCTCATCTAGCCTGTACTTCATCACCTTGCCTATGTTATGGGAGAGAGTTAAAAGCCTTGCTGATATCAACATAGACATCATCTACAGTTCTCCCTTCATATACCAGCCTGTCATTCCACCAAAGAAGACTACAGGTTGGTAAGCACAATTTTCCCATGCTGAATCCATGTGAACTACTGATCATCTTCTTGTCCTTTATGTGCTTGGAAATGGTAATCAGGACTAGCTGCTCCATCACCTTTCCAGGAACTGAGTTCAGGTTGTCTGCTTTGTAGTTCCCTGGGTCCTCCTCCTTACCCTTTGGAGAACCTGAGTGACATGCCTTCTTCCAGTCCTCAAGCACTGGTCCCTTTTTTCCCATGTCCTTTCCATGTCCAAAGATGAAAGCTTCACACTTATTTGCACACTTCACACTTATTTTTTCACAGTTAGTCTAGAAAATACTTCTATGATATGGTGCATCTTCAGGTTTTCAAAGAAAACAGTGAAATTTGTCTCTTCACACTTATTTGTAGATGTCCAAGCCTTGTGAGTGGGCAAGAAAGAGTAATCACATGATGTGGTAAAACAACAACAACAACAAAAGTGTTTTGATTCATTCATTCATCACATCTGTTCTTGTAAGCCAGCTAGATCGGGGCAGTGCTATGAAGTACACCAGAAGCCCAAACATTGTCACAAGTCTCACAATCACCATGGTTAATCCACAGTGATTAACTTCCAGACTCCCTTTCAACACAAGGGAGAAAAATGGGTTTTGTAACACAGACATTGTATTCAAAAGTAGGAGTATACAACAGGTTAAGTGAAATCAGGTTTGATAAAACTTCTCTGTGATCTCTTAAAGACAATCTGCAGGCCAGCTTACATGCAAACATTCACAATACTGGTATCTATTGCTCGTCAGAATGTCTCCCACCCCAAATTCTGGAATTACTATTCAGATGTTTCTTGCTTTTGTATCTGTGTAGTTTTCATCAGCTTGATTCCAGTAATACCTGATATAAGAAAGCAATTTCAGGCATCTGAGGTAGTGCTAAGAATTTAAACCTAACTGAATATTATCAAATTCAAGCTCACTTATTCTTGAATCTTAGACTCAGGGATAAAACATATCACTGAAGATACTATGTCTCACAGAGACTGACCACAGCTTCCAAGCTGTCTCTAAGAACATGGGTATACAAAATGGAGACTCATTATGTAGATTTACTATTTGAATGGTTTGTGGGCTAAACACAAGCGAAGCGGAGCCCTCAACAAAAATCAATAACAGCCCTGAGAGGATTAGAGCCTGTCTCTTTATAGCATCATCACAAAAGAGCAAGTCTGGGGAGTTCAGTTACATTGTATAAACAGAGGTCTGTGAAATAAACAACCTATTTAATTTCTGAATACAAAAATGGCTCAACAGCTTCCTTTCCACCCCCATCCCCTCTATCTCTTCTATTACAAATATCCTACCTCATAAAAACATCCTTGGAATTACGGTTGAATAATGCTGGTTGAATGCGTTTATTTTTTTTAAATTATCACAGGTAATTTATGAGGTTATTGTCTGGAATGCTTTAGAGCTCGTTTTACCTACTTAGCCAGCCAGTCTGCACAGCATGGAACAGACTCATTTACCTGAACTAAAAGGCTAAGTTTGACACTAGAAACAAAGAACACTTGCCATACTCTTTTATGCAATATGGAGTTTTCTTATTCTTTGTAGTTTCAGCTAAATCAATTAACTTTCTCATCCATACAGATCTTACAGCATTTATGTCACAGGAGTCCAAAGGCCCTGGGTCACTGCATTGTGAAAGTCCATGTGTGTTCATGTTATGTTATTTTAATAGCAAGTTTATCCATGCCCATGTGTTCCAGCAGGCAGCTTTATCCAGACCTGCATATCTCTATGACTAAGAATCCATTTCTGGTTTCTAACCTAAATTAATTCACAGACAGTTGCAAAAGTAATCTTTTGCAAATGTTCTTTGCTGTTCTTTTCATCCCTGCCCCAGTGTATTTATAAATGCTAACCACAAGCCCTTTCAGTCCTTTTTGATGGACTAAACCAAACTAAGTGCTTTTAGTTTCCTCTAATTTAACAGGGCTCTGCAGTCCTCTGATCATCTTTGTAGCCCTTTTCCAAATTTATTCAGCTTAATTTTTCCTTACTTGAACATGAGTTATCAGAGCAGCACATCATGTTTCAGATGGGTTCCAAGAAGTTTTTTGTAGAAGGGTTCTGGAATATCTCCCTATCACTTCTGGAAATACCTTGCAAGACTATTTCATCACACAAAGTGAACTCTCAGTCTACTGTGAGCAATTAATACACTTTTTTTTTTTTGGTGTGTGTGCTTTACAAACCATGAGGTCTCAGAAAACAAATTCACAAAAAAATTCTGCGAAGTAAAGAATCTGCCAGTGTTTATACTTAAACTTCTGTCACTCCATGTTCATTTCTTTGTCTGTTCTGCGACCTCCTCATTTTGAATATATTTTATTAACATTTACCTTTTTTTTTCCTGTGTCAACATCATTAATGAAAATATTACACAGTTGACAATGTTGGTTTTAAAAGCAATCCTTTTTGGAAACCTGTCACAAATCTCACTTCACATTGCAGCACAGTCTATTGTCATTTGCTCTTTATTCAGAATATTTGTTATAAGGTAAGCTATCAGAAACATAAAATTCAAAAAAAGGTAAGATCTATCATGTTTCTGTGGTATGGTATAGTGAAATATGTTCTTGGTAAGATACTTAACTCCATGGCACTGATGATTCTGTTCTTCAGGACACTGCCGTAATCCACTCTATGCCCATCAATCTAATGTACTAATGATATCAGATGAATGGATATTATTCAGATAAATTCCTTTGTCTTTTTAAAATATAATTCTTTGTATTTGCTGTCTTTCAGGTCACAGTTTTTTTCTCAGAACATCTGTAGGCAAAACTCTTTGCCAAAGGATCGTGTGTTCTTTTCTCAGGTCTTCTGGAATTCATTTTTGGAACCTTGTATCTTGAACTCATTAAGTTCTGACTTTTACTTTCACTTCAGATGTGGCTATTTTCAGACTTTTGTCACACTCTCCATCTCAGCTTTTTTAAAGTATAAATCTTAAAGCTCAAGAAGGGCAGTGGTCAGAATATGACAGAACACTTTTATTTTTATGTTTTTATATTCAATAGGAGTCAAAAATGCATGATTTCTTCTATTAGTGCCTCACCATGAATGTGGTGGAACAGGGAGGAGAACAAAACTGTGCTGTTGACTAGTCAAGCCCTAACCTTAGTTTCTGACATGTCCGTTGTGACTGTCCCTTCATTTTACATGTCAAACAGTAATGCAATAAATGCATGTGTCCCTTCACAGGTATTTTTTACTAGTTTCTGATGCATATATATAGTAACGCTACAAAACAAAACAGTAACCTAAGAGTGACTTCCTGATGACTTTACGCTTCCATCCCAAGAAGGGCTGGCAGCACACACAGAAAAGCAAATGAAACAAGTTCTTCTGGGATTAAAAAGAAAAATGTTCTTTAATTTCTGAATAATTTTGTCAAAATGAGTTAAACTGTTAGCTGCTCTTTGTAGAGAAATAACAGTTCCCACAGCTGATTATTCTGAACAGAACTTGAACACTGACTTGTATAACCTATAAAGCATTTTGTGCTCCCAGCTATACTCCTAGCACATATAACACTTCAAGGTCAAGGACCTCTATAAAAAGTCCAAAGCAACCTGGTATTTTTAAACAGGCATTCAGCCTGGGGAGGAAAGCAGCCTGCAACCAGATTTCCTTAACTGCACGGCGTTTTAGAAATGAATAATCTCTATTTCCCTAATCATTATGGTCAAGGATGATTATTCGGTCTCTGCTTAATAGGACGATATTGTAACTCCTTCCATTATGGTTGAAGTCTCCTGAGACAAATTCCTCCAGTCATTTCAGTATCATTTGCCTACTCTCTCTGCAAATGATACCCACTTAAAAAAAATCCTCCACTAAAATAATTCTCCAATAAAAAAATTCTCCACTGGTTCCGCACACGTCACTGGCTGTATCAAAATGTCCCATCTGATTCATCATAAATATCTTGTTACAGATGCGCTGTTACAACCACCATGTACACAATTTGGTTATACTGAAATGTAAAATCAAGTGAAGAGGTACACAACACTGATTCAATAATTGTTAAGAGACTTCTCCAGGATGCAACCAAGCCTCAATCATTCAGGTATTGGCACTCCAACAATATGTTCACACTGGTATAAATCAGTAGTGTAGAAATTCATATGAAAGAACCTTGCCTGAATACCTGTACTTTAAAGACTGAGTAACTCTTGGCTACCTAGTATGCTCCAGTTCTCACCGATCAGTGTGATTATTATTCACCAGAAAAATCTTAAGCGCTGTTTTCTGAGGCAGGGAGCGGATTGCTCCTCCTCTGCACTTCCCCTTGGAAATGAGATGAGGGAGAAGGTTCTCCAATAACCTGTTAAAGAAGATGCCATTCATCCTCTCATATGGTTCTCAACTATCACAGAAGAGGAAACTAGAAAGGGAAATCCAAAAGGCAGCTTCCATTTTTGGAAAGTACCACCTAAGAATTAAAGGTATGCAAAAGTTTGCCTATCATTCTTGTCTGTAAAAATCAGCAGAAGGTAACTGTTAGAGAAAGCATGCATCATGAAAACCAAGAAATAACTACAAATAATGGTAGTCATTTTTTATAACATGTAAATTCACTTGCACAATATTTTATTACATTTTAAAAAGTGTGCGAACATAGTTCTTGATAGGAGAAAAACTGACATTATATTACTAAGACTTCCTTAAAAACAAACATTTTCAAAGCACTGACACTACATAAATCATTATGGGAAAAAAAAAATCACAACACTGAAATGGTATTATGCTAATAACCAGGGGGGTCAGAAATATTTATTTCCTTTATCTGGGAAATAATTTGCAAGAAAAAAAAGCAAAGCAAAGCAAATTCTCCATTCCATCACAATGTCAATGTTTGCAAATATTGTAATAATGGGCCAAATTCTACTTGCACTTCCTCCTGAACATCAATAATAAATCATTCAGAAAATCCAGGAGGAAGAATTTTACTACATGTGTAATCAGCAATATTAAAGAGGTAACATCTTTACCTTCATCTTATGCTCTTCCCTTTTCTTAGCTGTTTCCTCCCAGCATCAACAAATGGAATAGTTAAGAAACTAAATTATGCCTAAGAACTTGTCAGCTATATATGGCAAATATTCTCAGTGAAAAAAAACAGATCTAGTCATGCAAGTAATGTTTTACGTGTATGAAGAGATGCAATATTAGGGTCTAAAACTAGGCAATGAGAATGTACTGCAGTGCTCAGAAGGGCCGACAATTTCAAGACCACTTAATGATGAATAGGACTTATTTGAATTAAGCCTTAGGACTAACTCGTTTGAAGGAAAATCCTAGAAAGAGGTCAAACACTCAGTTTTTATGGACTTCTTGGAAAACTAGGAAGCACATGCAGCCAAACTGTGTTGGCTGTGTTAAGTCATTTCCAAAGTACCACAGGCATAAGAACTATTGGCATGGGCTTGTGGATCTGACTTTTAGCTTATACATTTATTGCTATAGACTGAGATAACGAAAGAAATAGTATTAAAAAGAGCCTGTGAAATGCTGCAAGTAAAATAAATATATTTAAAAATACACTTTAAAATTAGTGTTAAAAGAAAGCCTGTGTTCCAGGGAGCCTACAAACACTTTTTCTATTTGGACTCCTACCTAGTATGGTGAAAAAAATAACAGAGATGAATGTCAAACATGGCTTGTATGACAAGATTTATAGTGCTTGCCTCATATTACCTTTCAGAGAGGCAACAAATAGTCCTTGCTGATCTGCAGTTAATTTTACACTATGGGCTGAGAAATCTACCAACACTAATAATAGACTGTGTGCACTGCCACCAATAGTTCTATGCTGAAAGACACTGCAAAATCAATGTTAAAGAAAGTATAAAACAGCTCCCATATTGGACAGACTGTATCATTTGTTTCATTAATTCACACTTACCAGTAACTATCAAGGAAGTGACAAAATTGCATCATTACAATAAATACATTCATGGTTACCTGGTAGATTACAACCCGAAATTTGTTTTTTTTCAGCATCTCCTCTTGTTTTGCTTCAACCTTCCGTACATTTGCACTCTGCCTTTCCACGCGTGTCCTTACTTCTTTAACAGTGGAACTAACTTTGCGGGTTTTCTCAAGCAACTTGTTAACTGTATAACTTGTATTGCCATGAGCTTGGGCAAGCTTTAAAATATCAATCTGTATGGTCTTGATTGCATTTTCCATCTCTCTGTGTCGCTCTTCTATCCTTTTCTGGCTTGCCTGCACAGTGTCCACAATGTTGGCCACTTTATCCAGGACTGTCACAATTGTATAAGCTGCATCTTGTTCTTCTTCATTGTCTGTGACACTTGACAGACGATTTTGGTGGATTTTGTCAGCCTCCAATATAATTTCACGGTGATCCATTTTGCCTCACTTCACTCGGGTCTTCAGGAGCTGAAGTTTAAATGTTCCCTTCAACAGCCGTTCAAATCCTATCATAACAATTCCGGCATTTGCTGCGAGAAGCCAGCGTGACAGCTGGCCTCAGCAGCGCTCAAACCGGGGAGTGCAACTCCGCTCCTGGAGGTGGGTCAAATATTCATGACTACAAAATATCCACACATGATTGTTCGGATACTTTCAGCAATATGAAACCTCTAAAATTAGGAAGCAGGGTCTGGAAAGGAACACATATTTAAAGGGTCATGCTGTACTGATGAAGTTATTAGTGTTAATCCAGGAAAGTTAAGTAACTTACCAATTAGGCAGGAGAGCAAACTGGCATATTTTAAAAGATCTACTTCTGTTTTCATGTTACTGAAGTGCTTTCCTCTGGGGGAATTCAGTGCTCAGGAGAGTAAACATAGTTGTTTTTCAATCAAAGTAACTTCAGTCTTCAGTCTGGTACAATTACCACAGCAGGTAACAAATAAACACACTAAAACAAACATTGTATTGTGACATGCTTTTCCAGTTCAAAATGTTGAAAGCATTTTTTATTGAACAAATTATTCAATCCTACATGCGGAATTTTGAAAGCCTAAACTACCTGCTAAACATCTGAACACATCCTATCTGTATTATGTCTCTGATCTTTCAAACAACAACTAACATCCTATTAATATAGCTACAACCAGCAGACTAATTTGGATGAACATTTTCAGCTCTTGAAAATACAAGAGCACCAATAAAACACTATATAATCTCTGTTGTAGGTGTTAAAACATGTATTTTCTTTAAAAAAGTTTCTGAAGTATTAAAACAACTTCAACAGTGATAAAGTAGGCTTTATTTCAATTATTTGAATTCAGTTATTCAACACCAATTTTTACAGTACCTAAATCTACTGAGACCTACCTCTTTTGGACTGTGCCATCTGCTCTACCAGGTAATTTCCCAAATTATGAAATGTGTGATTTTCCTCTTTAAAAATAAATTGTTGGAATTATTTATGAAAATGGTAGTGTTAGACCCAGTCCATACCTTTTAGAAATATATTACAACTACGCACAGCACAGTTCATGCGATAGGCAGTGTCTAAAAAAAATCAGTAACTAACTTTCAAAAACATTTAAATATCTACGGTATTTAAACACAGTGTATTCTAGTTTCTCATAAGAAAAGTTAAGCTGTAAACATTTTTACCTTTAGTTCATGCCTTGTTTGCTAGGTAACGTGGACATTTTGTTGTTTTGCTTTTTAATCTACAACCATTGGTGGATAAGTCTGTTTCCCAAAATATTACAATCCATGAATAAAGCACAAGTCTATTATATAACCATGTGATACAAATACAGAAAATGAACTACTGTATTCAAAAACATAAAAGTAAAGTTACTAAAACAGTCCATAGCTGTTAGAGCTGATGCTTTCAGAAAACAGACCAACATTGTTACATTAAAAATGTTCAAAATAAGGCCTCTGAAATAAATATTTTCATTCTTAAAAAAAAATATAATAAAAATGTACATCACATGGTCAATGTAGTATAAAAATCACTAAGTTAAACCATCCTGGACGATGTATCTGAAGTAAAATGGCCCAGATTTTGCTTCTGCCGACGTCCTCTGTTGTTTTTAGGGCATTTTCTGTTTAGAAAAAAAAGAAGGGAAAACAGAGAGATGTTTCTACATATGACATGTAAAATTTAAACAAGCAATCATAAATTGACTTTATGTTGTACACTTAATATAAGAAAGAGTACCTCAGTTGTGCTGACTAGGGGAATACTCATGCTGTTGGGTACCAGAATGATACCTAAGTCAGTCCTGTGGGAATCAAGATCTCTCTGAAGGGAGGGCTGCTTGAATCTGAGACTGGAAACAGCAAGGGGCTAGGTCCTTCAACCTTGATCCTGCATAACAGATACTGCTTGACTAAGTATCCTGGCATTACATTTTTGCACCTGAAATTCAGCACATGGTAGGACAGTTGCAGGATCAAGTCCAGGGAACTAGATTCTTCATACATCCTTTGTAGTATGTGAACTTCAGATACCTTGCTACTTACAGCACAGAGCCTATCTTGCAGAATTTCTGTGGGAGACTCAGACTTCCGATTTTTGAGGCATGGTTATATAACTAAGAAAGATTTTATGAAAGCCAGAAATTCTGAGTGGAAATGGACTTAGTACTTCAGAGTGTGAGCAGTGCAAAGCAGAGCAGTTCTGCTGGGAAGCACCAAGACAGCCTGACCAGTGTATCCCCATACTATCCAGCTGTTAAGAAGGACTCCTATGAAAAAGGAGACTGCCTCACCTGCCACATAAGTGTTTGGAACAGCAGAGTAGCTGCTGTTTTTAGCATTGGCTAAAAAACAATGATCTTATTCCATGGGATAAGCATGCCTTTTGCATGTGTAGGAAGCATTAGATTTGTTTAAGTATACCTGTTCAAGTACACTAGAGAGATAGGGAATCCTGCACAAGCAGGATTATCTAGAACATGTTACACAGGATTGTATCCAGGGGGTTTTGAGTATCTCCAGGGAAGGAGACTCCACAAGCTCTCAGGGCAATCTGTTCCAGTGCTTGGTTACCCTCAGTCAAAAAGTTTATTTTCTCAAATTCAAGTGGAACTTCCTGTGCGGCACCACTGAAGAGACTCTGGTCCGGTTCTCTTGACACCCTCCCTCAAGGTATTTATAAACACTAAGAAGATCTCCTCTCAATCTTCTCTTCTCTAGGCATAACAGGCGCAGCTCTCTCAGCCTCTCCTCAGATGAGAGATGTTCCAGTCCCCTGATCACCTCTGTAGCCCTCTGATGGACTCTTTCTCACAGTTCCATGTCTCTCCTGTACTGGGGAGTCCAGAACTGGACACAGCACTCCAGATGTGGTCTCACCAACGTTGAGTAGAGAGGGAGGATCATCTTCCTTGAGCTGCTGGCAGTGCTCTTCCTAATGCACCCCAGGATACCATTGCACACAAGGGCACACCGCTGGCTCGTGGTTAATCTCTCTGCAGAGCTTCTCTTCAGGAGCTTCTTCTCATGGTTAAGATGTTCTTCTCTGCAGAGCTGCTTTCCAGTAGGTCAACCCCCAGCTTGTATTGGTTCATAGGGTTATTCCTCCCTAGGTGCAGGTCCTGGCACCTGCCTTCACTGAACTTTAGGAGGTTCCTCTTGCCAAACTCTTCAGTCTGTCCAGGTAAATTCATATTCATTCATATGAGTGGCATTGAGCTTGGAAACCTGTGCACTAATGCAGTAGCAGAAAACTCTATGAGCCTACAAGTGGAACTTGAAAAGTGAAGGAAGAAAAGGAAGACTCAAGGAGGAAGATGTAAACTGTGGCACAGATGCCCAAAAGCAGGGTGGAAATGCTTCCTCCATGGCCTCAAAGTTTTCCTTTGAGAACTTTACAAATGTCTAGTTGAATGGGATGGAAGTGGGGAACCTTATCTTCTATAAGATGTTATCAGTGCTTGAGTTTCTCCAGTGAAGATCTAAAACATTATCGGACCTTTAATTACAGCTACAAGGCTGATCTGCTCTGCTAGGTATTTGGTTTGGTGATTCAGGGTGATTACTAGTGATTTGTGAATTTAAATAATGTATGTTGTAAAATATAAACTGGCAATATGATTTTGCATAAACATTCTACTCAGCCATTATATATATTTGGTTTATCTATTCCTAAATATATGTCAAAGCACATAAGACTTCAGGAAGATCAAATATTTAAGTACACAAAGGATATGTATACATACACGGTATAATACTACAATGGCTTTGCATTTACCTACCTTGTTATACACATTACGATGGCAACTATAATGGCAATCTGTACGGCTCCAATTATTGCTGCAATAAGTACATGCGTAAGCTTTTGTCTACTTGGGACAACGTAAAGAATGCTAAAGTCTGTCTTTTCACAGTGCTGTCCAGTATATCCTGATTCGCACCTGAAAAGAAAATGAATATTTCATGTAATACATGTTTTGACAGCACTTTAGTCATTTTTCGGATAAAGAGTCTAAGATGTGGGACAAAGAGCTCTGTAACCAATGAAAATGTGAAAGATCAAGACCTAAATGTAAGGATTTACATTTGGATTTGGATTTACAATGGAGAACATTACAATGACAGCAGGAAACATGTTCATCAGTGACATCACTGCTATATCAGTAACTCAGAAGGTACTACTTTCTGAAATCTAAAATGAGACTTAAGAAGCATAACTATAGAAAAGAGCTCTTCTGAGATCCTGCCTGTTCTATGAATGAGCAAAGAGGTGTAGAGAAAAGCTGAGCAGCTGAGAAATACTCATTGGGAAAGCAGACGTGTGGTAGTGCCTGGATTTGAAAATAGCTTGGATTCCTGTGGCAAGAGAAGAAACAATGGATATGCTCCACTTTTCTGGATAGGGTATTAGTAGCACTCTCTAAAAGTCTTCATGGCCCTGGTTTGGTGTAAGAATATGTGGGGCAAATTTTATGAAGAATAAAGAAACTAAATGGAATAAGTAGGCAAACTAAATGAATTAATAAAATATATTCATAAAACTCAACTGGAATATTGATAAAAGTGAGGAATGAGAAGGTGGAAAAGAATCCATGAAAAGCAATAAAAAAGACCATACTTTTTCAAGCTTTAGCCTTCAGAAAATGGAATCCTGTGAAACCTATTGTTCAGACAAGACTAGCACCAAACCCCATTCTGCCCTGTCCACAAAACCAAGTTTTTTTTCATTTTTCTCTTTGCTGAGCAGCTCTTAACCAAAATCAATGAGAATTTCAGGTCAAATGTGCTTCACAGAAATCAGGTTTTTGTCCTTGCCAACTGCACAGAAAAATCACGAACACTCAAAACTGGATAGCTAACTTAAATGAATCCCACAGTTCCCTTGTCCCTGAAAACCTCAGTGACACCCTCAAGGAAAACAGAGCTGCCTTCAAGGACACTACTAGGAGGGAACCCAAAACTGCTTCAGGCATAGTTCATGAGAGAATCCACAGAAATTTGCTAAGGATGGTCCAAAAAAAATGGTAGGAGGCAGAACAGAAGTATCTCTTGTAACTAGTAACTTTCCTGAGCAAACCAGAAGTTATCTCAATGGGAAACCCAGCAGAAGCTCTTCCTGATCAGGGATGTACACTGAATGCAAGAAGGGCTAGTGGTGAAGATGGTAATGGAAACATGCTCTGGAACAATTTTCCAAGAGGAAAAAAAAAAAATAAAAGAGGCTGTAACACAACAAGGAAGAGCAAGACCCAAGCAACCCAAGACACTGAGCTGGAGTCTGCACAATCAAAGGCCATAGCTTACAATGCTCCATGTTGTCTGAATTTTTAATCTCTACTTACCAGTTTGGGCAAAGAGAAGAAAACCTTCAGTTTTCATTTTGAAGTATAGCCTGTAACTGTTCTTTTTAAAGCAAACGTGTGTTGTACACACAAATGATGTTTGTTGTATAGTTATCCTTTAAAATAGACTGATGTGAATTTATCCTTAAGGATGACTCAATCATACAACTGACTGCTGGTTTTGAATTAGTTGGAGAGAAATTAAGTACATGCAGGCAGAGAAACAATCCTATTTTAAACAAGTCTGTTTGCAAACAAGTCTGTATGCAACACAGAATCAGTCTCATCTATCCATAAGCTTGGCAAAGCAAGACAGGAACTAATTCTGTTTGTAGAAACAAAATAATTGCACCAGAGACCTTCCTATGACTGCTAATGCAACTCTTAATCTCCCTTTGCATTCAGGGAAGAAATGTAGGGGTTTACATGTTCACAGCCTTATGACTATCTTCTTAACCATGAGATTCTGTATTTATATTCTGTAAATATCTGTACCAAGGATTTTGGGTTCCGATAAGAATCAAGTTCCAGTAAGAGCAGGGTTATTAAATAAAATACCAAATTTACTGTTACTGTACTTGGTAATCACTGTGAAAGCAAGCAAGAGAAAGATGTGCTAGCAAGAAAAAGGCTGCTTATCACTCAAAAAGGAATAATAATGAGGAGGATCTATTGCTAGCAAAGAGGACTGAATTCTCGCTTGCTACTTTGCTTTTATTTTGATTAAAGAAGATAACAAGAGTCAATGTGAGAACTGCTTTACACAGTTCTGTGTTACACAGCACAGGAGGCAAAACAAAACTAAACAGAGGAAGCACAAACAGTTCAAGATATTTCCTCAGAAACACTAGTAGGATAGGAAATTTTTTCTGAAGAATATTGAGGGGAGGTTCAGGAGAACAGATTCCTTGCAAAGAAGAAGTGCCAGCATGGAAATACTAGGCACCATTTTAAGTTACCTGCTAAAACAACAAAACATTAAAAAAAAAAAAAGCTTCTGCATAAATATAAAGCACGATAAACAGAGGACAGCATGGATTTACCAAAGCATGCTATTCAGTCAATTAATTGACTTAGCATAATGAAGCTATAGATCTATTTGCAAGGAAGTAAATTTACTGTGACTTCCTGATGCAGCCTTCTATAAAGACAGGGCAGAAGGGGGAGGCACCAAGCAACAGCCCACATTCCAACTGTACAAAAGTTGCTAAGCTAAATACCATGCAACTTACTGCAAAACCTTGCTCCCTCCCTCTTGCTGTCAGTTCTGCAGGTTGCTGGGCAGTGAACAAGGAGATTCACTAGATTCAGTGTCCAGCTGCTGCTGAAAGTCAGAATTTGCGCTAGGCAAACTGCACTTTCTGCCAGTCATTTAGTACACCTCTTACATCACTACCAGAAGAGGAGGGCCAAAATAAAAAATGTATCTGCTACATGTGCTAAGAATGCAAAGCACTTAAAAAAAATAATCTGCCATTAGCATTTATTCATTATACTTTTCTTGTCAGAGAAAGATTTTTTTTTTCCTTAGTGGAACTGTTTGATTATTATGGTTGATTGCTGTCTGATATAAAACATTTTGATTCCCAAATAACTCAATGCTACATATGCATACAGATTTGAGCCTATAAGTATTTAAATATCTCCAAAAATCCAAAGGAGATTTAAAGACTTAGAGGTCAAGAACAGGCAGTCAGAAGTTTTGCCTAGAACCAAGTGAATTTATTGTGATAGGTCTAGGCTGAGTTGCTGTTCAGGCTTAAATAACCAAAGGCTTAAATAAATAATTGAAGTTCATAATAATAAATGTAACTATAAAATACATTATAAAGTAGCATATTAATATATTGATTTAATAATAAATTTGTAAGTGTTTGAATAATAATTGCATCATGAATGATTCATCAGAATCCAATCAGAAATTGTTAAACCCAGCTCCAGATCAAAAGAATACTGCAATTAAGTACTACTGCCAAATATTTGCCAAAGTAATGTTTGGGATGTTCTCAGTTTTCCGGGAGAAACAATACCATGTTGGGCTCTCTTGGTTCTGCGCAAAGAAAAGAAAAAGATAAATGAAGTCCTAAAAGGAAGCTGAAAATACGTGTTTCAGATGGGAAAAGAAAAAATAAAGGTTTTCAAATGCGTAAGCCTGCAGTCACACTGGCTGTTTTTTTCTGGGCTTCCTGTCCTCTAATCAGACTGGAAACACTTAATTTTTGCAGTGGGAATAGACCTAAATAGGGTCACTCACTAAAGAGCCAGGAAAAGAAAATCATAATGGAATCTAACGGATTTACAGCTGAAGGCTCCGAAGGTTATCAAAGATTTATAACATCAGATCATTCATCTGAAAGTAGAAGTCTGCAAGATAAATGTTCTGCAGTGAAACTACTACTAACAAGTGGCAAACTCCATATTATTAAGAAGACTCATCCTTTTTCTATGGATTTTTAAATGATTTAAAATCATATTTTGAAGGAAAACAGATGAACAGTAGAATTTACTTGGTGAAATTTAAATTAAACCTACTTAGGCACTAAGGGTAAAATGGAAAATTCAGATTTCTTGGGAAATATTTAAGGATTTAATTCTGATTGTACTGAGCTGCTAGATTATATTTAGCAGATAAATACTATAGCCTAAGGAATAGTCTGCAATACAAATCTCTCTATACAAAATAAATTACTTTTTTAAAAAAATGTAATAAAATGTTTAAAAGAATATACTGATATTCTAGAGAGAATTTGTGAATAGAGCAATAAAAGATCAAAACAGCATGAGAACTAACTGAAAGAGGTCAATGGGCAACCTAGGCTAATATAGAAAAGACATGCAAGAAAAAAGCAGCATTTAACCTTCTCTAAATAAGATTTAGCAGATGAAAATACAGAGACAGTATAAAGTCACAATTCTCAAAGGGATTCAGAACTATCTAGTAGCAGAGATAGAATGAAGCAACAGGCTGCTCACATTTTTGTGTTATGCAAGGATTCATCCTTTTGGCTCCAAAACATATACAGGCCACATTCCCATTCACCTCAACTGTCTGCAGCAATGCTAGGACTTTCCTGCTCCTCTTTTTTCACAGGTTCTCAACGATATTTTACTACCTTTCACCATTCACTGATGTACTAAGGCTTGTGAGCCATCAGGTTTTATGCTTTCTTATGGACAGTTATCTGTGTCTAGGAGTGTGAGCCCTTCCTTGAAGTGCTACCAGTCTCACAACTGCCCATAACACAGGATACAATTTCTGCTTAACAATATGCAAACCACTACATTTTGATAAAGTTTTACAATAATTCCAAGAATACTTCATGGGCATTCAGGACTTACCGGCAGGAAGCCTTCTGAGTGGAATAAATGAATTCACATTTTCCATGTATACAGTACCCATTGAAACTTTCTGAACAAGGTATGTGGTTTCCAATATAAATGTCTTCTCTTTGATCACTGGCATCTTAAAAAGAAATTTGCATAAATAATTATAATTATAAGATCTTGAAGAACTGAAGATCTTTAAAAACTTGGAGAAAGGAATACATAATAATAATAATAATAATAATAAAGGCATAAGTATGAAGCTTCAGAGAGGCCTACAGAGAGTTGTTAGTATGTATTGCAATGAAAACATTCCTTGGAGATATCTAAATATGTTTTTGTCAGCTTTGCTGAAAAGTCTTTATGGAATAGAACCAACCCAATGAAGTTTTGTGAGTGGCATTGTGGCAAGAAGCTAATACATAGAGACATAAAGGTCCTCCCAGTATTTTAGCAGAGGGAAGAAAAATCCTGAAGGGTCAAGAAAGAGGTAAATCACATTTGCTGATTCTGGATAGAGGACAACATAATAAAACCCTGATCTGACTGATCACTATAACTGAATTCAAACACATGAAAATAGTTACATTGGAGAAACATTCTGATGGAAAGTTCCAACTACTGAAGTAAGCCTAAGAGATTATTTTGGCAGACAGCCTCCCATGCTCCAAAATCTTTTGTATAATTGCCACATTACTAAAACTAACAAATATTTTGTATATTTTCAACCATATTTCCCCTATTCCGTAACAAAGTCATAACACAGAAGTTTGCATTTGGTTCTGAATTTCTCTGAAGTACAAGGATCCAAAAATATGAATGCAATACTGCATTTGTGGAATTATTTTCATTTCCATGGCAAGAGGCTACAACACCACAAATAAAAGATCATAATGAACTGCAGGTGGAGAGGCAAAGGTGACTGCGGAGAAGAAACCACTTGTACAACTGCAGTTATTTGAAATAACACCAGAAAGGAAAGAGAATGTCTTAGTCAGCAACAACAAAAAAAGGCTTGTTGCTGTTTTAGGTTTTCCCTGAACATTTTCTGCTATATTTCCTAATTTGTTCCAAGAAAAATCCATATTTTAAACCTTGGAGGTCATAGAAATCAGGAAGCCTTGAACTTGGTTCAAGTTATGCTTCAAAAAAATAAAAGACTTGCTGTATTGAAACAACATTGCCCAGTGCTAACACATATGTTAAAATAAACTATGTTATTTGATGTTTAAGATGAGAAAACTGAAGATTGGTCACCTCAAACGTAATATCTCTCTTCTCCTCCAATCAGTTAATTAGTCATATTCAGTTTCGGTTCAAAACTACATAAAATTACTAGTCCATTTAGCTATAGGTACATCATCTATGCTTTTAATATATATACTAACATAGTGTGTGGCCTAATGAAAGACACAACCCCTGCGAAGAGGGACATGTAGCCACAGCCACCCAAAGCAGAGCCAAAATTTAGTATTAAACAAAGAATGGCTGTTAAATGCAGAAGATTCCTAGACATTCACTCATCTATTGATGAGAATCAATTTTTAATCTGACAGGCTGGCCAGACTGCTTCAGAACTTCAAAGTCAAAGATTTTACTGATGTGGGAGACTTGAAATAGTAATGGAATATAAAGGTACAGATATTTCTTCAAAAAGATGAGGCAGACACAGAATGTGAAACCCTGATGCTCATCGTAATGAAAGAAAAACAGCACGTCAGCTGAATAGAGAAGAGACCTTTCTGGTGCAACTTTTGGTAGGTACTCATACTGTAGGGAAAAGGGAATTGTCACAGGATTCAGTGAACAGGTTTCAACATAGACCTTTGCAAAAGCAAACAGAGAAGTGCGAACTGCTATTTCGCCCTGGAAGATGTCATTTAAATTAGTAAATTCTCATTGACCTGAATAAAGATAAACAAACAAAAAACCCATAACCTTTTGTATGTAAGACATACTACTTTACCTTACAGCACTTGCCTAATGTGAGTCTGCATGCACCTCTGAGTGCACAAGCAATACACATTAATAATAATAGCAATATACACTGCATTTTCCACTAACTAGATTTCAAGGGCAATTTCTATGCAACAAAGGAAAGACTTCTTTGGAAGAGGAACCAAAAGTGGTGACCAGAGCTAACCAGAGATGTTCCTCTTTCTGAGAGAAGAGGAGGGTTAAGGGCCTTTGAGTGTTATCTTTCTTCTTTAAGAAAGACAGAAGTGTTTTGTCCTGGGCAGAAACACTGAGTGACAGCAATAAAAGGCAGAAAGGAGTCTGTTCTGATAATGACACACATGAGATACTAAAAAGTAAAATAACTAAGCAGAAATTGAAGTTCTAATTTCATTTACACTAAGGATTCAGCTAGCACTTTTCAACCAACACAATTTAACATGCTTATTTCTATAGAAAATTTAAAAAAACATCTAACAGAGTCTGTCAGTTGTTTCTGAAGTGGTCAGAAAATACTAGCCACAGGGGCTTGTGTCACTTCAGCAGGAATGTAGCGGCGTCGTGGCAGTAAAGGCATTGTCACAGCCACTGGACAAACTGAACTTCTGTGAAAGATAAACAGAGGGGTGAGCAACTGAGCAGCGTAGAGGAGGGCAGCAAGCAAAGTCACAAATCTCCTTCTTCTTGCCTGCCTTGCCTGCCTGGTAAGTAGAGTGCTGTAAAAATGAACCATTTTTTTCTGCCTGCCTTGGTTAGATAAATCGAAGTTATAGGGCAGATGAGAAGGCACCTATGTGCTCTATTTTGTCATTTTGTTGAACTATAACCTGACACCATGACGTCAGTACAATATACAATACCATACAATACCTTTCACCTCTGGCCGATACTGCATTCCATCGTCTTTCTTTCCAACTGCATTAGTGTCATCTGTGTCTGGACGATAAATACATGCACGGACAGCTATCAGGAAAGGCTTATTTCCATACCACTACATATATGCTATTGAAATGTCAGAGAAGTATTCCAAAAAATTATTTTAATTACAGTACAACTGGCCATGTTACTCCTCTTGCACAAGCAGGTCTGTATGGGCAGTAACACCAGCATCTACAGCGGTAAGGGCCACATTTCAAGGCATACATTTTGAACAGAATTGTCCTTTGTAGTATGGCACTACATAATTTTAGTAACAGTCTGTTTTGGTTTTGCAACAGTCAAGGTTGAAGCTTCTAGATGTAACCAGCAAAGAAATGTTGGAAAGATACTACTCCTAAATTCTGTTCACCTTAACTTGACTGAACTGAAGACTCCAAAACTAAACATCCATGCACAGAATTAACAATATATATGGGTGGAATCAAACTGTTCCAGTCGATCATTTTAAAGTTGAAAAAGGAAGTATATAAATACTTGCACTATTGAGCCCCAGGTTTACTTACATGGAGAGTATATTGTATGGCCCTCATCAGCAATAGTGAATATTTTCCACATACTAGTATACTAGTATCCCTTTTTCTCTCCTACTTCTTACTCCCCCCTCACACAAGACCTGGTGTGCTATTGCTTATATTCTCTTAAGGCCTTCTGCTGTTTTTCCAGATAACAGCAGTCAGAAAATGATCACGTAAACAGGTCACATCTGAATCATTCTGTCAAATTCAGGAACTCAAAAGTCTCCGTAAGTGAGAAAACAAAATATAGGTAGAGAATTCACTGATAACTAGATTAATGAGTTCTAATTGGAAATGGAAAAGAAAAAGGCTCAGCTGGGCCTTTTATGTCAGAATCGTTCATAAAAAAAGTTTATATGTTCATAAAAAAATAAAATCAAACCTACCTGAGCAGTGTCCAAGATGTCTTATGTCAATCTGTTCTTGTCTCAGACATGATGCTTCTCTAACAAAGCATGGATTGTTATAAGAACTTCCATCAGAAGCACACACAGGATTAAAACTGTATCCACTGCAATCTATATTACATACACACCTGTTAATTAAAGCACACAACAAAACAAGTTTGACATCCAAAAAAATAAGATAATGTCTCATATACTAATACCAGCTTCCTTTATACTGGAGAAAAGCATTTTACATGTAGATACCAAAGAATTCATTGACATTTCAGATTTCCAGGCAGAACTTACAGAACTGTAATATGTGCTTCAGTGTGCTTTTTAATAATTTACTGATGTTTCTAATAGTTTTATTATATGATATGAGTCTCTTTGATTAGCAACTGAAAATGATAACATATTACTAGGAAATAAAACATTTATTGTGCTGTTTATTGTCAAGTGTGAACAAAACCACATACTCTACTTTTTGTGGGGGGTCAAGATCTCTGAAAGTGAAAAAAAGTAAAGGAACTCCCATTTCTGTTAAGTAGTACAAAGACTGTTATTTCTAGAGGTTGAACGGAATCAATATGCTTAGTGAACTGGGTTATTTTAACAACCTTTCACTTTGAAAGTTAACCATAGGTTTATTTTGTATTATTGAAAACAGGATTATGCAATTTGAATTATTTCATATGGCATCCAGTTAACACTTTTGTCATTTCAGATACAACATTTTCCATATTGTTTGTAATTAGGGATCATAAAATGAAAGGGGGGTAAAAAAAAAAGGGGATTCTAGTAGTTCCTGACAACCCAAAGGTAGGTCAGTCAGAGACTTAGTTATGACAGACGAGCATTTAATTAAATAGTGTTGTTACCCCATATATATATGCAAATAATACATGCAAATATCCATCTAAAAGGCCCACAGTAGAGCAGTTTTGCACACATATTGATACAAACTGCTGAGCACTATCATCACTGTATGACTGCTTACTAACATCTTTACTTCATCTCAGCACAAAGCAATCATTGCTGCATGGGCATGCCCATCCTTGCCAAATTTGAGCACATTTACTTCCTTTTCCAGGCAGTTTCCATGTCCAAGTAGATCTATCTGTCATCATTGAAGGTCCACATATCATAATTATTATTTTTGTCATTCCAGTGACTTTTGAAATATTTCCTTCTTTCTTGTGGTGTCACAACAGTTGACAGTCACTAGTCAAAACTGCTTGAAAAATTTTGATTGTATATTGTTACCCTTTGTAATGATCAGATTTAGTAAGTAATGTCAAATGTTTACTTGCTTAGGCAGTTGAAAATTTCTATGTTACATGAGTTACTGTTTCCTTAACTCTAACCATCTAGTTTATGTACAAAAAAATCTCTTTATGACTTAAAATTTTGCAGACAAATGTAGGAAAAAAAAAGATATGTGACAACTGAAACAGTTTGAAGTAACTGAAGCACACTTAACCAACTACAGTGTTTTACAGTTGCTTTGTCTTGCTCCAGCAGAGCCGAGCTGGTGTTTGTCACAGGTGAGAGAGAAATGACAGCCTGAATGTGCTGATGGTTACCAGTACACCGAGTCTCTAACTCATTTGACAGATCCTGACTAGCTGGTAGACCTATGTGTTTCTGTTCAGGTTTCAGTAAAGGTTACAGGAACACTAATCTCTGGTGAGGTTCTTGCTATCAAGACAGACCTCAACCTGTTCACAGGCCACATGGTATAATAGCTGCAGGTATTATAATTCAGTACACTGACACAACACACTCCTGCTGGAGGGTCCCCCTGAATAGAGACTCACCCAATGGTTGAGGTTGGAAAGGACCTTTTGAGTTCATCCAGTCTAACCCTTCCTGTTGAAGCAGAATCACCTAGACTACACTGCTCAGCACCAAAAGGTTGTTTTGATCTGTCAATATGTTTTTTTAAATGTTAAAGACTGGTTTGAATGACTAGCATGATCCAAGGAGATGATAGCATATGTTGCTGTTAGTTATATGTGACTGCAGAATCAGGTTCAAATGCACATCTGATTTGTTTCCTTGCTATAGGCAGATGAGGAATGAGAATATTGGACAACCACAGCTGAAATGATCGTTCACCCTGCAGAGCAGTTAAGTTAGAAACACTGCTTGAACAGCATGTGAGAAATTTCATAGACAAGAAGGACATAA
>JAUBNY010000335.1:226652-239301 GCA_032275445.1 Crypturellus soui
CCGAATAGGTTCATAAAAAATGTGCTTGTACATTTTGTACATCGTACACAAATGTACAGCCTCTCTCAGTTTGAGGGTAATCATGCTAAAATCAGGCTGCAGTCAGAATCCCTGCTTTTCCATTGCACTTTCAGGGCCTCAGACATTTCTATACTCTGCTTTGATGTAGACAGTATCCTCAATCCCAACCAAGCTTGAAGCCTCTCTCATTCAGATTGGTCTGCTCTTCCAGAAGGGGTGGTTTTCAACTACCTTAAACTAACATGAAAACTGAACCTTCTCCTCTGCTGGGGCAAATGAATCAGACTGCTTAGCATAAAATGAATGACAGATGGACCGCTGATGAAACTCAGGAGAATAAACACTTCAATTCAGTTGAGGCACACGATCCAGTGAACATTTCTAAAACAAACCTATCAGATTCTGCACACAGAGAGGCAGGCAAAGTAATGTCTAAATGCTGCATCCTTTTTATATCTAAGCAAGAAATAGGGCAGCAGCTACTCAGACAAGAACAGAGAAAAACCCATCTTCTGACAGATCAGAAGTAAAACTGTAGGCCATTCCAAGACAAAGTGTATTTGTGGAATTTAGCTATTGCAAGTATGAACTGACATCTGAGAAAGGATTTTCAGCACCTCAGCTTCAGCACCCAGGAGTTACGCTCCTTATGCCAAAGTTCCCCTTCTCCCCTAAAGCTTTTGGAATATAATTGCAACGCTTTTAATACAAAGACTGTGTTTGTCACTTCCTTCTGTTAAGAACAAGTTGGCCTTCACAAATTAAAATTCCTGAAAATTTACTGAAAAAAGAAATAGATGATGTTGATTGTTTTAATTTGTCATCAATTACTTTTCTCACCAAATAGAAAGAGAGGAGAGAAAAGGTAGCTGCTATCTTAAGTCACAGTTTCTGTTAATTGATTATAATTCACCTGTATTTTCAGGTTAATGTAGATCTAACTAAACCCTTTCTACAGTAGGACAGGACAATCTTTTTGCCATTTTATCTATCTTTATCTAGATAAAGTACCTTTAGCTAAAAAGAAGGTAAGATTCTTGTTAATTTACTATTAAGATGAATATTCTGATCTCCAGTTGATGCTAGGTATTGCACCAAAGGTGCTGTAGCAAGAGTTGGTTGGGAGCTTTGAATTTCAGTCTTTCTGTAGTAATTCTTCATCATCTCCTGCAGCAGCAGTACAAATCACTGAAAACTTAAAGCAGTAGTGCAAAGGCCAGAGTTTCAGAAGAGATCCAAAACTGGAACAGATAATCTCAGAGTTCGAGCCAGATCAAAGACCAAAGAAAAACAATTCAAGTTCCAATGTCCTGGTGCTCGCAGGCAGGGGAGCGCTATTAACGCTGCTGCCAGTGCACAATACAAGTCTGTTAAGAAGTATACCAGCCCAGCTAACACTATATCCTCAGCCCAGCCCCATGCTCCTCCAGCTGGGTTTACAGCCCCATCCTCCAAGAGCATGGCTGCTTAATATGAATTATCCTCTGTTTTAGCAGGATCTTTGGATAGCAGTGCAGACAAACCTAATTGCTATCAGCTGTAAGGCCTCTAGCTGCTGTGGATGGGCTTTTAACTCCACTGTGCCAGGCTATCCAATAGTAATCCAAGATTACTATTCATCTCCACTTCTCCTCTTCATCTCTGTTCAAAAAGATTTCTTATCATTTGACCCTGCTTAATTATATCCTGCAAAAGAATTGATACTCGATTTTAAATTCTAGAAGAATTAGACATTAAATTAAAAGAAATATATATTAAATTCTGGAATGTGTTGATGAAGTACATCTAGGTAAGACTTCCTATTTACTTTCAAAATATTCCCTTCCTAGTGACAGAAGGGAGATGTGCTGCTGCAAGTCATCATTGTAGGTTGGGCAAGAAAAGACAGCTGCTTTAGTAAGAGGGCTTTATTAATTTATTTATTTAAAGAATATCTCTTATTCCACAATAAATCTAGAAATAAGTTTCTCAGCTGACTATTAAATTAAATGTATATTTTTATACTAGGCTTCCATGTTTGGTGTGACTTTATTAGGAGATCATGAATAGTTATTTCTACAGTTTATAAAGCCAGAAGTGAGTTGCCTAGAGCTTTCTTAATGCCTCGCAAAGGATTAAAATTAAGTGTATATTCCTTGTCAGGACAATGCGTGTATCTAATTATGCTTTGTTTATGCCTGCTGTGTTTTGTCTGAGTGTCCCACAGAAATAACCACTCACAGCAAAAACTGCATGCCAACTTAGGGTAACTGTTTGATTACTTCAAGATCATTCTGCAGTGCAACATATCACAAAGGGATAAAATAAAAAATGGGGGCTGGGAGAGCGAACTTAATAGAACCAGTATTTGTTTCTTGCTGTGCAAATAACTTTTTTATATAAACTTTAGAAATCCCTAAATAAGAACCAATAAACTATGCCTTCCAAATATATGCACAACACTGAAAATGTCTAAGTACAGTATTTTAAAATATCAAGTACTATATCATTATGTGCTTACATTTTCACATGCATATACTATAAATCTGGCAGCAGTCAAAATGCTGGCAGTGTGTGTGAGCTAACAGAGGCATGCATTCTTAGGAATGAATCATGAAAGTCCATTTCTTATTTACTACACTTACTTCTTCTAAGCCCATAAAATATAGTGAATCCACCAGCAGAAAGAGCCAGAAAACATCTTTTGACCTTGTGGCTTTCCTCCTCAAGCCTTTGAACACACTCTGACCACCCTCTCTCCCTAGTTTCTTCCCTTTTAGCCTTTGATTTGCCTTTTAGCAAGCCAGTTCAGGATAACCTTGGCTAAGGAATCCTCAGGTGGCATTGTATGAATGAATTTTGACTTAATGTCATCCTCTCTGAAATGACCAAAGCTTCAGGTCAGCATCTAGGCTGTTGCTCTTATGAGTCTGGCAGCAGTCCTGTTTTAGGTATTTAAAATTCCTCACGACCTGCTGTATGTTCCCATCTCTGACTTACGGGGCTGTACTGTAAACAGGAAATTGGTAAGCGTGTAAAAATAGCTCAGTGATCTGGTACACCACATAATCTCACAATCAGTTGCCCAGTCTGAACTGATAGGGAAAAAAGACATAGAGTAAGGAGGAAAAGTGGTGAAAGACAGGAAATACCATCAGGTAGTACTACTGGTAGGGACTTTACTGGAGAGCAAGGAACCCATTTACCTCCACTCAGCCACTCAGTACACAGGTGCTGACCAAAGAAGATGTATTCAGTCATCTCTCTGAAGTACTCTGGAATTACGCAGTTCAGCTGGGCACTGAACATAGGTTTCCTTAGAAACCTGAACTCAGGTTTCTTTACAGACATCCATCATTTTGGATGTCTGTAAACAAAATAACCTCAGGCTAGGTCTATGGTGTAAAGGCATTAGGATAGCTAATGTAAAAGTAGCAAGCTGGAGTTAAATTAAGTAGCTCTGAGACTGACAAAAGAGCACAACATGGAAGTTTACCCGAGGAAACTGACAGATATCTACCCTGATTTCTAAAATGGATTGTTATAGCTACCCCTGAGTTCCAGGCTCCTGCCCCTAAGTTGCCATCTTTTACTGAAGTAGCAAACATAGAGCTAAGAATGTCTGCTTGGACCTGTAGTCACTCTTTAGCTACCACAAAGATGCATCTTACTTGGTCTAATAATAGCAAATTATAACTTTTATGTATCGAAAGGTACAGGATGTCCCAAAGCACATCTTGAATGTGATGACCCGAAGTGGAATCAGTCAAATATGACACCTTGTTTAGAGGTAGTATGGCGTTCAGGGTGATGGATGTCACTTGTTGGATGTCACACTAAGTATGTACATCCAAAAAATGAGTGCTAAAGAAATGAATAGTCTAGAATCTTCTCAGTTGTGTTGTAAGCTTTGTAAATTAATATCAAAGATCCCCTATAGTGTTCACCAGCATTTTCATTTTTTTCTCTTTTAAGTGCTTTTATTTACTTGTTTATATATTAGAGACGTATCAGATTTTTCCGCATCACTACATTTCATCATTAAAGTGGATTTGTGTTTTCCACATAGAATCATAGAATGCCTAAGGTTGGAAGGGACCTCTAGAGGTCATCTAGTCCAACCCCCCTGCACACGCAGGGCCACTATTTCATTGTACAAAAAGCATGAAGATGGTTCTCTCTAGAATTAAAAACAAAACTAAAAAGTAATCCTATAACCTCATTCATTAGTGACATAGAATGATGTTTTACATACCGGAATAACAAGGTCCTCTAGATACCACTGTTATCTCTTTCTGATGCTTGCATGCAGCTCTTCTGAGGAAGCACTCATTTTGGTAAGTGTCACCATTTGATCCACAAACAGGAATATAATTTGTGTGACACTGAAAAAGAAATTATAAAGCAACTCAGTCCTACAAAGTCATAAGAATAATCTCAGATGCATGTTAATATACAGAATGATAGTTATGTATGTATGATGTTGCTAATAAATTATCATTCCGTTCACTAAAGGAAAAAAATGAAAAGTTAGCTTCTCAGTATCACTGTAGCTTTTCCTCTCAGACCACTGAAATAATAGTCCAACTCCATATGAACATACTAATTCACTAAAAAAATATTTAAATAACTGAAAACCTTTAGTGGATCTCAAAAATGATTGGAGGGAATATGACAGGCATCTACAAGGATCTGAAGGATAAACAAACTGAGGAAAAAGAAGACTTCTTCAATATAGCAGAAGAATGTATGACTAGAAGCTGAGGCATGAAACTGGACAAAGGAGAATTTAAAGTGCACATTGTTTAAGGGGGGAAAATGGTTGATTTTTGGTCATACAACTGTCTTTCAAGGGAGATGGAAAACAACCACCATCCTCATTTAGTTCATCAGTATCATGAGCCTGTTCTTCTCAGCCAATTATTTTTGTACTGCTATATAGAAACATTTTGAGCTCAAAGTCATTAGGATTGGTATATTAAAAAAAAATGGAAGAAGAGAAAATTTAATGTTTGGACTGATTTATTCAGGGACAGTCTGCATTTTACTATTCTTTACATTCTAAGAAAGACAGACTATGATGTGCCTCATATATACAATGTATTCAAAAATATTCTGGAAAACTTACTGGAACAGCCATTTCACCTGGCAGCGGTGAATGACAGGTCACTTCCTACCAACCTGAATCTCCAAGGATATGGAAAAACAGACACTTTCTAATTTGGGGCTTATAAGATAACAATTCTAGACACCTTTGGCACATTTAAAACCGCATGGTGTTGGGAGGAAGAGAAAAAAAAAGCAGTAATAAACAAAGATGTAATCTAGTCCCCAAATTTACATGTCTTAAACATGAATGAACTAGTGAAAGGGAGCTGACACAAACAGAAATATGTTATTAGCTTAGCTAAACTGTCCCGAAGAGTAGCAACAATTTCTCTGTGACTCAAAATTCTGGCATACAAAACCCTCAAAATATCCAATCCCAATACCAAAATATCCTTCCTCCTTTGTCATCCTTCCAAAGATTACCAACTGAGATTGAAATAAGCATGAAGAAATGAAAATAAATCATCTGCCAGTTTTGTGATACTTTCATTTATTGAATAGCTTGCAGACATTTTATCTTACCCATCAGTCCTATAATATCTCACACTGAACTGTCAGCATTAGTGAATAAAAGAAAACAAGACTATTTTAAGAGAACAATGTTTGCCAATAGATAATTCTCAATTAATTCTAAAATTTGTCCAGTGAAGTTTAAAAGTAGACAGTTTCTGTCCGAAGAATAAAAAGTTGGGAGGAAAAATTATTCCCTTTTTTCCAAAGTTTGATAATTCTTTAGTGAAATGTCCAGATATCCACCACTGGATGTCGACTATTGCTTTTCTTTTATTTAAGTTCTAGAAAATATCACACAAATTGCAGCAGAAGACTTAAAAGCTAAACATTTTTTTGTCACCTCACAATCATAATAAAAACAGCGGTATCTGTTGAAAGCTGCTGTTGAGGCTGCTGAAAGCAAGGATATCAAGGCCACTGCCAGCAGAGCACAGAACTCTTACAAGAATCCTTTAGCATCTCTGCTAGATCTGATTTGACATTTTAATTTTGGAACCTTAAAATTCAGTTTATAATGTATAATAGAGTAGATGACATGGCAAGCTAGAGAAAGCCTTCAAAGCATTCAGAAAAGTAGGGTCTAGCAGAGCTCTTGCTGCCATGACATTATAGGTGTTTCAATGAAAACATCAGTAATTTCTGAAGGGAGGCCTAAGAGGAAAACCTATGATCATTACTACTTGAAGTTTTAAAAGACTAAAATTTAAGAAATGATACTAGGCTAAGCATGGCTACACATTCAGATTCTCCCAGGCAGAGGGGCTTTTTTAGCATAAGAGGCTGGAGAAGGAGTAATCACTCCTTCAGACTGAAAGGAAACTGAGATCTACATGCATTTTCTTGAAGGACATATTGTGCTAGGTTTTGCCTTAGATAAGAGCAGTTTTAAGGTGGCTCTTAAAACTAATGCCCCTTTTTCAGCGAAACTGCCCATTCTCAGGCAGCCAGGAAAGCCAAGCTCATTAGCCTTGCATTTGGCGACAGTGCACCAGGACTTCCTTCCACAGGACTTCCTCCAACAGGAAGATCCTCAGCTGATTAGCACTCAAATCTGAGAGAATTTCAGTTTGGCAATTCCCTTTCCAGAACGCATATTTTTTTAAGCTGCAACTGTAACTTTAAAAAAAGCTTTAATGGATCAGACCAACGGTCTGATTTAGCTAAGACATTGTCACCTGCTGTGAGGATCAGAAATACTCTTTACGTCCTTATATCCCCCCATTCTCCTTGCAGTGTATTCTGAATTGAACCATTTTACACAGTTTTGTCCAAATCCTTTTCCAGATCTTCTAATGCCACCGAAACAAAAATCTAAAAAGCGGTTGGATGGTTTTGTGTGTAGATAACCTAATGGCTTGAGGTGGGATTTTTTTGAGGGGAAGATTTTAGAGGCGCTAGTTTGAGCTGTATAATGAAGGAGGAGAGCTTGAGGAGGAATGCAAGATGCTGTGTCATGCCAAGGCTTGTAGCTTAGAGTACAAGACAAGCTTTTCAGGAAACAGAAAGAAGCTTATTAATGAAACTTATTAATTAGCTTTTTGTTTGTTTGTTTTGAAACTTTCATTATTGTCAAGAAAAAAAGAGGACCATCAAATTTACCACCTCTACAAAATAGAACAACACCTTTGCTTAGTCTAGAGTTTATTTTCCTTGCATTTTTTAATCGTTACTGGGTTCTAATTCTATTATCTTCATAAATAAAAGTTACAGCTAGAGTGAAGCCTATTATTGCCCTCTGCTAAGCATATGTTATCATTTAAGAGGCAATCAGATCCCATTTCTCTCATGGGAGGTAAGTTAAAGAATGCACCCACTTAAACTGTACTACGTTTAGAGCCAGTTGTGATGCCCTAAAATAGATTTTTAGGGTTTTAGGGATTAAACTTGTGTAAAATCACATGCACACTTTTGCTAGTCTGGTTCCTCTTGATTTGTAATTTATTGTAAACAGAATACAAAATTATTCTTAAAAAAGGACAGGCCTCCCTATAGGTGGTTAATAACACTGACAACTCCTGCAGTTTCACCAGGAGTCTCGTAAAATTTAGTATTTTTATCCTGGATATTAATTAAGAAAACAAAGAATCTCAGTGTTCTCTTTCATCTAAAAAGAATGGGGAGGGGAATACTTACCATGTTGGTTATACAAAAGTATATTATGCATACTAAAAGTTCAAAAATCAGTAAGTCAAAAATGAGAATTTGACATTTACTAACTTCTAAGAATTCGGAGGATTTTTTTTTAATTAAATCTCGCTATTTTTTTCTGAGTCGGGCTAATTCACCACTTTCCCTGAAGAAACTTTATGATCACTGGTAATTCTGTTATTATCTGATTTTCACTTGTGCACATACAGCGTCCAAGTATATTTTTATACTTTTGTACTTTCCTCCTCTTTCAGACCACTTTAAATGCAGTTATTTTCAGCACACAGGAACTGAAGATATTGTGGCTTGTGTCTCAGAAGAAGGACATGGAATTTGGTGCCTGACAAAATACACACCTTGCCACTATGATTTGACTAGGAGATTCTGTGGTGCAGAGAAACATGCCAAGAAAACTATTTAGGTAATAAACTCAACCAGCAGAGTACAGAAGACTTTCCAAATAATAATCTTATCACAAGTTAAATCATAACTTCATCTAGGTCCCCGTCCTCCTCATCTCAGGTCTCAGGGGCACAATGAGATGAAGAGAGAGGACAGAAATAGCAGGTGTCATCCAGTGCTCACCGACCCTGACGGAGAGGGCCACGGGTGGCAGGCATACGGCAGCCTCCCTTTACTCTAGACATCAGTCTGTGATTCAGACTGACTTAACAAAACTTAACAGGGAACTGACCTGAAGTCATACTCCCCAAATGCTCCCTGAGCACAACCAGTTGAGCTCAGCCTGTGCTCACATATAAATAAATGTAATTAAAAAAATGAAGAGTTAGGATATTACTGGACTATACTAGCATTTTGATCAGTGAAATTTTTGAAATTGCCTTTCTAGTAATACATGAATACACCAGAAAAAGTGGGCAGGAAAATCACCCGGAAAAGAGGAAAAAATACTTACCTGAAACTGACATGCACATTTCAAGCCATCACCACCTTCTTTGCACACCCCTCCATATTTACATGATGATTCATCACATACTCTTACATCAGGCTCTCTTACATTTAACTCTATGAGAAAAAAAAGGAAGAGAGAAAAGAAATGGTAACATGGGTAATTTTTGAGACTATATAGTCTATCTTAAACCCACTGAATCTTTCCACTCCTTCTTTCCCCCTACGAAAACTGAAGGAAAATCAGGTAGAATTGCCACATACTCTGTGCTGAACTGGCCACATGCTGCTCCTAAGGAGGGAGTTTCATTTCACTGGCAGAACAGGCACGGCTAATTTCTGCTTCACCACACAAACAGCTTCAGGGAAGGTGCAGGTTTATACTGCCAAAATCGTGTTTTGTGTACAGCACTCCTGGTGGGAGTCAGGACCCTTAAACAAGCAGCAGTCATATTTCTCGCCTAATATATCATTTTACCTGACTTGGCACAGAGATTCTGAAAAGACTAAAATTCTGAAATTTATTCAAAATTTTTCTGCCTTGTATTCCAAACTACAGGTAATCATCTGCACTATTGTCTTTTGTATTAACAATACCTTTACATGCATATAGAATAATATAATTTATTGTAGGACAAGAACCATTTGTCTTAGATGCTACATAGAAATGTATAAAAATTAAGTATATCCTGCTTCACTGAACTTATTGGAGAGGTAGTGACTTGAGGAGCACAAAGAAACAGAGAGATTGTATGAACCAATACACTCAACAAGCACAACAGCTGCTTAACTGGTGTCAAATTTTTGGGGCATCACATCCACAGCTAGTTTTGAAGGAGGTTAAATATACTCTTCTGATATTTTATTTCAACTGTATTTAGGAGAAATAACAATAAAAGGTACAGGTGGGAAGCAGTCAATTTCATCCAGACTACAATCTTGCTAGACTTGCTAGGCTAGTGAGAAATCTCCAGAACTCTACAGCAATATGATCAGATAACAGGTAGATTTACAGCCGTATGTTTTAAAATATTTTCTCCAACTTCTAGTAAGCAAATTCTATCCAGATGATTGTGTTAAAGAAAACACTGCAAAACTGCCATTCAGAAACTGTGAAATATAGTATAATATGATAAATTAGTTCATATAATATGCATAAATGCTTAAATGTATTATAAATCTATATTATAAAATTGTTATACATATATACTATATACTATAAACATATAGTATATATATAATAGTTTATATATAGTTTAAATATCTAATATACTTATATATTTAATATAATATATAATAATAAATATAATAATTAAAAGTGTATATTTAACAATTTATTTAATATAATAATTCATAGTATCAAAGTTATAGGAGTATAGCTCAGCAGAACACCCAGTGGTAAGTCCTGCATTTTCTTAGACATGACAAAAAATCCTAAAAAATGTAAGGCTAAAAAATACATTTTTTTTTTATGTCCATCATTCCTGAAGAAATAAATGAGCATGATGTCTATGCCATTTGATAGTTAGATATACTGGTTGCCATACCAACCATGCACATGTGTTCCCTAATGTTATGTCACCATTTATTAAATGCAATTTCTTCACTGTAGGACCTGAGTAAATATGAAAGAACATTGCATATTTTCTTTTTGTGTGTGTTCGTAATTTGAACACAAGGAAATTGTGAGGGAAATGTCTTTCCCCTCATGAAGATCTATTCCATAAAGATGAACAAACTATCAAGATTAAGAGGAAATGACTGTCAGACCCAAAGGAAGAATGTATCTTTTGCTGATACTGCATTTCAGAGAATATAATTTATAAAAGGAAAAAACAGCTGGATAAATTACACAGCTAGCAACTTGCAAAATCCTATTCTTATGTGCCTGGGAAACTAAGCATATATGGGTTCCAGTTCTGAATGCCTCCATTCTCAAAATGGCTGTATTCGAGTGCTACGCACGAGCTTGCCTGACACCCTATATGAATGAAGGAAACCCTCAGGCAGCTCTAATTCAAGCTTGAAATCCTGTACAGCTAAGTAATTTCCACTGCCACAGCTGTTCCATGCAGGCTTGCTATCAACTCGTGTCTATTCTCCATGCTCATGTGTTTGGTCCAGTTTGTCCGCTCCTCGCCTTTGCTGCCCCACAGAAGTTTCTTTGCAGCCATCGACCCACCTGCTTGCTAGGAGTCTTTTCTCTCGAGGACAAAGATCTAACTTTTTAGCCTGGGAGAGGCAGGATCCAGGGCAAATCAGAAGCACTCCCCAGCCAGCATTTCAGCAACAGGGTGGTGGGTACTTGTGCCTAATGTAGCTACTGCTTTAACTACAATAGTTACTGAGAAGTAAAAAATGTTAAAGCAAAATTAAAATAGGAAAAATGAAGACGGGGCAGGAAATCAGCCCTTGCCCCCCAACATAATGAACTGAGACTTCATTTTAACAAAAATATCCTCAGGAGAAATTAAGGTGACAGGAAGGACAATTATAATTCAGTGTTAAGAGTAAATTCTTTCATACAAATTATAAACACTGATTATAAGCTTCTTTGCATAAGAGAAGAACTCCCAACAAGAAAATAACCATTACAGATCATTCAAAGACCAGAAGCCATCATGATACTATGAAAGACAAGATGTCCTGGTGACTGACACAAATGTAAAAACGAGAATGAATGTTAACAGAATGATTTGAAGAGTACCTGTAGATGTCTGGCATGTCAAATATATATTCTCTCTTGAATAGAATAGACATTAAAAATAAAAGAATTAAGGAGTTTCTGTAATATTCCCAGAAGAATGGAATATGTCAGAAAGGACCTACAAAACACATAAAAACATAGAATCATAGAATCATTAAGGTTAGGAAAGACCTTTGAGTTCACCAAGTCCAACCGTAAGTCCTTCAACACCATGCCTGTTAAACCGTGTCCCTAAGAACCTCATCTCCATATTTCTTGAACACTGCCAGGGACAGTGACTCCACTACTTCCTTGGCCAACCTGTTCCAATGCTTCAACACTCTTTCTGTGGAGAATTTTCTCCTAATATCTAACCTGAACTTCCCTTGGTGCAACTTGAGGCTATTTCCTCTTGTTCTACTTTTGGCAGGCATTTTGGAGAAGCCCACGACTTCACTACAACCTTCTCCCCTGAGCCTCCTCTTCTCCAGACTAGATAACCCCAGCTCTCTCAGCCTCCCCCCATAAGGTCTGTGGTCCAGACCCTTCACCAGCTTCATTGCCCTTCTTTGGACATGCTCCAGCTCCTTCATGTCTTTCTTGTAGTGATGGGCACACTGAAGTGCTGGGTGTACTGACGAGGTATTCGAGGGGCAGCCTCACCAACACCAAGTACATGGTGATGATTTCCCTTATCCTGCTGGCTACACTATTCCTCATACCAGCCAGGCTGGCATTGGCCCTCTTGGCCACCTGGGCACACTGCTGCCTCATGTTCAGGCACCTGTCAACCAACACCTCCAGATCCTTTTCTGCCATGCAGCTCCCCATCCATTCTGCCCCAAGCCTGTAGAGTTGCATGGAATTGTTGTGACGTGTGAGAGGTCGACCAACATCCCTAGATCCTTTTCTGGCGCACAACTCTCCAGCCAGTCTGCCCTAAGCCTGTAGCGATGCATGGGGTTGTGGTGACTGAAGTCCAGGACACAGTTCTTGGCCTATTCTTTTCCTATTCCTCTCAGCATCCTTCCCTGACACTGAGGGGATACAGGAGAACACCACCTGTGCACCCAGTTCCTCAGCTAATCCCCGCAGTGCCCTGAAGTCCCTTTTGTTGAACTTCAGACTTCTTTGGGCGACTTCATTGCTGCCAACCTGGAAGAGCAATAGTCAGAAGGCTGTATAAGACCTGTGAGCCTTTTCATGATGCCCTATGAGGAGAGGCTGAGGGAGCTGGGCCTGTTCAGCCTGGAGAAGAGAAGGCTGAGAGGGGACCTGATCTGT
>JAUBNY010000335.1:239669-278678 GCA_032275445.1 Crypturellus soui
GAGGAAGTGGCCACAAACTGAAGCATAAAAAGTTCCACGGGAACTTAAGGAAGAACTTCTTGACAGTGAGGGTGACAAAGCACTGGAACAGGCTGCCCAGAGAGGTTGTGGAGCCTCCTTCTCTAGAGATCTTCAAGACCCGCTTGGATGCAGTCCTGTGCCACGAGCTCTAGGTGGCCCTGCATGTGCAGGGGGGTTGGACCAGATGACCTCTAGAGGTCCCTTCCAACCTTAGGCATTCTGTGATTCTATGATCCTATGATGTCCCTTAGCTGGTCCCCAGAGAGGCAACAGACCTCCCTGCATATTAGGCCCTCCGTTCTCCTCTAAAAGGTGTCACCCACAACAGTTACCCTTCTTTTCTTCTTAGTAGAGGTAGTCTTAAGGCATGGGCTTGACTGCCTTACCCTAGACCATTCCCCCTTGGTTCATATCCTCATTTGGCTGTCCTTTGAGTTCCAGGGCTTCATACCTATTGCGTATGGTCATCTGGGGAGGTCAGGTAGGCAAGGAGAAGATTTTTCTGTTACCTCGAGCCTGTTTCCATTCCTCCTTGTTTCTTAATTCTGCGCCTTCTGCCCTACAGCAAGAAGGTAGGGGGCGGTTCTCAGATAGATTAAGAGTGTGCCCCCAGTTTGTTTCTTGAGATGATGGCAGGGTGTGACTTCACCTCTTTCTCGCATTCTCTGATGGCCGTTAGCCTTTCTACCTCCTCCTTAGGTACCGGCTAAGCAGTTCATCCACCTGCTCACACCTAATGTAGGTGTTGTCTCTGCTACCCCCTGGTAACATTGGGAAACTCAGACACTCCCTGCAGCTGCATGTATGTATGGCAGCTCAACATGTAGCAAATAGCTTTGGATAATTTGTTTTATATTTCTTTAATTCCTATCACAACTAATTTCCAATACTGACAAGTTTAAATAAGAGAAAACCATGATACATTGCACACAGAGAGAAGAAAGTAGCAATCCATCAACTCCCAGAATATATTCAGTGCAATCAAATCACGCTTCCAAATTTATGATAATATTAATCTCCAAAGACCTGAAATGAGGTATTCCAAATGATTTCCTAGTATCTGTTTGTTCTGCCAAAACAGTTCCTGATAGTGTGATGTATGACCTGCACACAGTACTTTGCAGAAATTTGGCTGCAAAGACCCATGTCAAGATGCTTTTTTCTTTCTTGCTTTTCAAAGAAATTAATCTTGCGATAATCTGAGACATCACTAAAAATCAAGTAAAATCTTTTCTATTTTGGCTCCACTCAGAGAATTCAAAGTATAGCTCAATAGGAATAACTGGAGATTGGCTTTTTGGCTGTGACCTCAAAGTGTACCCTTTTGAGGCCTGAGCTTTTGGCAGCAAGGTGAATTACACATGTTAAAATTAGGAACTGAAGGTGAAACCACATTTGCATTTCAAGCACATAACACATCTGCTGGATGCCTAAAGAATAAATGAAATTTACAGGGGACAAATCCAGCAATTTCATAAGCAAATTGTTCTTTAAGAAGTCATTGTCTCCTGAGCTTGACATTACTACATAATAAAGGTGAGTGGATATAAAGGAAAAAAAAAAAACACCTTTTTCCTGTGGAAGTGAGTAGAAATATTTACTAAAAATGCTGCCAGCTTTGGACCTCTGAAGTATTTCTCCTGTATTTGAGGGAAAAAAACCCTCTCTTCCACTTCCTCATTACTTACACATTTGCTTGTAGAGGGAGAGCCGTTTGCATTTTTCTCGCCAGAGTGAAAGGGCAAGATAGTGTGGGACACCTTGCTACTACTCTTCTGCCCTTCATACTGTTTGTTTTTTTTATAAAGCCAAGCTTTAAAGAAGAGCTTATGTCTCCTGGAGGTCATATACACACACAGAGACAGACCTAGGAAAGTTCAGAAAGGGTCTGATACTAGGGTTACTAGGGTTACTAGGGTTAGAAGAACCTCTGAAATTATGAAGATCACCAGGAGTGGTCAACATTTGACTGGGGAAAGGTAGCAGTGTATGAATCCCTGGGCCAAGTTGGTCTCACCACTTAGTTCACATGTGCATATGTGCATACAACACATCAAGTTAGGTATTGCGACCAGCAACCTCAGTCACATCCTTTTGTTCTTTCAAAGTACATGGCCACAGCAACAGTAAATCATGCTAATGCTGACAGAACTAATACATATTGTGGACAAGAATCAAATTATAGGAGTCCTAATGTGTAAGTTATTTGCTCTGTCACTGTGCTGATATATGTGTTTGAAATGGGATTAAATTATGCCCCATTTCAGCCACTGAATCCAAAGAGAATCTCAATGATATATAACTTGCAGCCAAGTACAACAGAGCTTGTTCCTATTCATCTTATTGCAGGTCTTCAATTCCCCACTGGCTTCTGCAACATCTCTCTTTCACTTGCCTCCTTTAGCCAATCTTTACAGCAAAACCACTACCCTTTCTCTGATCCTTTCAGAGCAACAGAGCAATAGTCAAGGTCCTCTTTCCACTTTGAAAATTGAAATAAGAAGTTTAAGAGGAAAAAAAAAATCTGAATCAAGTTGCTATTGAAGAAGGAAGGACCAAGCCTTAGCAGAGTCTGAAAAGCAGTATTCCCTTTACTGGCTTATGTTACCCTAGCAATAAGATTACCTAAGAACAGCTTTTCCCTGAAAACTGCATGGCATCTTTTAAGATAGTGAAATGATGTGTTAAGGGTTCTAATTCCTGCAGCACAAATGTGGAACAGTCCTCCCCCTCCTCTTCTTCCCCCTAAAAGACTGGAAACTAAAATTCTTCACATACTGTATTTTTATCCCATTGGCTTTGGCAGGCCACGTTCGTCGACATTTTCCTCACAGTATCACAACTTCTGTGGTTTGTTTCTGTTACAAAATGCAAAACTAGAAGCCAAATTCACCTAGCACAACAAATGTTAAAAATGTTTGTTCATGCCTACGCAATGAAGATTATTTAAATGGGCCAGCACATACTGCTCAGCCTTGTAAATTTCTATCATGTACCACAAGCACTAAGAAAATATCTAGTATTTACTTCTGTGCTTTTTTTCATATCTCATGTCTGTAAAATATTTCACTTGCACATAATTCAATTCAGAACACAATGTTTAAGCAGTTCCTGCTCTCACATAATCTCCTTTTACAGCAAAGAACAGAATGCATATGTGCTGCTAAAGTAATTAGTATTCCTGCACACAATAGGAAACCATAGAAAATTTCAACTAGCTCTCACACAGCAAGGTAACAAGATTGGCTTTGAACTTGAGAGTCGCCCACACTGTAATTATTCACATTACCAGTATACCTCCAACTAACTCTGTTCAATGTGAAAAGTAGGGAGAGTGTCATAGTGATGAGTGCGTGGATGACAGATCTGCCAAAATATTGAATTCATTCTATGGTGCATTTCTGTTTCCATCACACAAAAAATGTACTTGTACAGAAAGTTGAGGGACTTTTTTTATATTCTTAAGTGAATATTTCAGCAAATTGTACAAAACAACTAGCTGTGCAATTAGTTGAAAATAGTAAGAGGATGCAGTGAGTACCTTAAATGTTTGCCCTCTCACAAACACCTTTGTTTGTTTGCATCAAGCTTAAATTGTATGCCGGATGCATTGGCTTCAAAACTTGCTTATCAACCATAATCTGTCTTACTACAAAAAATGTTGAATATGATTATACAAGGATGTCATAAAGAAATAATATGTCATTATATATTTTTGTGTAAAAACAAAATATTCAAAAAGAAACATGCTTATATGCATAATTTACAAATAAATTGATTACAACAAATATTCCTACACTTACTACTAATCTTAAATCTAGTTTCTAAGGAAACCAAGGCTGTGCAAGAACAATGACACTCAAAATGATCCTCTGACATCTTTTTTTTCAGTAAGTTTTGCACTCCCCTGGGCAATCTGAGCCAAATCTGACAATGATAGAAACCTCAAAGATAATGAACTTTCTACAAGTTTATGAAATATCTATCTCCAGCTACCTGGAGAAGGGCACGAATTTGTGTAATTCAAAGAGCTGAGGAGATGTATAGGTGGCCAAACTCAGGGTATAGAATCACAAACTCATTGAGCTACTTAATTTCCTTGTACACTGTGACTTAAAAATTTAGACTTTGCTCACGCAAACATAAGTCACATGGACATACATGGACTTTTTAGAACTGTTCAGAGAGATTATACACTGCACAGGAACCACTATGCAAAGGGAAGCTGCAGCATTAACTTTTATGGGCTAAATGCCCATGATAGTATTACTTCTACTTTTATTGCAGATATCCTGATGAAATAGATCTTCACAAATAAAATGTCCAATATCTACCTAAGGGAACCTCTTCCATGCCACAGCCCTAGCCTATATCAGATACAAGGTTTCATCTTATATTTACAACTGGAAATTGATTACCAAGGCATATACAGGGATAAATGATTTATTGCTTAGTTTCAGGAGGAAGTGGCTAAATGCTGTTTCCTAAATAAAGGGATGCACTTTGGTAAAAAAAACCTCAGAACCAGTAATCTTAGCAAACCAAGCATGTTTCAGCTTGCTGGATTGCTCTGATATTTTTAATTTGCATGTATTATACTGTTCATTCCTGACTGTTGTGGAGTATTTGCATATACAGTCCATGGCAAAATGTTATCTTGTTTGTTCTTCAATGCCTACTCGATCTCTCTGTCTGATGCTTAAATGTCCATGTGGTAGATGATAGATGCTCATATACTCAAAACTAGCACTCAATACTCAAACTTTTCCAGCTAGGTTTGTGCTCTGTCACTCATCTCTACTCACTCCTGTATTGGTAGTTTTAACCTGGTTCCTGTCATTATTACCAGCACAGGAGTCAAGCAGGCAAACATATTGCTCCTAAGGAAGTGATGGTTTTTTTTGCTGTTGTTGTTTTTTCCTTAAGAAAGTTTTCTAAGGCTAATTACAAATCAAAGTGAACCTTTTATCCTGTTCATAAGAAAATTAACAATTATTTTATAGTGCAATGAAAAAAAAATCCAAAACAACAGCTTTCATTTTAACTAAGAATATAGTAGTTTCACTCCTTAAGAACGTGAAGATTGAGAAAAATAAATTAATGAAAAATTAAATTAATGAAAAAATAAATTAAAAGTGAATTAATGAAAAAAAACACTGAAGTGACTGGTTAGCCTTCATAATCATTTTTTTTTTCTTAGAGCCACGAGTGATATATAAAGCTCAAATTGATTCAGAATTGCAACAGAGATTTGGACAACTTCTGATCCTACGTCTGACACAAAACTTGAATACATTGTTTTGCATAGGGGTCTATTTGCCAGATCAAGAGCTGCAGTTGAGACCTTACACCTTGCAGAACCTTCACAATTACAGCATTTGTTTACAGATGGATGGGGAATGGATCTAAACAACTGTAGAGCTAAAAGCCCCACTGCTTTTCTTTTTCCAGAATAGGAACAGTTCTTCGATGCAATGAAAACATCATCTCTCCATAAAGGTTTAAGTTATCTCTGCTTCCCAGTCCTTTCAGATCTCTATCCTGCTATGTCAGAAGAGGTAGCATCTATCTCTGTGAGCAACAGTAAAGAAGGCAACAAAAGTGCCTGGTCATTACTTTTTTCTTGGTGAAAGAACTGAAGTCAATGTAAACTTGAGCAGATCAGAATCTTATACATTCACTTCACACTCAAAGTCATATTAACATACTCTAGATTTCAATGTTCTTGAAGTCCCAGCATGAAGTTGGAGTGGTTTCCACTCCAGTTCAGAGCACAAAATTAAATATAGTTTTAAGAAAACATAAAAACCCAACAGTACCACCCAAGAGTTAGAATATTTACTCCATCAACAAAAATAGCTGGGCCTTAAAAAAGGATACATTTTTTTATCTGTTGGACTTTTAGATAATTAAGTATTAATAAAATGGAAGTGTGAACCTTTTTGAAACAATGAAAAATGTGTATAGCTCTGATTCTGTATATAAACTTACATTTTCCTGTAAAAAAAACGTTGCTTGTGGGTTTTTTTTTCTGTCTTAATTTTCAAAGACATTGAGGAAATTGGGAATTCAAAACCAACTGTAAACACTACATTAATTTGATCACCTTCCCTTTTCCTTATTCTTCATAAGTTTTCAAAGTCAGAAAGATGTCTAAAGAGCAAATGAATCTTGATCCTTCTGAGCACCACAAGCAAAGCTCACAGCAGTGGAACAGCCTCAATGCTTGTTGTGTAACAATACACTTACATCTATTTTTCCTTTCGGGAAACCATTTTCGTATGGCTTATTTTCAAAGCTTTAAAATAAAGCCTTTTTTTAAAATAAGAGATCACCTCAGGGTAGCAAAAATAGTGCAAAGAAATTTTTTTTTTTTCCCACGGACTTGTGCAATTAAACCAATATACAGTAGTAGAATAGACTACACAGCACAGAGCTGTTTATCATACATACTCTGTATATTGCCTGGATTAGAACTGAGAGCAAAAAAAAAGGATTTCTCTCATGGATAAAGCATAAATCATTGAAATATTAAAACAGAAAAATAATTGAATACACATATATATGTTTTTCCATAAATTTCATCCCTATTCAATAATACTATTTTCAGTATTCTATATCATGTTCAGGTCTGTATCTATACAGTGCTCTCATGCTACTTTTCCTCTCTTCCACTTTTCCATTATTCCTAAAAAGACAGAAGAAAAAGAAAATATCTAGAATGAAAAATCCATTCCTTTCCTATTTATAAAAACAAGAAAAACAGTTGGACTTTTGGCAAAATTTCTAGGAAAATATTATTTTCTAAGCAATGATTTTGGATGAGGAGCATCAATTCTATTTGAAATTAAATATTGCCATTGAATATACATAACCTCAACCTGCAGTCCTATATATCCTTAGGCAGAAACCTAACCTTGAGCACCTGTGTGTTCTAAAACTAAGTGAAACTGATGCTATATAAGGTTATGAATGCACTTAAATGTTTGTAGGATCAGGGGGGCACAAGAAATTATTAAGAACCTATTTTTTTAATAACTAATATGACTAGGGTTTTGGTCTTGGGGAACAAATGCAGAACTACTGTGTGGAGAAGTATTTTAAGTATTTTTATTTTATTTGTTTCTCATATTTGAAAACTTTCATTAAAAGTGGCAGAAAAATCTGATAACAAGTTGTCAAATAATATATTAATCTACACTTAATTATTCAATATCTCAGGTAGAATGCTGCTATCTGAAGGATGATTTGATAGCTGAAGTTTAAAATGCAGCCTCTAAATAGCTTGAATTTAAGCATTATTCATCACTTCCAATCATTATCATTAATGACTGTGTGAAATATTGCTATACCTAGAAGCTGCAGTGAAGATCAGATTTCCATTCCAAATTACATGGATAAAAGCTAATCCATAAGTTCTGACATAAACAGATAAGTCATATAAATTGTGACAAAAAATAGATATTATCACATCCATTTCACTTGATGAGGAATAAAGTTATACAGAGGTAAAATGCTTCATCAAAGGTCAGCGATGGCTTCAGTAGAAGGTCAAGTCAGCAAACCACGTTAGGACTCGTCCCTCTCACATCCTCCTCCTCTCCCTGCAAAACTATCTTTTCTCAGCTTGCTCACCTTTTCTCTAGTAAAAATGCCTTTGATATAAAATATGGTAAATCCTTTATAATCGCTGCAATACAGGAGAAACAAAAGACTTGCAGAGAATGTGGTTGTCAGTTTAAAAAGTGAGAGAAAAATGAATGTTAACTCACTAAGGCTGCTAATGATAACTGAACAAAGATGTTGCTGCAGCTTCTACAACTCACCTACTGTATTCGAATAGTAGACAATCACGGCTCAGAATTCAAAATAAAGCACAATAAGGTTATTGCCACACCCAGAAATGTGTTCTTTTAGCAATATCACTTTCCAAGCATGCTAGCAAGTAACTATCTTATGAAGATGCCTAGTGTAACATTTTTTCCTCAGACATTTTTTAAGGCTTTTCAAGATTCTGGAAACTTTAAACCAATACTAAGTCTTTTCTAAGTTCACAGAAAATGAAAGAGCCATCCAAAAACTTGTACAAGGATTAAAAAAAAAAAAAAAAAACACAAAACAACAACCACAAAACACCTAAATCTCACGTATGGATAGCCTCTCAGCTATTGCAGGGCATGGAGGATACAAATCAGACTTGACAATTCAGATTTTTGTCACAAAATAGGAAAACCTTCACCTCAGATCAGAATTTCAAATCTAAGTTAGTAGTGACTGAAACCCATTTTCTATCTGAAACAATTTGACTTGACCTCACTAAAGAAAATCAATGAAATATTTTCCAAGTCACAAGTAGCTGTTCAGTGCTACTTCTGCAAACAATTCTGGCAGCTCTGCAAAGATGGACCACTAACTCCAATGAAATAAAATAACAGATTAGCAGATGGATTTAGAGCCTTATATGTCAAAGTACATGAAATTGCAAGAGTTTACACTAGAAATTCCAATGTTAATAGACACTAACATAACTGAGAGAAAGGAAAATCTTATGGAAAACAGCCTTCTTACCATGGTAATAGTTACAAACATTTTTAATAATTTGAGTCATGTCCCTGGTGCACGATCTCCATTAATGCTGGTGGTTTACACACAGGATTACTGAAGGGCCAGGGAAAATAAAAACAGCTGGAAATATCTTCCCTTCAACTCCCTCTGTTGTTTATATTAGTTTCACGCAAAAAGATATCTTGCTTGTAACCAAGTAAGTAGAAAACCAGGAGGGCTTGCTGTCCCTCTCTTGTATTCTGTTTCCAGCAGCTGTAAATCCAAAATTTTGCTATGCATTAAATTCACTCAGAAAACCTTTTCTAAGAGAAGTGATAGAGTATTGAACTGTTGCAGCTGTGGAGACAGATGACAGTATGCCAAAACTCCAAGAACAATTTTAGACTAGAAATCTGGTTTAATATCCAGGCTCCTCCCTCAGTTTTGTGTTTTTCCTGGTACTGGAAAAAATGTGATGTTTTGTGCAATCATATGCTTTCTGACTATTTCTCATTTGCAACCACTAGCACCAAAATGTGATTTAGGAATTACTCAGTCTGCAACAAAGCATAGTAGTACTTTGCAAAATCTGCTTACATTTACTTGTGACTAAAAATAGGCAAATAGGCAAAGTTCAGCAAGAAGAACATTATCTGTTTTTTTCATCAACATCATCATCATCATCATCATCAACATCATTCTGACTTCGATCGCAATTATACCTGATTTCATTTTAAATATTAAGATAATTTTTTAAAGATTTCTTTAAGAAGTATGAAAAGAAAATGGAGAGGCCTTTTCTCAGAAAGCCTTTATTGGTATAAGAATGTTACAAAATTAACAATAAATATATATGTGGAAATTTATTATTAAAGTTTACATGAATATTGTCAATATTTTGTCAATATTGACAATACATTTTTGTATAATTATAAATCACAATTTACAACTCTGCCATAAAAGCATAAAAAATGGACCTGTCATATAACTCATGCATTCGCAGATAGGAAAACATACAATCTATGGGAACATGAATGAATCTTGCAGATCCCTTCACTAAAATATATAGTTCAGTAGCTCATTTGATCAGCAGTAGAGATGGCTGTATAAAAAGAACTCAGCTAGGTGCATACTAATTTTTAATTAGATAGATACACTGTTATTATCCCTTGTGCATTATGCACTTTTTCTGTTTTGTTTTCTACTTTTCAGTCTCTGAATCCATGTGTAGTTGTGTATTGATTTAGCAGCTAAATTCAAAGATCAATTTCACTTGTCAATTTAAAGAAATTTAAAATGAGTTAAATTGAAAAAAAAAATTAAAAAGAAAAACATGAAATTTCATAGGTTCTTACACCAGTTAAAGATCTACAGAAAGTTCCAAGACTGAGGTTTTCTGCATACAGTCTGTGGGGCACCCCCTTGTTTTTAAATATCTGTTTCTGTCTGCACACAAGACTGAATAAGTTTTGGGTCTCTGGGCCTATTAAATGCGTATTTAAAGCAGACTGGCTAAAGAGAATTTCCCTCTCCAGTATGAAAGAAAGAAGACCAGAGAAAACATAAAGTGTCTGAAAACCCCATCAGAAACTCAGCACGATATTTTTCCTATTTCATAAAGAAGGAAGAAGTTTGCAATTGACCAGTTGGTGGAACATGGCTTTTCAGAAAGCCACTTCAGAAAGTCAAAAGAATTATCTGATATACTTTGAGGATGCTAAAAACTTCATAAACTGCTATTGTTTAGGGACCGAGCCACATGGTAGTCATAATAATCACCTTTTAAGATTACAATAGAGAAATATCAAGGAAACATACCCTGATCTTCCTAGTACATGGCTTTTATAAACTGATCCTAACTGATCATCCTATGTCCATGGATGAAGAATTCATCACTATGTCCATGGATAAAGATGGATCAATAGACATCCTAAATTTAAAATATCAGTGGTGCACACACATGCTTTTTGGTCATTTCTGTCAATAGAGCACATTTGCATTCTGACTGCATGTCAGATTTTAAAACAGGACACTGTCCAAGCCATTTAGTCTCATTCTTGCCACAGTGGATCTTAGCTTGTGTGGATCCTCACCTACAGTCTCCTTTTCACTTATCTCAATGCCATGAGACTGTGGGAAGCAGGATGAGGAACAAAGGAAGGGATAATGCTTTAGTGTATCAAATAAGGGTAAGACTGTCAATGCTTTTCAAGTCTTGTATTTGTATGATGCATTTGGCACTACTTAGGCCACTTTAGCTAATGAGTAAAAAAAACAGAGATCAGTGAATGATGTTTGCTGGTTATGGTCTGCAGGAGGAATTCCATGGTTTTGGCCCACGGTGAGGTCTGACTGGCCACCAGTAACATGTACCGGACCTGCTCTGAACTTCCAGGAGTTACCAGAATGGTTTGATACAGAGTTCTCCTGATCCACTTTATGAACTACTGTGTTTGAGAGTGACTGATGGAAAAGAGCACATTGTAAGAAGGTTTTCAACATGCCCCAGTTACAGGAGAGGGGAAAGAAAGTGAGCCAGTGCCCTCCCTTCATTGTTGCAAATCAGAGCCTTGCAGAGGGAGCTGCTGTGCAAGGCGTCGTCATGTTGTGCAACTTCCTTCAGAGTGGGGCAAGTTGAGGAGTGGGAAGAAAGTTGTGGAAGTCCTGAGTCATTAAGGCCTGAGCCATAAAGGTCATGAGCTGTTGCTGGAAAGAGCAGCTTGTTATCTGCTTGGGCCTGCCTCAAAGAATACCCAATTATAGCTGTGCATAATAATAAGAGTTATTTAATCACTTTTGTGGAAGCCATAAAGACTTTCTTTTTACTATTTCTCTCTATTTTTTCCAGTCTTTCTGACTCCTCTGTCAGGACTAAGGGCAATTTCAGCTTCTTGTAACTCAGAGTCCCAAAGTTAGTCTTCATTCTGTTCCCAGTTCAGCCCAAACACATAAGTATGTTTATGGACTTCAATGAGAAGTACTGATGTGTTTAAAAGTTAAACTCCAGCTGCAATCATTTTCTGAACTGGAGCTAGACTGTTGAATTCATTTTAGAAATAAATTTTCATTTATGGGTATGTATAATCATGCAAATATATGTAACATTTTCCTTTTTTTTTCCCCTTAAAATAAGCTTTGAGAGAAATCATTGATTTGCTTTGTTTTATTCTTTTTCACAGTCCACTAGTATATTTTACATGCCTGGTCAAATTCCTGGTGGTTTTGAGCTATTCTGATATGATGACAAGTAAAATGCTTTATTTCAGAATAACTCATCACTATGAGAAATGTTATGCACAAGAAGAACTCTGAAGAAAATTTAAGTAAATGCACGGCATTTCATCTTTACTTTAATCTTGGTTTGATTTTTTCTAACTGACTGTAGTTTAGCCTTGAGATAAGACATAAGAAACTGAGATGTTTTACTACTGAATTCTGTTGAGAATACAAGATGAGAAAACTATCATTGTCATTTGATCATGCTGTTAATAACAGAAATTTAAATCTTTCATATTTTACAAAATCCAAATTAAAAAAAAAATAATTACACACTTGTGAAAATCTAAATCTAGATACATAACTGTAAAATCCTTTTCTTTAAAGGTCCTTTTTGCTTACTTTCTTCTTTCTTTTCGTTCTCTGTCAAATCTACATGTGATTTTCTCATAAGCCCTAGAATTTTTTCCCCTGTTATTATTATTTAATTTGCCTCCTTATGCTCTGATACTGTGATCTCATTAGTTAGTTTGTTCTATTACCTGCTTTTAAAGCAAAAGGCGTATAACTATGTAACTTATTCCCAGTAGCTGATTAACTGGAAGCCACAAGAACTCTTTTAGAAGACAAAAATATACATAAAGAGAAATAGAGGGGGGAAAAAGCCTACTGCACCTGGAGGCAGTAGGCTTAAAATGTAACACTTAAATGTAACTGGTAATGCTAAGTGCAAATTTTTCTGCCTTAAGGGATGAATTCTTTTATAAGGCATATGACTAGTTTCACAGCTGTGGTGCTGTAGAAATACAGGGATACAAGTTATGCCTTCTCTGGATCTAAGAAAGATAGACAAATTTGAAAAACATCATCAAAATTAGTGGCATAGAGAAATTTTTCTTTCCTTCCCTTTTTCTCGCCTTACTCTAAAGTGTCTGAGAACATGCTTTGCAATAATTCATATTAATTTATATGGATAAGGATAACTGGGGAAATTTCTACTGTAAATGCAGACTTCATCTCATTTGTAACAAAATTTCAACAAAAAACAGTATTCCATTAGAACCAAGCTACTTAAAAAAAAAAATCCAGAGCAAAATGTAGAAGAACAACAGAAATGATGAAAATCAGTACTTCCTGCAAGAAGTTTTTTAAAACTATTTTTTACTTTCTTCCATTATGAATGAAACTAACAGTATTTGATTTTCAATAGCTGAAGAGTATCACATGAACTCTGCTGGAATTAGAAAAAGACATATTCAGGTACTTTGGAACAGGCATACTCTGCAATCTCAGGAACATCCCCAAAATGACCTGGCAAAGCTGACGAGGATGCTTTCATGAAGCAGCTGACTACACTGCGGCACGTCATGAGCTTCAGTAGACACATGCTCCATCTGCTGCCATCGTAAACATTTCTTGCCTCTGTAATATTTTTTATATCAAAACAATTTTATTTCCTAGTCTGAGCTCTGACCTCTCTGTCAATTTGAATAGAGTAATGTTCTGTGGAGGCATGAGATGGAGAAGCCAAGGAAACTGGTCTCCAATTACTCTGTTCCATTTGAGAAAGCACCACCTGCTACTTCTACAAAAAAGTGCTATAGTCTATTCGATGTCAGATGTTAAAAATTTCATAAATCTTGGGGACACTGCATAGACAACGATATATTTGGGGGATAATACCAAGTTATGAATGATCCATTTGCAATGAATGACCAGCACTAGAAAGAAAACCAACTCCTGGAATGTCCTGAGTCTGGGCAAGAATAATATCACTGCCCTTGTGATTTATGCAAAATCTTTGTCCATGGCTTTGTCTAACACGGAACTGAGTCTTAGAAAAAGAATTCCTTTTCCTACTATAATATGGTACCACTTTGTAATACCCTCCATTTTCTGAGAACACCTCCCTTTCTCAGGCACAGTTCAGAGATTCCTGTGGGACTTTCCATCAGCACCTCTCATGACAACATGCCAGTGGTTTGGCTGCCTAAATATCAGCTTCTGGTACTTTTTTTTTTTTTTTTTTGATTTTATAGCAGATCTGAATGGGGCTGAATGAATACCATAGGATTCCCATGCAGTATGAAGCAGGCAGGCTGAAATGGCACCAGACACATTTAAATAGCAGGTATCCTCTGTATCGAGATAACTAAGCTTGATGCCAAGCAGCATGCAGGAATGTTATTAGAACCACTACCAAAACAGGTAATCTATGTTTGAGGTACCTGGTATAATCTTTAATATCTAATAGTACACAGGTTTCAACAACTGATCATGATTACCACTGACTGCCAACTGCTCAAGAAGCCCTGAAATATGTTAGAGCCCACAGACAAACAGTGAAAGCCAATTAAAATCAGTTGTTCTTAATAATGATGGAAATCTCAGGTCTTAAAAAGCACTTGCTACACAAAATGCTCCGTCTGCCCTGTTAAAATCCCACTTTCCTTTCCAGGGCAACACTGACTGACAACGTACAGTCCTCAGCCAAAATGTGGTAATGTTCCAAATCTGCAGCCCAGAGATTATCTAGGTAGCATTACAAGATATTGTCATACATACATATATATACATAGGAGTATTATTTTTTAGTCTAGGCTCTATTATCTTTCTGCAATTTTCATCACATTAAACTTGCAAGACAAAGCAAAAACAGATGGTGAAGCGCATCAGTGAGAAAATACTCTTTTACAAGTGAAAGTCTAGTTCTAGAAATTTTGAGTGAGCTCCAGTTCCTTTTTATCAGATAAAACTGTCTTAAATCTCGATCTTTGAGAGTGGCACAAACGGGTGATGTGCAAAGCAAAAACGCTTGATCTTTCTTTCTCTCTCTCAATCTGTCCCACATCTCCATGCCATTTTTTTGTAAGAACCTATATACTAAGGCCTTTCTCAACCAGTAAGGAAAATATTGCATCTGGGTTTCATCTAAGCATTGATGTTTACAATACAGGGAACAAACCCAAAGTCCCTTCATAGTCAGTGGAGTTCTAGTCAGTGCAGATTAGGACATGATTTATCTGCCTGAAACTGCTGACTCCTGCTGATTAGACCCCCACAAAAAAATGCAGTTGGAGATGACTAGCTCAGAGCATTGTAAACACCCACACTCTGTCAGATGAAACCTTACTTATCTATCTTTACATTGCTGCATCATCAGCCCTTGTGCTCTGGGGAGCTGAGAGCATTTTAAAAATGGTGGTATGTCTCTAAAAAGTTTAAAATTCAATTAACCACCATTTACTAGATGAAACCTATGCTGTAAGAAATAAAGGATAGAAAGATAACAAACACAAATCTTTTGGGGCTCTAAGGAGACTTTGCTTATCTGAAGTTGCCAGAGAATTTTATTCTATTTTAAGGTTTTCTCTTCAAAATGCCTGAAATAAAATTAGCATGAAAAGAGTCATATGAGAAGGTCCTTTTGCTGCTCAGTGTCTCTGAAGGGCAGAGCAATATACAGAGGACTGACTTGCACCCAGAAATTCTGCCATTTTATCAATATTCTTAGCTGTTCCTGCCCGTGATGACTAATCAGAGAAACTGCATGATTCCGAAAAGCAATTCAGCTTGTCTCAATGGAAGGTATTCATACTGAAGAGGATCTATTTGTGCATTTAAAGGCATTTGTTCACATCTAAGAGAGCTTCTTGGTAGAGATCATAAAAAAAATCAAATAATCACAGTGGGAGACATTTATTCAAGCTCAGGCCAAAACTACAGAATCAGGTGAATTACCTGGACATTTACCTACATTTGTTATCTCTAGTTATTTTTGATTCCAGAGGGAGCTTTTAATGGACATACTTTCAAAAAATGAATGGTGTTTCTCTAAATTTTTGCACAACTGCTCATCCAGATCTCAAATTAGAATTACTTCTTAGTTGGGGATTAAAAGCACATCTACGTGATAAAAGAAAGCACTGAGGGTAGTATTCATGGGCTACTTTATCTCATCACAGCAAGGAGCAGGACCACAGAATACACAATATTTGATTTCAGGCAAGAGAATGCAGGGAATACTTTGCTATTAGTTGATTAATTTTTACAGAGAACACTTTTCAAATGTTAAGTGTTATTATAAGTCACTATGAGGCAATGAGTGTTGAAATCTGTGAGTATGGAAGAAGACTGGAAAATTATAAATGTAATCTTGAGTTAAGGAGCATAAAACAATAATTTTAAAATACAACAGAAAGGAAATATCTAATATTGCTTCAGTAGGATCTGCACACAGATCTGAGTGCAAAGCTGAAGCAGAGAATGAGTCAGTTAAGCCTTACAGTTAAAGATAAGGGCAGGAGAGAAGAATGATTTGATGCTAGCTAAAGTGATTAGAGAGAACAAAGAGCTTTTATACTGTGGCTGAGGAGGAGAAAGATATATCAGTGAGAAATTATGACCATTAATAAGGAAGGAGATGGTATAAAATTGAAATGACTGAACATGACTGCTATTTTAAAAATAAAAATCATTGATAGAAAAATGTTTTTTTGAGAGGCCAAATTAGAAAATCAGTTGATATCTGTAAATAGAACTTCCAATAAATGAAAAAAAATGCCTGTGGTGGATATGTAGATGGACAATTGACCAAAAGATACTGGATAAAGAGAACCAGGAGAAGAATTAAAGAAGTTATTTTCCATATTTATTGTTCTCTTGGGTTTTTCTTCTGCAAAGGAAATTGATAAAATTTTCTGGTACCATGGTAAAATTTGGATTCTGTTCAAAACTGTGATATAACATAAACTCTTAGTTACCTTATATTTCTAAGTAAGTGAGTCATATGGCTATGAGTGTTCCTGGTAAGAATATGTGTGAGGTTTACAGCCATGTTTCAACGGGAGCATACGCTCCATCCAGAAGCTCTCGTGAGCCCTGCCTTTGTGCCTTCCTCTGGCTCCGCAGTGCGTAGCCGAAGCAGCCTGCACGTACCGCAAAGGAGCGCTAATTCTGGAGCAGCACGGGCAACGTGTGCCACACAACAGCATGCTATCAGCAAGACCCTGTGAAGCTCAATTTGCATAGATGAGAATTTTCAGCATGAAGTTGGATTAAGTTATGGTTGATTTTCATGAGGATATAAAGATATCTTGTGCTAGGAGAAGCTTCAGGAAAATATGAAATATGCACTCAAGTCTGCCTTTTGTTCGCATAAGTTTTGAAATTTAGAACTACTTTATATTTGAAATTTAATGTTCAAAGCCTGTCTTTACATGCTTGCTGGTTAAAACCAACAATTTTATGAGTACTCTTTTCACTTTTTGTTTAGGGAATATTAATTCTTTAACTGAACCTTGAATTTGTTTGGCAAGCTGTTCTGCCCTATTTCTCATAGTTGCTCCATTTTTTTTCTCAAGTAGTAGTATACAGAGATATAGTTAATCAAAATCTGCAAGTATCGACTAAGTGAAAATAGCCTGTTAGCATTTTGAACCCTTCTAAGTATATATTCTTCTGAGCAAGGAGAAGATGTTGATTGGCGGTTTCGTAGTTCTCTTTAGTCTATACATTACCAAGAGTTGGATAATGCTTTCCTTAATACTTTATAAAAAAAAAAAAGAGAGAAAAAAAACCTCTGTCTGGTCTAGCCTAGTAGTCTAAAATAGTCTAACTTCCAAGGTGGAGGAAGTAGCAAATATCAAGAATAATTTCACTTACTTCTATCATATAAAAAATAAGCTGATCTCCCCAAAACATAAGCAAACACATCTACTCCATTTACACAACTGGACATAGGTTAGCAGTTCTTTTGTTTTGTTTAGAAGTCTAACTGAAAATGCCGGGCTTTTTTTTAATTTTTTTTTTACTATATGCACTTGGCTGCCTACATCAGAAAAGCAGTAGTAACTACAGAAACTATCCAGTGCAATTACTAATCATTTCTTATTAAACCTGTACATGGGAAGAATTTTGCCTTTTATTTGAAAATTTCACCATCTTAAGAGTACAAATTTCTCTCTCAAGATGGCAGCTGTATTATTAAATCTATTTATAGGAAAGGAAAATGAATAGCAGATGGCCTGCATAGATTAGAATTTTCAGACATGCTAGAGCATATAATATCTTGTCTTAAATTCAGCTAACCATGACCAGGAACAGCCATCTGTGACCTGGAACAAGCGTATGTGAAGCCTTTACATTAATAATTATGGGTAGCGTTGGTTAAAAAGTATCAGTTGGAAATCTTCATTAAATGTTCTAGTTTTAATCAAGCCAGTGGGATGGAATGACTTGCATAGAGTCATACTGCAAGTCATGGACATTTCTGAGAATAGAACAAATTCGGGCAGGTTCTCCTTTGTTCTACTTTATAGATTACTCTTCTAATTGTCTCAGATGCCATGTTAAAAATTGTGTCATTTTTTTTGCCATGAAAATTCACCAGAGTAGACAGCTTATTAAATGAATAGACTTCTTTTACTACAAGTCCCATGAAGGTAGCTTTTAGATTTAAAGGGTCTTCTGTTTTAAATAATATTTAAAAAAAAAAAAAAGTTAAGATGAATATTTATCATGACAGAGAACACAAAACCTTTTGAACAACAATTACTCCAATTATGGAAAAAAATAAATAAATAAACTTAAGTTATAAGTAGTATACAGGGAAGGCATTTATAATGAACTTTTATGTTCCTGACAGTTTATTCATAATATCTAAACTTTCAGTAAAAAACGTTTTTCTTCCACTAATTGTTGTACAAACATAAATTGATATAGAACACTGGTAAGGCTGGGACTAGAGCAAGTCTAATAATCACATTTTATTATTTAGGAAAGAAGAGAAAATCTGGTTCATCATTTCAGTTGGCTTTATTTTTTTTAGGAGAATCATAATTACCACTTAGAGGAAGACAGTTATATAATGCAGAATACTTATTTTACAGGCTTATTCATTTCAGACACACTTTCTGGCATCAGAAGTTTAAGACTCCTCTAAAAATATGTCAAGAAGTTCATTTATTTACCAGCAAAGTAAAAGGAAGAAAAAGCTACAGAAGTCAAAACCAGGCTAAGGCTCAGAGGGACAACACACCGGGTCAGGGACAGGCGCACAGATACCCTTGTTAGACTGTGCTCAACTCAGATGTGGTCTAGAAAGGCAAAATGAATTAAAACACGTAAATTTCATTTTAAAAAAAAAAAAAGATAATTAAATTGAATTGTTTCTTTTCAGTTATTCATAGTAAAAAATGTAAACCCTTAAAAATTTTAAAACTAATGGACTCTTCTCACTGCAACATGTCATGCAATATTACATAGAGAAGAAGGGACTGACTAAAGAGTCCTTAAGATACTTAATACTTCATACACCTGCCAGGTCTGGAGCTGATCAGTAAAAGCCTGTTCTCCAATTCTCACCTATCCAGCCAGTCTGAAGTCCATCAAGTTGAGTAGGCATGATTCTCCCTTGCTGAATCCATGTTGACTACTCCTGATCACCTTCGTGTCCTCCATGTGCTTAGAAATAACATCCAGGATGAGCACTCTGTCACCCTTCTAGAGATGGATGTGAGGCTTACTGTCCTGGGTACTCTTCTTGTCCTTTTTTTAAGACTGGAGTGACATTGGCTTTCTTCCACTCCTCAGGAACCCCTCCTGTTCTCCATGACCTCTCAAAGATAATGAAGAGTGTCTTAACAGCAACCACTAGCTCTCTCAGCATCCCATTGAGGCCCATGTATCTATGGGAATCAGGTCTGCCTAAGTCATCTCTAACTCAATACTCCTTAAACAAGGGAAAGTCTTCCTTTCTTCAGACTTTCCCCTTTGTCTCCAGGGTCTGGGATTCCTGAAGGCTAGTCTTGGCAGGAAAGACTGAGCTTGGAGAAGACCTTGAGCTTGGAGGAACTGAATATTAACCAGCACTCTTGGATCTCCTTTCCTTCTAGGGCCCTAGACCACAGGATTCCTCCATGTATGTCCCAGAAGAGGCCAAAATTTGCTCTCCTGAAGGCCAGTACTGCAATCTGCAAATTATTGTCCTATTTCTTCCTTGCAGGTTCCTGAACTCCACTATCTCACTGCAGCCAAGGTCGCTCCCAACCTTCACACCTCCCACCAATAGCACTCCTCTCCTCACTGGCTCCTCCACTATCTGTGTTATCATCAGTGCTCTGCAGGAAAGTCCTGCACTGCTTTCTGCCTAGTTATGTTGTCTTTCCAGTAAATATCATGGTGGTTGAAGTCCCCCATGAGAACCAGGGCTATGATTGTGATCCTGCTTCAGGCTGTTGACCTCCTAATCAGGTGGCCTGTAGTAAACACCCACAACAGTGTCACCCATGTTGACCTGCCCTTCAACCTACACATAAGTTCTCAATTTATTCTTCATCCACCCCTATAATGGATCAATTCCATTCATCCATTATCCTGTTTCACATAAAGAGCTACTGCACCACCTTGCCTTCCTAACCTCTTTGCTAAGAAGCACATTCACGACAGCACCATCCATGACAGCATTCCATGGCAGTCAGGAGAGCTCTCCCACCATGTCTCTGTAATTGCAATGAGATCACGGTCCTGTGACTGCTATTCCTGTTTATTCCTCATCCTGTCTGCATTGGTGTACAGGTATTTTAGGGAGGTAAGTGAGCATGCAGATTTTCCAGAAGTGTTGCAGGAAGACCCTCTGGAGCCATGCCCCACGCACAATCCCATAGCAGCATGCACCTGCTGGAGACACCTCAACTTGAGCCACATTTTGCCAACTACCTTGGCTCTGTAACTCTTTCCGTCCCTCATCTTTCTTAGTTTAAAATCATCCTTTAAAAGGCTAGTCCACCTGTTAGCAAAGACACATGTGCCCCTCTTAGTGAAGTGGATCTCACCTTCCCCATCAGTTGTTGATTTTCAAACAGGCTTCCAGGGTCATAGAAACCCTGTTGCCAACACCAGTGGTGCAGCCAATTGGAAAATCTGTCTACATCTACTCCCATCCTTCCTCCTCACTGGTAGGACTGAGGAGAAAATGACCTGGACTCCCAGACCCTTGACCACCAGCCCCAGAGCCCTGAAATACTGTTTGATGGCTTCCAGTTTGCCTTTGATCACCATATGATAGAGCAGCAGAAGGTAATAGTCCAACACCTAAACTTGGCCGTCTTTGTATGACATCTCAAATATGAGCCCTGGCCTAGTCTCTCTGGCCTTAAAATATAGGAAATTTGTAGATTAATGTTCAGATGTTTTATGCCTCTCCATTTTACATTTTTGGTGATTTGAAATATAATTTCTCTTAGTTTTAAAAAGCTTTATATACACACATCTGTACCTGTTATTACAATTTATGTTTATTATCCAACTTTAATCTGAATTATATTATATAAGAGGCTGTTCAATATTCAAATTCAAATGTGCTATTATTGTCAAGACACTTTTGTTTTTCTGAAGCAATGTTATATTGCTGTTTCTCTGTACTTTTTCAGTGACAATATTTAAAAAGCTACTTACAAAAATCCTAAAATATTATCCTCAGAGATGGACTGAGGTAGAAGAAAAATATAAAATCTTTCAAATTCCCTTTCAAATTTCTTTAAAGCTATAAAATAATAACAGCATATTAGGTAGTTTTTCAAAGCAATTTCTGCAAAAGTAATTTCTGCAAAAATGTATTTTCAACCAAAGTAGTTATACTGGCCAATTATTGTGTCATGAGATGTTAATAAATTTACAAGGAACAGAATTAGACATACACTTCCAAAATTAAGAGTCTCTTAAACTCTTAATTAAGAGTCTCAAAATTATGAGTCTCTGTGTCTCTACGACAATGATGGTTTCCAAAGTGAATTGAAACAGTGAGTCAAGTTTATCTTGACCTTTATTGAGGTCTGGAGCAGAAAGATCTGGAGCACTGTAATGCTTATTTGTTACCTCACCAAGCAAGCCCTAGCAGGGAGCAACTTTTTATGGTTGTGCCGAACAAAAAACTGGAAAGTTCTCTCTCTGCAGACAACCCCCCATCAGTCACAATTAATAGACGCTTGATAGCTAGAAGTACCTGCCTCACTGCACATGTACACATGATCCAGACAGGGATGAGGGGAAGTCAGTTATAAACAGTGCAAAGTAACTTCATTTTGCAGCTTGAAGGGTAGGAGTCAAAGTGGCATCCAAAACAGCTGAACACTAGCCAACAAAATTTTGCTCTTTTGCTCATCCTGAACTGAGGATGCTACTCAAAGAAGAACACAATGAAGACTGTCTTCCTCTTCCTCTTACTATTCCTAGCCCAGGAAAACAAAAACTTGCTGGAAATTCCTATGCTTTTATGATTGCTGGGCCATGTTTACTACATGCAGAGTATAATGATGATGATAAATGATTTCAGGCATAGTTTATGAATAACAAAATGTCTGTTCCATGCCATGCAAAATTCAAACTGTGGAAGAGGAGGGAAGTAAAAAAAAAGTATATCCAGACTGAACATAGAGTCTAAATAATTCTTGGAAGATATGAGTTTTAATAGAGGAAGACAAAGACAGCGGACCTGGCCAAGAGCAAAGTTTAGCAAATGCATTTTTCACTGCAGCGATGATACTTGTGATGGTCGTCCAACCCAGAAATGGTCTACTTCACAGTCACTGCTTCACTCTGGGAAATCTCAATTTCCTGTTAAGATGATTTGTGCTCTGTCATAAACAGTTTTGTAGCGCCTAAGTGTCTGAGAAATCTGGTGCTCCAATGCTTTTTGTCAGTCTGCATTTTCCTATTTTTCAGATTTTGCTTCGCTAATAGACTGATCAAATATAGCAATATAATCAACGTGCAGTTTTCCTCAGGGGATGGAGAGAGAAAAGGATCCTACATAACAAATTCTACCGTTCTGTTTAATGCACAGTGGTTAGACTCATATTTGTTAAATCTGAAACATATTAATAAATCCTTCACTTCAATTTTTACTTTAAATATTTTAGATATTTGAGTTCTGATAGTTAAGAACATAAATGCATGACTTCAGAATTAAGTACATGCTTATTTTCCGTCTTAACTCATCAGTTTTCCCAATGGTCTATTAAACAGCAGAGCGTGGAAAAAAAAGAGATCTTTAGCTTTCTAATTAGGAACCAAAATAATAGGCAAAAGGATTTAGATAAAGATATACTAGTAGGGGAGGGTTTGTTTTTTTGAGTTTTTCTTTTATTTTAAGAAAGATAAATATAAGAAGAAAGTAGATGCTGATTAATTGATTTCCTATCTCCTGTCTCCTAAAGTTTCTCTTTGAAATCTTTAATACATTGATCTTTCCTCTTGATTTTCTTTGTCTCCCTCTTATCTAGTTGCACAGCTAGATTAAATCCCAGTCCATTATCCTCATCTCCCTCTTTCAACCTTTCTTTTCAATTGCTTTTCCAACATTCTCATTGCTACCCCTGTCTTCCTATCATTTTCACACCAATGTCTCCTCTTCCTCCTGTGTTCTACCTGTATACCTGTTCTCTCTTGATCAGGTTTTGCTCAGCAGTGGTTTCTTGCTCTGTGGGCTCCTTCTGCCTTCTCCTCTTTTGAGTCCAAGACAATTTTTTCACTTCTTTCCAAACTGTCTCAAAAGCTCCCTATTCACTTCTATTATAAAAGCTTCTATTCTGGTATCTACATTTTGCTCTTCCCATTTCCTTAATTCTCACATGGATCTCAAGCAATTTCAGTCTTCAGTGATTTTGAACCTCTTCTTTCTTCTTATATGTTTTAGCCTATATCATTATCTTGGTCCAGACTTAATAACAAACTCCCTTCTGATCTTTTAGTTTTCAAATTTCTATGATGAATAATTTTTCTCATATCACAGATCGTACTCTGCCATCCTGCCTCTTACAACAAGGCAGTTACCCTTTCTAATTTCTCTTAAAAACTTCAGCAGATTCTTGCTACATAATGACAGGTAAAATTTTTGCAATTCTTCAGAAAGCTGTACTTTCATTATTTTCCTAGTACTCTGTCCATTTATCATTCAAGCCAATGATTCATGTACACCTTTCTTAGCAGCAATGTAGCTGCGGTAGTATGAAGTTTAGCATTAAATACACAATTTACTAAAAAGGAGGAAAAACAATCTGGCATCTCACTCACTCTCATGTCATTCTAGTCTATGTCCTCATCCCAGACAAACAGTGACATCGCTATGCCTTGTTTTAAAGTCCTTGTCTGCATCAGCCTGCATCTATCATCTCTAGAAAAGTTAAGTCGCCTACTGTATTTTTTCAGCTACACCTTTACACTGCTGTGACTATTCCCTCTCTTAAATTTATCTTTTTGTTAGAATGCCCATTTGGCTAAAAGAAAATCCTTAATGAACATAAAACACAAAAAGGGAGTACATGACATGCAAATAAAGACAGGTAACAAAAGATGTAAATAAAAGAATTTCTTGCCTACTTTTCAACAAAAACCATGAAAGCCAAAGCCTAGCTGAAGCTAAGGCTAGCAAGGGACATTAAGGATAAAAAGACTATTCCTATTCTATAGGAATATTATTTGCTGAAATATATATATATATATATATATATGGAAAAAAATGAGGATCTGCTGATGGATGGGAAAGAGAATCAAGCAATAGTTATTAAAAAAGAAGCTAAACTACTTAGTAACTTTTTTGGTCTTAGTCCTCATGGATAAAGCTTTTTAACAGACTGTAGCAGGTACCAGTCTGGTTTGGGAGGGACACAGCCAGTCAACAACAGAGGTAACAGTTTAGAGAATACTTAGGAAAACTAGATATGTTCAGATCGATGGGACCAGCTATGTTTCACTTACAGAGGTTGACAGATGTTTTTGTGAGGCTGTTGTCTATCTGTGAAAAATCATTGTTCTAGGGAGAGAGTAGCTCGGGAAAGGCTAAATTTTTCCCATCTTTAAGGCAGCCAAGGAAGAGCATTCAAGGAGCAGCCAGTCAGCCTCACCTTAGTCCTCTGGATATTGTCCTCTTGGAATCCACCTCCAAGCACAGAGGACAAGCCATCTAGCAAGAATAGTCAGCATGGTATCAAGTCAGCAGTTTATCAAGGGTAAATCATTCTTGACCAACTAACTAGATTCTATAAAGAAATAACAGCTTATGTGTAGCTCTTGTAAGTTCAGATGCCAAAACCCCAAGGAGACAAAGTTTGAGCAGGTTATAAATGATTAATGTTTCCATTACTTGTTCAATGAAGTGATTAAAATCTCTCACCAAGCACATTTCCAGCAATTCTAACTCTGAGAGAAAAAAAAAAAACAGTTCATCAGAGATAAAAACTTTATGCTTTGCTTTATTGGGGTTATTTTGTTTTTGCCTTTCAAGGTGAACTTAAAGTCTTTAAGAAAAGTGTTCCTTTCTGCTACTAGCGTGCATTCTTGGTTTACTCTTTTTTTTAAAAGGGAGCTGATACAAGAGCTCACTGGGACTGATGGGGGTGAGGCCTCAGCTCTCCTCCTCAGGTCTCCCTGCTCTTTGTCTCATGGTCCTGTTGAATCTGGCGCTTGCCAAAATATGCAGTAAGTCACAAATGACACTATGAAAATAAAATATCCACCCTCTGCTGGGTTTGTTCTCTGCACTTTTTTTAGTGATTTGACTCAGTTCAGAAAGGGATTAATTGAGTGGCAGAAGTGGTGCAACGTCTATGATGCAACAGCCAGGAGCAGGCAGGACAAATTGTGGGTGGAGAGGGAGCTGAAGGAGGGAACTTTCCACATCTCCACAGGGAGTAACCAACACTTGGACTCATAAAACCATACTTAAGTCTATATATATATATAAAAAAAAACTTACTTTCTCTTCTTGCTCTATAGAGATTTTTCCTACCTAGGAAATGTTCTATTATTCAACTGATCTTTCTGCAAGTTAAACAGAATAAGTATTTCATATTTTTGCATTATTTTTCTTTCCATAGCAAAGACTATAGAGGCTTACTGCAAGAAAAGCTGTAGACTATTTTTGCAGGCATATTTGTAGAGCAAACTTGAGGAACATTCAAATTCAAATGGAAATGTGAGTGAGTGTTTGAATTACCTGAGAAAGTGAGTCTAAAGCAAGTCAGATATAGTCCAGTAATGCATGAATCCTGTTATTGGTGGGGATGATACTCATTTCGTCCCCACAGAACAAATCTCTGTTAAATATAGGAAATTTCATCATCAATTTGCATTTAGAGTATTTTTATGAAAACAAAATACTAGCTTTTCTATCTTCTGAACTCTCTTTCTGAACTTCTTCTGAACTCAGTTCTTATAACTGATAAGTTATAATTATACCCAGAACTGACAACTATACATTTTGTTAATGTTTTTCTTAGCTCTTCATAACCTGTTTTAAATTATTCATGGAACTCAGACTCATTGTTTTAACAGAAAATTTATTATAATGATGCCTTCTTTATAAAATTTTCTCTTCATTATAAGATTTTTAAAAATGTTAAGGTTTTAATCAAACTTTTAAAGCCCATTGGCAAGAGAAGGATAAGCATATGGTGTATATTAGGTGAGTCAGAGAGGCTCAGGAATTAAGAAAGAAAGAAACTGAGGATTAGGCTTCGGTGTAGAAATAGTGACCAAAAAGACTCAGCACAGGAGATTCCTTCCAGCATGACAAACCGGTCTGTTTAACAGATCGTCAGCGTGACAGCCAAACTGTATAACACCTTTTTTATGTAAAATCACAGAAAGAAATACTTAAATTTTAAGAGAGTTGTGGAACTTAACTAAATATAGAAAGTAAAACGCAGGCATATTTAGAAACGTACGCTATTTATGGAAAACATTATAACATATGTCAATATTTGTATTCAAAAAGGTTTTAGTCACAGTGCTGAACACTCTAAAGCTATGGACCTTTTCAAGAAGGAAGCAACTGGTTTACACTTGAAAAAGTAATCAGAAGAAATTTTACCACCAGGTCTCTATAGTCCCTGCCAACCTACATCAAAATAAAGAATCTGTAGAAGTATCTTAAGTAATTATTGTTTTCAAAAGAAAGATGAAGTACCTTTTTATTTCCAGAATGCAATATTTAACCTAATTCCAATTAAGAGAGTCCTGTTTATGCAAGAGACTGAAGCAACAGTTAAATTTAGTGGTTTCAGAATTAATATAGAAATTTCAGATTTTCCTCTTGCTTTCAGTGAGTCTTTTCAAAAGCTCATTAGAATCCATTAAAAGATCTAAAAATTATCAAGCTATTGCAATGTGTTCTTATGATACACATACTTATGTAAAAACAGCATTATAATCCTGTTCTGTATTTACAGAAAGAAAGTATATTAGCTTTTGTGTAATATCTCGGAAATATATGCAATATAAACAATCCTGGAGAATAATTAGATTTGCATAAACTCCTTCAAACCCTGGTCTGGTTTTGAAAATCATAATTTAAGAGGAGTCAGAAAAAAAAATGAAAAAGAAAAAAAATAACCAGTAACATAGAAGCATAGAAGTCATGGAGAGAAAACAAACAAACAAAACCTCGGCAGATCACTCAGATTGCTTAACGGGTTCTAAGAATCCCAGTAAGTCACAGATCAGGAAGTATCCGTTCTTTTAGACTTTAAAAACTGCATTACACTTTTGAAAAACAAACCACTGCTGGGGAGTTGCTCAGCTTACTGAAGTATGTTTTCCTGCTATTCAGATTCTTGCCAGAGAAACCCATAGTTAATAATTCCATTTTACCTCCTTGTTTATCCTTCCTGAAACACAAGGAGAAATACGATTCCCAAAGCTTCTGCTAACCTGCTTTGATAGTCTCAAAAGGATTTTCAGGGATTTATGAATTTACATTACGATTTAGATTCTGTGCTTAGCATGACTGTATGTTCATGTGCTCAGGTTATCCATTTATAGCTGTGGCTAATGCAGCAGCTGGCAAAACCACCAGTTTTACAAATACAGAGAACCAGTGAACTCCAGCCCTTTCAGAGCTAATGATATCTCCGTAGACCACTAAATAGGCAAGTTAGACAAAGTAACTAGCCCTGCAATATCCAACTTTTTGGACTAAGACACAGGCATTATTTAAAATGCAGGCAAAAGGCCCCCACTCCCTCAGATACCTTTCTCACTCTGATACACTCATTTGTGCTGCAGAAAGCAGACGAGAGTTATTCACTATTCCCTGCTGGGGATTCCCTCAGCAAATGGGATGCCAGATTACCCAGCTCATTTGTTGTTTTCCTGCAGCTCCTGGAGCTGAGGAACCAGCTACCATACACGGTGCAAAATGTGTCTGCTCAAGCTCACGGCTCTTGTGGGAAACCTTCTAAATGTCATCAATTAAGCGCTATTACCTGGGTTATAGGAGAAAATCAAGGAAATTTGAGTCCACTCAGACACTCTGATCCTTCTCTTTAACATGGGTATTGCTACAGCTTTTATAAGTCTATGGGGAATTACTGCTTCTACAACTCGAAATTTGTAGTGCTCTGTGACTTGCGGGTTCTTACGGCTTAACCTGTGCCGTAATTTTTGACAGGGTCTGTGATCTGGAAGCTTCTGTTGATTTTTAACCCTGGTTAGCACATCTAAAAAAGACTCTTGGGTGGTAGGTATCACTCAGTCAGCTTTATCTGTTTTTGTAGGAAGATTTCTCCAAGAATGATTTTTTAAAAATAAATAAAATAAGATAAAACAAAAGTCCAGATCGGAAAGTCTAAGTCAATGAAGAAAAGTAAAAAACGCATACATATATATCAGGAGTATTTAGAAATTACATTTATATCATTTACAGGGAGACTTTTTGTTGTTGTTTTTGTTGTTGTTGTTTATACTTCACTAGTTCTTCATCAATCTAACAAGAAGAAAACCCACTAAATCCCAAACAAAACAAGGAAGAGCAAAAATGAGCTTCTTAGCCTCATTTTCTTAGTCTCAATGGCTTCCTATGGAAAAAGAAGGAAAAAAAAAAAAGGAAGTCATTAAGAGATTTTGGTTGTTAGAGTGAAAATATGTTGATTTTCTGTAGCCTGAAAAAATGAAAGGGGCAGGGGGCACATTTTAATTTTCTTTAGGGGAACACATGATTATTGCATAAAGCTAATGTTACTGTCTTGTAATCCATCTTTCATCATGTAAATTTGAATGCACAATACTGCAAATAAGTAGTTACATAAATAGATGCATTAATATAGAATAGTAATAAGCAGTTCATAGGACACAACAGCCTAAGTATTCACAAAACAAATGAGAAGGTATTAAAAAAATCTCTTATTTAGATTAACTATTTTGCTTTCATATTTTGTTACTGAACTATTTAATCATTTTGTTCAAATACTGATAGTTTTTTATATCTAATGCACTGCTCTAGATTAGCTTTATCAAGCGTCCAACAAAGCATTATGTTCATCTCTTTTGTCTTCTGTGTGAGGAATTTTACTACATTGTAGAAACACTCCTTTTTCTTTTTTCTTAATGATGCTTTGCAGTTCATCTCATTATTTTTTCTGCTGTAACTCCCAAATCCCTATCCCCATCAGTGTGCTGGATGCTTGATTTGTTGCTCCCAGACTAATTTTTTACATTGGACTGCACTGACCATCTGTTAAATAGATCACCCGACACACTCAGATTCTGTGTCTGGTTCCACTATTCCTCTTTGCCTGGCCAAAAGCCTGAATATCACTTGCAACTGTGGAGATTGTGTTCTCTTATCTGGTTAACTCTTCTATACTAGTATAGAGTTTTTAACAAAGAGCATTCAGGTAATGACACATCTCTTCTCACTACAACTGAAATAAGCCCTCCCTGAATAGTACTTCTTTATGCTTTCTAGCCAAACTTTTGTTTCATACCTACCACAAGCAACAAATTCTTCCAGCTCAGAAACACAATTTTGCACGTTTCAAACATAGGTAGCTATTTTCACAAAGTTATTTATTTTAAACATAATTGTCTGGACAAACCATCCCTTGCACTTAACCAAAGAAGAAACACATGAAAGAAACTGCCTTCCAAAACCATGCTTTGTATAAGAAAAAAAAATACATGTATATATACATATATCCTTAACAAGAGTCTGCCTATTTTTGTTTAACTTAGTACTTCCAAAGAAAAAAATGATACTTCCATGTAAACTTGATACTTCCATGTATCAAGACAGGAAAAGGAATTCAGCCTTAAGTAAGGGTGAATTCTCTAGGTAAACTTTCTCTGAAAGTTTAGTTTCAGGACGGTACCAGTCCATCTGTCCTCCAATACATATGGAACTGTTACTTAGGGGAAGTCTCTTTAGTCTAAGGATTTTCTACTGCTTTCCTCTGCCCTGGAGAACACGTTTGGCACAAGACACTGACCTCTTCCCCTCTTAGATACACAATCAATCAATCAGAGTTGATGCCAATCAGTAAAATGTAAACACTGAATCACATCAGTGCTTCCCTAAATTTTAAAGCAACAAACTGCAGATAATGACTATCTGATCTTGTATTTGGTATAGTTCCACGTGAAGCCACGCTAGCAGCAACAGTCTTAAACAGGAGCGAAGTGAAACTCTTGTAAAACAAACTCCTTTGTGAGCTTCAGGCTTAAGCAACAAAGTAACAGCTAATGCATGGCTGAAATGTGCGTTTGGTTTTATATAGTCCAGTGCATGAAGATGTGACAACATGATTTCATTTTGCCTTGTCTGTTTCTTTATACATCATCATATGCAGCTTTCACATGAATTAACAGAAAACTCTTCAAATAGACTTTAATAGTCCTAAAATATAAAATACACAGATACTTTAATAGTCTTAAAGTAGTCTTTTTGGCAGCAGCATGTAAGCAGTGAATATGTCAGTCTGGGAAGCATCGTATCTGGGGTGAAGCAGATGGAGCTCCCAAAGTTAGACATTTCACGCTCATCCCGAACCCACGGCAGCGCACGCGGCCGCAGCTGAGCCTCACACTGCCTGGATCCAGCTCTCTGGCTCACCCAGCCACCGCCATTTAGCCCATCTGCTTTCACGTTGCTTTCCTGCAACTGATACCAGGCAGAGGAGGCAACTCAGGGACTTTCTTTGGAGAACTCAGACTTCACCTGCCGCAAAGGTCAGGTAGCTGATATGAGGATGCCTGGAGGGCTTTGCAGAGGCACGGAGTCAGATTTCAGGAGCACTCTGGCCTCCAGACCACACTTGAGAAGAGTCATTTCACACGCTGAAAAGACACACAGCCTGTGGCCATCCATCTTCTGTCAAATACATTGCCCATATTCTTTTCTTTAGTTGTACCCAGTGGGATGTTCTATGAGTTCCTTGAAGGCAAACTGCATTTGCATCTCTTTAAGACATGGGTGCATAGAGGTAACTAGGCTGGCTAGTAATCTAGGCTGATTTAGGGATGATCTGGTAATCACAGAAAGAAGAGAAGCCCCGTAGAAAAAAAAGAAATACTGACACTTCCTGATTTTCTTCTTATTTTCACATTTTCTTTTTGGTGTTAATTAGCACTATTTTAAAGTGTGGATGAGTATGCTGGCAGCTTGAACACAGTTACACAATGTCTGTGTTTTAAGACTGTAATTGAAAATACTTTAATAATACTAAGTTTGGAGAAAGGTATCACAAGGATTTAATTTTATTTTGAACTAGTTCTTTTGCACATGGTTGCTGTAATATAATGCACAATCTATTATTAGAAAAAAAATGATTTAATTCTTAGAATAAGTTAAATGTTAATTATAGTAGGCAATTTCTAAAATAAATCCTGAAATCACTGCTTTAACATCGCCTCTAGAAAACACATTATGACCAGTGATGGAGTTTTATAGTAACCTAAAAACTGAATGTTCATATCATCATATCATTAGATTGCTATCTTAAAAAGAGAAATTCACTTAAAAATCATATGTGTAAATGCATCCAGAGTATATTCAGACTCTGAATTCAGACCTAGCCAGCCAGGTTTTCAGATGTAACTCTGTCAACAAGAACAGAAATCTTCTAATGACTGTGCTACATGCTCAGAGTTTCACTGGCATCTTGCTCCACATTTCAAAGGAGACAAATGTTCCTTAGTAAGAATCTTTAAGGGAATTACAGAATCACAGAATAGGAAATGACCTTCAAGATCATCAAGTCCAACCATAAGCCCTTCAAAATCCTGCCTGCTAAATCATGTCCCCAAGTAAGCGCCTCATCTACACATTTCCTGAACACTGCCAGGAACAGTGATTTCACCACTTCCCTGAGCAGCCTGTTCCAATGGCCACCACTACGTAGAATTTTTTCCTAATAAACTGACCTGACTTTTTTTTTCTTTAAATACAAACTATTTAATATTATTAGCTAGCTATCCAGTAGTGTCATTAGTTATTTAAATATTTGGCATTTATGGGTCATGCATTTTTTAACTTAATTCTGCTCTCGCATCCCCATGAAGATTATTGGGAACTGAATTAGAACAACAAATACACTATTCTGCTCATTCATCAACAGAAAGAAACAAATTTGAGGTTCTGTAGGAAATCTAATTGCATCATAGCTGATTGCTGACTTATGCAAACTTTCTCTTAACCACATTTTGTATATGTGTACATATGTATAATATGTTTCTTCCATATGCAAATAAAAGAAACATTTTGTCAATAAATGGTTTCATAAAATAAAATTTATTCTGGAATTATTTAGTCAAACATGCTAATGTGCTCTATACACATAGCAGTTCCACAAAACAAAGACTCCACTCTATCGTGCTTTTTTTCAATTGTTTCTATATTTCTTTTTATTTCTAAATTTGTTAGATTTTTAAGATGATCTAAGAATATACTACATAAAAGAATTAGAGAGGATTATTTAGAGTAGATGATTTAGTTATCATTTTCTTGTTACCTAAATCTATTTGATAAGATTTGTTGTTTAAAATAATATGTTTAAAATAATATGTGAACATAGAGCCTTATTTTTTTGGCTTGTTTGAATTTTATAGACAATTTACAAAATGAAAAGCTTTCATCTCAAAAATGTCAAATGTCCTTCGTTTCACTTGTCACCCTATGGTGGGAAATTCACTACCTGTGGAGAATAAACAAGGAGGACAAACAGAAGCCTAGAAAGTTTTAAAGTCAGAGAAGTGTATCCTTTTTCAACATGCTTCGTGCTCAAATGTTTATTCTTCCCCAAATGTTGCAACTATCGTTATTCCAGTACTGCTACTACCTGCTTTGCAATCACAGCCCAAAACATAGTCTAGAAAAGTCAAAAGCACTTTTAGCTTACTGATCAGTGATGGAACTTGGTAATCTCATTAGATGTAAAAGGCAAATCTAGCCTCTAGTAAATATCTTGTAAATAAATGAGATAGATACTCTGGTTTTATCCTTCTTTTCTCAAAGACCTTAGGCAGAGGCTTTTATTTTTCAGAATGCAAGAATGTCAAATGTTAGCTCTATAAGAAAGCCTGTAAGTACAAAAAAAGCAATAAAGGTACTTCAAAGCAATAAAAGGGCCACAGTGCTCTTAATAAAGACACATCTTATTTTCCCCTCTGAAGTGAATTATAAGAGAATACTTATAATTCATTCCAGGGCATTATCTGACAGTGTTTTCCATAAATGAGCATAAAACGTATGTCTATTCCAGCAGTTAAACTGAAAAACAGGTAAGACTCAGACTTTAGGCCATACCTGAGCTCAGGTACAGACTGTCTGGAAAGGGCCATGCCCGAGAATGGTATCAGTCCAAATTCTTGCTCATGACGTGCTGATGTGTACCAGATGAACTGGCAACAAGCAAAACTGACTGAGCTTCGTGTGCTCTTTTCTTTCCCATCACAGTGAAGACAGTCTGGACCCTCACTGCAGACAACACAGAAGCCAGTAGTGAGGAAATTGCCTGTATGAGCCTCTTGTTTGGTCAAGTCCACTCAAACTCAAACCTTTTTCCCTCAGATGTGACCTGTTTTATAGCCCTTTTTTATTCTACTGAAATAGATTAAGTTTTCCATTACAGTAAAGCTTTCAAAATAGTGACAATTTATTTTGGTTTGAACTGTACAACTGTAATTTATCAATAAATATTGATAGTGTTTTTGAAAGTATGAATTCTGTTCAATTCTGAAGTATTCCAGATGCATCTGAGAGACCCTTGTAAACATAATTGAATAAGCTTCTTTGTGGAAAACTGTTTCCTTGGACACTTAGAGCCTATATCCCCTGCCTTGTATTTCTAACCCTAGCAGATTCTTGCTTGCTTAGTTTTTAGAACTTTTTGAAAATTTCTCAGTGTTCTTTCTACCCAGATCATTCCATGGAGGTTAAATCATTTTGAAGGAAGTGGTGTTAGTAGAGGTAGAATGGAGAAGTGTAGTTAAGATGATTTCCTGCTAAGGTTAAAAACTACTACTACTACCCCGAGAACTTTATTACTTTGATTTAGCTCTTCTGCCCTCCGTTTTCCTATGATCCCCACAGCGGTGAAACACTGAACCGAGTACTGCTGGTAGTGCACAGACAAAACGCAGAAGGTATCCTCTTATTCCCTAGTCACTGATTACACCAGGAGATTGGTGTATAAGTGTTACACATACCACTACAAAGTGGTACACAGACAACACATGAACAAGTTTTTGTTGGTTTGTTTGTTAATTTTTGAAATGTGTATGCTATGTCTCCTCTACTGGCACTAGTATCCCATGATACTGAGTTTAGGGTCTGCAGAGCAGACATGCTGACATTTTACAAAAAGGGTCAGTTATCAAACAGCCTCTGCTGCATGTCTAGCCTATGAAGGAATAGACAGTGATCTCTGTAGGTGGTGCAGGGAAAAAAAAGACTGGGAAACCCTGAATGAGACTAGATTCATCTACGGTGGCAAGGAGCCAGGAAGCAACAACCAAACAATAAAAGGCCTTCCTTCTCTATGGTACCTCTTGCGTCTCGCATAACAGTAGCCACACTTTACATTTACAATTAATGTAATCCTTCTCCTCTGTTGAGATAATAGTCAGACATGATCGCTACATGTTGCCGTCTTATCCTTCCATCTCTTTTCACACTCTTCTTTACCCTTCCCAACTCTTCTTCCTCTAAAGCTCTGTTTATGCTCACATTCTCAGGTTCGTATCTCTTCTTATGCTGCTTCCTTAGTCCCTTCGTATGTGTTAGTCAACATGTTCTGCTCACATCCCTCCTCCGGACACTTTGCTGTCACCTAGTCTTAAAATACTTTTATTCTACTGCTCATGTATATACCCTTCCCTTCCCATCCCACTGTATTTTAAGCATCAAAATATGTTTTTGCGTCTTGTTGCATTCCTGGCTTACGACTTGAAACATTCCTGCTTCACTTCACACAACCACAGAACAGATGAGGCTGGAAGGGATCTGCAGATCATCTTGTCCCTCTAGTCCCATCTAGACCATCCAGTCCCCCTGCACAAGCAAAGTCAAATACAGCACATTTACCAGAATCTCACCCATGTAGCTTTTGAATATCTCCAAGGACTCCATAATTTTTCTGGGCAACTTGTCCCAGTGCTTTGTAACCCTCACTTCTTCCTTTTCTCCTACTATTTTCACATTCTCTGTTTTTCTAATTTACTCTATGATTTTCTTCATGACAGAAACCTGAAAGCATATTTAAAGTTAAGTTAGTATCTATATTGCTAAGGATTGCTCAAATATAGCTTTCTCCACTTTCCTGTCTAAAAATTTCTGAGCTTTTTGACAGACGATACTTCCAAGCTCTATGAACAGTTGTCATACACACAGTCATCTCTGTATCACAGAATGGATACTTTCCTTTTTTCATCCATTCCTTTCCCTCTGCACTCATCAGTATTTTCCACCCAGTTTTATCTAAAAGAATTTGAGAGTTATGATTATGTTAAAAAATAAATAAAAGGCATTCACACTGCTCAGAAGAGGAATTCTATGAAAGGGAGAGTGCCCTTAAATTTTCCTTGGCCTCATTAAGTCCTCAAAAAACAAACTTTAAGCAATTTTATCTTTATCCCTTTTACTCAGCAGAAATTTAAGAAACTGGAAGTAGTATAGCACCTATGAGGCTCATAGGAGATGCACAGAATCATAGAATCATTATAATTGGAAAGGACCTTCAAGATCAGTGATCCAACCGCAGACACTTCAACACCAGGCCTGCTAAACCATGTCCCTACGCACTTCATCACAGGTTTCTTGAATACTGCCAGGGACGGTGACTCTACCACTTTCCCTGGGCAGCCTGTTCCAGTTCTCGACTACTTTTTCCATGTAGAAATTCTTCCTAATGTCTAACCTGAACCTCCCCTGGCACAGCTTGAAGCATTTCCTCCTCCATTGCTCTGTCTGTAGTTGTTCTGAAGAAGAGATCGTCCACCGCCCCACTACAACCTTCTTTCAAGTAGTTATAAACAGCAATAAGCTCTGAGCCTCTTCTTCTCCAGACTAGAGGCTCCCTCAGCTGCTCCTCATAAGGTCTGTGCTCCAGCCCCTTCACTGGCTCCATTGCCCTTCTTCGGACGCGCTCCAGCACCTCCATGTCTTTCTCGTAGTGAGGAGCCCAAAACTGAGCACAGCATTTGAGGTGCGGCCTCGCCAGCCCCAAGTTCAGGATGGAATGCTGTGCAATGCCAGCATTGAAATTCTCATTGAATCCTCATTGAAATTTGAGTATTTGCTCATCAAATTCAAACTTCTGTGGTTAAAGTTCTGATTTGAGTCTATTTCACTACATTTTGTGCTTACCTTTACTTTTAGAATACTTAGTAATCCCCTGTAATTCACCATCTTTATTAAGAACAAGACTATCTTATAACCTGAGCAGAAAATCAAGGATTGTTTGTTACATAAGCTGACTACAGGTAACACTGGGAATAAAATAAAAATTTTAAAGCACAAACTTACTGGTTTGTGGTTAGACTTATTAGTAGCTTTCTTCTTCAGACAGGGAGCAACTTATGAGTTTTGCTTTTGTTTGTTTGTTTGTTTTCCCCATTCTGCGTCAAATGGAACCTTTTCAGTATAGCCCTCCTTAAAAGAATATTTACAAATGCTTAGAATGCTACATCATCCACTAGCTATATATAGTTCTCTAAATAGTATATATATACACTTATATATGCACACTAGTTAAGTATATATAAGTATCTATCTCCTACTGTAATCACTTGATTAGAAGTTCTTCCTAGGGCCAGTAATGATGGCATCACATCATAATTTAACAAAGCACAAGACTACAATGCTTACAGAAAGGGGAAAATCAGATTTTTAAAAGCTACTTTAGTATTTTCTACCATGCAGTGTTCTTTTATCATAGCAGCTCTTTCTTAAGGAATATATTCTGAAGGAATCATGAAGAGGAGTTCAGAATTTCTTGACAATTTAATAATAATAAAAAAATAGTACTAGTAGTAGTACTAGTAAATACTTTATAGTACCTATATCTAAGAATGATAAAATGTTACAACATGAAGGACTGTCCCAAAAAGTTAAAATAAAAATTGTTCCAGGACAGAAGATTAACCAAATGCAAAATTAAAATGAGAAAATAATAAGCAAAATATGTTCTCTGCTTCTTTGAGTATGGAAAATAATTTACATAATCCAAATGTTTGAAGAAAAAAAATAATGATAATGTTCTTAAATTTAACTTTCAGTATAAATAGTAACATATATGAGAGTGCACCACTGAGAAAGTTGCTAATATCAATATATCTGGCCCCATGTTGTAAACACGGGAAATACATCTTTTGCTAGCAATAGCTTAACGAGTAAAAGTTAATGAACGTATGCAAGAAGTAAGTGAGGGGAAAATCTGTCCCCAATATTCTGTATTGATATTAGTTCTTTAAAAATTAATGTTGAGAACTGAGACACAGTAGTTTTGCCTGGAAGAGTAAACACAGTAGAATCTGAGTATTGGGTTCCCAAACTAAATTGTCCTGTTGTATTTTACCATTATACTAAAAACAATGTCCATTATACAGAGATGCCTAGCATACATATTTGCTTCTCCCTTCCTCTAACAGAACAATCATTTTGAATGTCTCTGGCACAGCACACAGTTTCCTAAATCCTGGTTGAAAAGTCCAATGATGGTTTCTAAAGAAAAACAGTATCCATACACGACACACTATCTTAGAAACCTCCTCACATATTTCATCAATCCTGCATAGGTAATTTCACTTATTTATGCAATTCTTCTGTTAAAATGACCCACATGTCTCTGATGGGCGAGCCACTAACGCCAACGACACAGTAACCTACTAACCTCTCTTTAAAAAGAAACATGGCATTGATACAAATGTAATAAAAAAGTCAAACAGCAATAAACAGGAGTGTTGTGTGGTAGCACGAACTATTATGCTAGATGTTAAGGCTAGCTAAAATTAAGAACAAATGAGTGCACTGAGAATGAATATTAGTGAGTTTTATTATATTGCAAGATTATTTTGACTCCTTTTGCTGGCTTATGAATTGTAGCAGTCTGCATTGTCAGCATTATCCACATTATAAAATGTAAATTGGAGAAATATCTCTGTACCAATCACTCATTTCTTAAAAGCTGCTTTACAGAATTACAGTGCTCCCCTGGGAAGTCCCGGCAGCTCCTTCCGAAGCGCAAATCGCCCTCCAAGTCTCACTGAAGACAATAGGAGCGGGGAGGCGGGGGGTGGCTCCGAGCACAGTGCAACGTTCATCACCTTGGAGAAGGCCTTTTATGCAGCTTTCAGCTGCAATTGTTCTGGTGCGATAAATCTATTAGTTTACAAAGAAAAAGGAGGCATTCTCAACGGTTTTTTTTTCAGAAATAAATGAAACTGGATATTGTAATTTGTAGAGGGAAAACAAGTGTTCCTATTAAATTATAAACTTTACATTGCACATATTTACTTTGTTCCACTTCAGCGAAATTTCACCCTACCACATCCCTCAAGATTTAAGCAAACGTGCTGCTGCCAAACCAAACCAATTCACCTACACTGAAACAACATTAGCATATATTTATGCGTATCATAGGCAAAAATAAAAAGGCCATGGAACCAAAACAGGAGAAAAAAAAAAGGTGTTTTTGAACAGGTAACAGAGTGCTTGATGTCATCGAAACCGCAGTGAGTCTACCCGGCAGGCAGGGCAGGACGGGGAGGCTGCCCTGGCTCAGGGCTGTACCCCTGGCCGCGGAGGCAGCAGGAACGCTCGGCGCCTCCGCTCGCGTCGCTGACGGCCACGTGGTAGCTCGGGGCTATCCTCCCTGCTCGGGCGACGCGACGGGGCGCGGGCGCGGGCGAGGCCGGCGGCGGGCGCAGCGACATCCCGGGGCTCCCGGCTCCCGTCCA
>JAUBNY010000335.1:285090-296778 GCA_032275445.1 Crypturellus soui
AGCATTTGCAAGCCATGCCTTATAAATGGGAGATTTCCTGGATTTCCAGAACATTGTGAAATTTCCTTTGGTGGACAGTAAAGACAAATGGATGAATTTCCAGAATTTGTCTAACATGGTTACATCTGTGTCCAGAAATATGAGACTATTGGGAATTAAAGTAGTTGAACCATCAGCTACAATGTTACACAAGTTTCTGCCTGATTTCCCTAAGTTTTCAGGATAAGAACAAGACCACATGAAACACTGTGCCATCTGACAAATGGCAGCACATTGGTGCACATCGGTGAGCATGTCTCTGGAAAGATGGCACAATTTGACAAATGTGTGATAAAGGTTTTCTGGTGAATTATGATGCTTTCACAATGACTTGTCCATTACAGGAAAAAAAAGTCCTAGCTGAACCAAACATTCTCTTCAATCCATTTGTGCAATTATAGTAAAGGTCTGAAGTCAGCTTTCATCTCTTGGGAAAGTGACTCAGTAAATATTCTCTTAATACCAATAGCAAATTTTCTACTTAGAAAGATAGGAGATTAATATTTTTTTTGCATGTAGCAAAGACCTCTCGACCTACTCTAATCACATGATTAGTGTGTATATACCGGTGTCTCCTTCCCAGTTTCCCTTCAAGAAATTTTGCATGTTTTCCCTGAGATATATATAATGATCCGAACAGTCCCTGTTTCTGAGCAACCAGAAGTATTTTCTTTTTAGTGGTAAAGCTCCATGTGAGGGCTGGGTCTCAACCACTGGGCTCTGATCTCTTGGCTTGCAAGATCACCAGTGGGCTGACTGGTCAAATTACCAAATGGGGAGCAGGCAAAACTGGCTGATATATATCAATCAATATGAAAGCTAACTAAAATTGTTATGACTACATTTTACATATGGAGAAATGCTCATGTTATATGACTATCATGCAGCCTGAAGAGGTGCAATAAAACATTTGTCCCCAAAGACGTGATTTTATGGATGCTGACTTTCAGAAAAACATTAGTCCCTTTGTTCTTCATGAGGTCATGCATAGTATTGATGCTTGAGATGATGATCTTTAGACCCTGCCTGATAGATTTCATGCTTTTACAAAAGGAGAAATAGACATACATCTGAGTCACAAAACTGCAGGTTACACTAAAATACAGATTTTACTGCAGTGCCTTCTATGCCTAGTAACATAATATGTAGTGGACTTGTGGAGATAGCTCTGAATATATTCCTACCAGAATAGCACAACAGGATTCCAAATGTTGTGTTGGGATTGATGATAGGATTGTTACTAGGAAAGAGAACTGGTTCTGGAGTGTGAACTGAATTTCAATCTGGAAACAATGAGACTGAGAGAACAAAAAAAAAAAAGGATTTTTTTGACTGAGTTGAATTCTACAGAGTATTTTCCTAATTTCTCATTGATTATTTATTTATTTAATTTCTCACTGATCATTGACCAATATCAGTGAGATAATAGAGTGTAGTTCACAGCTACTGCTTATTTTATTCTGAGAATTCAACATGTAAACGAAATTTTTTTCTATGATTTAAGTGTGTTGAAGTTTAATTTTCAAAAATATGTGTAAATGCATTTGTAGTAATGATAGAAGTGATTTGTTTTTAGAAATCCATAATTTGAATGAGAAATAGTTTATATTTATTCAGCTTTACATTTTAAGTAGAACAAGAGGATATCACAAAGTTTTTCAGATTCTATATTATTGTTGGCAACATATAAATTATTTCTATACATTACTTCAAAATACATTCTAGTATGCAGAAAAACATGTACTCCAGAGACATGCATGGGTTCTAGAATCTCCAGAAGTGCATCCAGCCTGCAGCAACTCTGGGTAAGAAAGCTGAGGCTTTGAAGTTTCCACAGAAGAGTTTTCATCTTTTCTTCCCCTGCCTATCATCTTTTCACATTATACCTACTTTTAGCCTGAGTCTATCCATGGAAACCTCTGCTGGAAGAATTGTACAAGAGCTGTGCAGTACAGCAGCTCCTCCAGCATAACTGCTATTGGGGTGAGATCAGAGTTGACTCGTCAGTTTAACTGAGGAGAAAACATTAAAGCTGTTCTTGTAGTAAGAAACAAGGTGAATTTAATTGACCTCCAGTGTGTGTCATTACACGTGCTCCATTCATACTACCTCCCCTCCCAGGACGTTTTCTTTATCATGGTCTTGTGCATCAACTTTCACAACACGCCTGTGAATGTGAAGAGGACAGGCTTGCTACTTGCAGAACCTGAAAAAAGAAATCAAAGATTATGCCTCAGAACTGGATCTGGTGTTTCTTCTTTCACTATATCCAATTACATAGGACCAAAAACTGACTTTTTATTTGCCTAATGGAAACCTGCAGCGCACAGAGCTGCCAAAGCAAGTTCCTCCACTACTTCACTTAAAACGTTCTCTGCAAGGCAGATGTTGGGGTAGGAGAGAGGAAGAAACCTCTTCTGCCACACAGGCCTGTGTATTTGGAGGTGGTCAGAATATGAGAGCTCTTTGACAGATTGCTGTTGGATTGACCTCCTCATTCTGCTGCTCCGATTTATTTCAGTTTGAAAGATTAAATGAAAGATCTTTATCTGTGTGAGCACTGTCTGTAGTCATAGGGATGATGCACAGCACAAATGCATATGAACAGGTATTGTATTGCAAAACTATTGCTATATAGTTTCCTCCTTTAGGCAATAAACACTCAGAGTATAACTATCTTGGTGACAGGTCTTTTTTAACTTTTAAATATTTTAAAGTTAAAGCTTTTCGGTTTTCAGAGTTGAAATAATTAGTAATTTGTGATAAGTATCAACTATCCTCCCCAACCAGCACTTACGTGAACTTAACTGTAAGTTTTTCGAAAAGATGATACAACTACTTACTTGCAAAAGATTCTAATTTCCCTTCAGTATTTAGATGCCAGGTGAAAAGCATACTGCAAATATCTGTAGCTAAAAATCCCATCTAATTATATTGTATACATGCGGACATCTAAGAAGAAAACAACATTGAGTTCCTACCATTGTTATCACGGATTATGGTAAGAGAAACAGAAAAAAGTGTCTTGTTAGTTTATGATGTCTGAGAAGAACAATGTGCAAGACACTTTGACAAGAAAGGACTAGAACTAAAATAAATAATTATTTTTGGTTCAAAAAGTTACTGTTTTTATGACAATTGTACACAGTATTACTTATTTCCACTAGGGAACAGATATTCTGAGTTTTCTGATTAAAGAGTTACTGAGAGCTTTGTTAGGTAATCTTTTTATATTACAAATGTAATTACATAAAGGCAATTTCATGTATGAGAAATGTAACATGACAATATAAAAATAGGTACTCATCATTTGTAGGTTGTAAGACATACCTATAAATATGTGGACTTGTGAGATACAAAGGCCCGTCTCACCCAGAAAACAAACCAAAAAACAAACTAAAAAAATAGCTGCATTTAGATGTATCATGTTATCTCTATCAATATGCTATGATCCAGACCAGGATTTACTAAGTGCTGTTGGTATATACAAGTGCTGTATACATGGGTTGCACTAATATGCAAAATACTTCAGAAAGTTGATTATAGAAGATTATTTACAAGAACATTTAGATGTGACATCTGGGGGTTTAGTTAAGTCTTCAGACTAGAGTTATGTTTGGCAACATTTTTACGAATCCTTTCAAACAGTCAGACACTCAGTGGACCCTCATGATCCAAACAGCCAAGTGTCCAGTAACTTCCAGATCTTGGCTCTTTGGAAAGACACTTTGGTGTGTAGATGGCAAGGATGGTGTGCTGAACCCTCCTGAAAATCCAGTGCTTAGTATCTATTTCATTTATCAGCCATTTAAAATAATAGTTTTGACAAAGACCGTTACACCTAACAGAAATGCAGCTTGTATTACAGCATTTTCCCACCACCTTTCAATTTTTTTCCAACTTTGATATATTAATTTATTTTGGGCAATAATGTTCCAATTATGCTTTCAGCACAGCAGCATTTCCTTTTGATGTGAATCAGCAAGCTCAGTTGTATTACTTTAAAACCTGCATGGTAAGGAAGAAGTGGTGAGACCTATATTTAAGATAACCAGTGATTTCCATTATAGAATATCTTGCAGCAATAAAGAAATTTCATTTCTCCATGGTTTGCTGTGTGGTAGAGTCAGAAAGTGAGGATGCCTTTTGCTGGCCTTAGAAAAAAACAGAAAAGGGCAAGTTACAAACTTTCAAGTAATGGCATTTTTCCACATATCATGTGTTTTGTTTAGTAAGAAACACTTCAAAACCAAAACCTTTCACCTCAACAGAAAATTCCTGGACCATTAGGGAATGAGCACTGGCAGTGCACAATGTACCTTACTTCAAAGGTTGTGTAGTACTGCCTACATTCTCAGTATCACATAGTCGCTACAGAAAAAAAAAATGGTGATATATTGCCCAGATTCAGGCAGATCACCAAACAGATTGTGTTTACATCAGCAGGTAGTGCAGAGCAAGGGGAGCAGATCAGTGAAATGTTTCGTGCTGAGGAGCAGGCGTCCATGCTCTGGTCTGTCCTCATGAACAGAAAACCTCTTAGCACCCAGATTACATATTCTGGTTAACTGTCATGTAAAAAGAATCAAATTTACCTATCAAATTCATGTGTTCAGGGACCACTCTGTAATGTGGACCAAAGCAGGATCATCAGGATGACTGAAAAATGTACTTGTAGAATGCACTCCCAACTCAAACTAAAACAGTAATGTAGATGCACTCCAGAGAGAGTAGAGGTTGTGTTTTCTACATCAAAAAGGTGTTCTTTCTCTCCAGGGAGCCTCGCTGCATTTTCCTCTGCAGGGAGATGTGCTTCCAAGAAGAAGATGATGAAAATGTGATGCAGGGTATAGAACTGTGGCCGTGGTGCTTTACTGCTATTTTCTAGCTGTTGTGTCTTGAGAGCTATGGGAGGCAGGGGAGAACTGGGGAGAAGTCTTGGCTTACTACTCATATTTGCAAGCCAGCACTAAATATTGATTGAAATCAGTTTGAGCATTTGTTTTGTTTATTTTTGTGTGTTTGCTAGTAACATGGAATATGAAATAGCTTATGAACCCATAGTAAGCAAATGGCCTAACTTCTACAATATGCACTTAATTTCTAAGGAAGTAGCAAGAAAGGGGCAATGTATGACCAGAGGATTTTAAAATACTGTCAGTTTATGCATCCTTATTGATCATCTTATAATGTAGAACCAGGTAGCATAATTTACCTTAAAAGAGTTGTTTTGCTAGGTCTGATCACCATGGTTCCATTCAAATCAGTGACTCCTGAGTCCACTTGAAGCAAATGCAGGTATGTGACAGCCGTAGCCTCATCATTTTTGAATTTGGACCAAGTACCTTAACATGAGCACTGTCAAAAAGGAAATCACAGAGGTTCAGTCCTTACAAAGTTTCTCAATAGGCTGGTGGGACACTGCTGTTGGTCATTTTCTATTTATGAAATGCATCTGGAATTTCCTTTTCTCATAGTTCTCTAAGCAAACAGTTATATATACTGTAATCGCTACCCCTGTTGCAAGGACTGTAAACATCCAGTCTCAGATCTTAGTTACTGAACAGACAAAATGCATTTGCAGCATTTGCTTACTTTACAATTGACAGTTACAGCTATGCTGGAAATCTACCTTTAATCTTGGTTAGATGCTTCTGAAGCCTCATTGCTGAGTCTGAAGAATTAGAGTCCTTATGTATAAGTATTCAGCTTTTTGTCATCTTAGATCAATATGCCTTACATGACTTAAAAAATTATAATAAATCTGCAGTCAGCATATCTTTAACAAAGTTATAGTTCTGAGAGTTCTAGGTCATACAAGGTGCTATTTTCTTTAGTTGTTTCCATCCTCATGTTTCAGAAATTGATATTCATATACAATCCTATTAAAATTGCTGTTTTACTGTATATAAGGTGATTTGCTGTCTCTGAGACAGTTAGGAAATTTACTGCAAATTGGCATGTGAGACTGTATATGAGAGAGAACACGATCTCTTTCTTGTCTAAAACAAGCCATTTATTCTGAAAAAATAGGTGTTTTTGTGAAGTGAGACATAACATCACAAAAGTATTTGATATTCAGGAGTATAATCAAATACTCCTAGCCACATGGAAGCAGCACATTACTTTGAATCTGCTGCTTACAGAGTAAGACATTAGACATCTCAACTGAACAAATGAGGTTGTAGAGTGCAATCAGAAAAAAAATGTGAAAAGGTTACTGATAACTGAGGCTAGGTTTACATAGTATCAGTATCAACAGTATCAACCAGTATAAACAATTGGCATCAAAATATAACAGTAGAATGGAGTGCTCTCTAATGGAATTCATTGGCAAGAGAACTTTCAAAAATGATGGGGTTTTTTTTCCTAATTATAATGAAATCATGAATTTAAGTGTGGAAAAGTATTACTGCACAGTACTAGCTGTGGAAGTTTTCACTAACTCATGTCATTTTAACTAACCTGTCACTTTAACTGCCTAATTAAAAATAAATAAATAAATAAAAACTAGTTTGTCAGCTAGGCTAGCAGCTAGACTTCTAGCAAGTACCAGAACTAACATTCAGCGTACAGCTACACCAATAATTTGGATCAATCCTGCAAACCATTTCACACTCCCTTAAGTCACTTCTTTTCCATGTAGGTCCTTAAGGGCTATCTACATTATTCTTCTGGCTGCTCCACCAGAACTGTTTTAATTTTTGAAAATTGTTCTCTTTTCTCCTTCCAATCTTGCCTCTGATAGTGAGGAGTGAGCCATGGAACGCTAAAATCAAGCGTTACCTGTTGTCACCAGTTTATGTGATGGAATTCAGGAAGAGGGAGTTGTGTGGTGACCTTTCTGCACATTCGGAGCCTCTGCTAGCTTTGAAGCAGCTTGTAAGGGCTGGACAGAGATTAGCAGTTGCGTATTTGGACAGTTTTCAACCCGGGCTGTGTCACAGCTCCTCAGGGAAGCTGGTGATCTCAGGCTACGGACAGCAGATCCAGTGTGGACACACAGTCCTAGTTCTCCAGTCTAGAGCACTGCGGAGTCAAAGCCATTTACCACGTCCAGGTTGCTAGTTGGCCGGGGTTACAGATGTGAACCTCCAGCAGTGACACAGCAGTTCAGCAAAGCTCACACTGACGCTGCTATGAGGGTCAAAGCAGAATGAATTATACTGCATGGGAACAACGCAGACTTAAGGGGAACCTTAGTAACTGGTATGGAGAATGTCCTCAACTTCTAACATTGTTCCCCATGTGTCATGGAATTTGCTTTAAAATACCCCCTCAGCCTCAGTGTAGGAATTGAGTAGGTCAGCATCCAGCCCTTGCCAATGCCTCAGTATTATTCACCAATTGGGTTTTCCATCATTACCATGAGAGGCATTTGCCAGGGAGCAGCTGATGCATGCTAACTTGTTACCCTTCTGAAGTTATTCCTGGATCTGTAATTTTCCCTCTCAAGTAGAGTAATTACTGATTCCTACAAATATCAACAAAATCCTATGCAACAACTGGGTCCGTCCCTACATTTGCAGTTCTTCCTGGGGCTGTGGGTGTGATGTTGTGCTTCTTCCCCCTTGATGTGCTCTTCTTCTCCTGCCCCCAGTGTGACCTCACCACAAACAGCGCACAGGCAGGGCCTAGCTGAACATGCACCAGCTAAAACCCACCTAGCATGCAAGTATCTCTAGGAGTCAATCACCTGCCTCACGCTCTCCCTACCCCACGCAGTGGACAGTCCAGAGTCCATTGCGTGCTCCTGCATGGCAGTAGGCTGCACTGCACAGCCTCCTCCTGAGCAGGCATGCTCCTCGGGGTTACTCCTTACTTCTGGGAGTTACTCAGGGGATCTCTCGTTGAGAGATTCCTTAACCGTGACAGATCCTTGGTAAGCGATTAACAGCAAGCTGAAAATTTGCAAAACTTTGTGAAACTTTGTAAAGTTGTATCTTGATTGACTGTGCACATAATTCTTTAGATATAAACCATTGATCAAGTCTGGGACTAAGGCTGGATCCAGCCACACCCAGACATCTCTGAGGAGTCTGGAAAGCAAGGGGGTCCATTCTGAACTTCATGATGCAGTGTGCAAAGAGTGTCTCTTTGCACACTTTCATCTGACCCTGCCCTCCATGCAGGAAATAACTGAGTGAGCCTTGCCTTTGAACCTTGTTAAATCACTGTCTTGATCGATATCTGCTAGGTCATTATCTTCCCTCGGTATTGGTGCTTCGCTTTTAGGAGTGAAGTGCAACACTCCTCACTCATTCACAATAGTGGGACATAAGGCTTGAGAGCTAAAGGACACGGTATTGGTAGAACATGGGAGGAAGGTGGAAAGTGTGAAGAAATTTCAACTCCTGACTTGGTGAAGTAAGGCAAAAGGTCATGTAAAATGGAGGAGGAGGCTAAGTAAGGACAGGTATAGAGAAGAATAAAGGACCATTGTTTTTTGGAAATACTAAAGTGTGAGTGTAGGGTATAGAGTGGGATGGTAGAGGATAGAGACTGAATAGCTGGTGGTAAGGGTAATGGATTCCACTAGTCAGAGAGTTGCAAAAGGGTTAAGAGAACTTCAGAGTTGGGGATCATAACAAGTGGTATTACAGTAGGATGTTGTCAGGGAATTAAACAGCTGGACATGAAAGCCATTGAAAACTGATCTAGTGTTCTCAAGACATACTGCTTTCAGAAAACAAATCCCGTATCTCTGGAAAACTGGAGCAAAGTAGGTCTGTCCCTGGAGCTTAGGAACACAGCTCTGGTTTTCCAGTTCTTCACTAGCTCTCCCACTCAGTTTAGCTTGCACACTTGCTATAAACTGTTCTGGGATGAGAACATCTTACTCCCTTTTATGTATGTTTCTTGCTTTTGTAACTTACATGGAACAATTCATATTTATTGGGTCAAAGAGAATGTTCTCTAGGTAAGTAGTTATATCACTTCTTGGGAAATAGGAAAGGTAAATTAAACCCTTAGTTATGGCAAGGAACTGTTATTCCAGCTTTCTTATAAGCACCATAAAATTTATGGTGATGAATTTGCACAATGTCCCTCTTTTATAATTCTTTTTATACAAACATACTTTTCCCTCTCCTACATATACTCTTAATCTTCATCACTGCTGTCAAATCTATTACGAGAAATGATGAAAATCAGAATGAAGAATTCAGGCTGCAGGTAAGTTGTTGCAATAAACAAGGTCACATTTTACATATATTTTCTTAGGCAGAGTTGTGTCTTATATTTTTCCTATAATATCAGAGAGATTTTGATCTGCCTACCCACCACCAGACATGACAATTAAGGCAAAATGAAGCTTCCTGTTTAAAAGGTGTCTGTTCTAGGTGCCCTCGAATCCTCATCCTTAGAAGCAGGGAACATGGATATTTTAGGAGAATTAAATGAACTTGTAACTGTATCTTTTTCTGAGTAATCATGAACTATAGGACCACTAATGCACTATCACTTATTAGTTTATGCAGGGATAATTATTTTTAACAATACTAATGGATAGGTAATAATTAATGCAAAGGTCAATGTAGCATTTATACATTGCTAGCAATGCCGGTAGATAGCCTGTCACACACAAAGCAATCCCCAAATCAAAAATCCGAAACAAACCAAACAAAAACTATAGCATCAAACTGCTGTCCCAAGAAGAAACTGAAAAATTTACTGTGGGAAGAAAAAATGGCAAAAGAGCCTCAGATAAGCTCCTGGACAGAAATAATCACTTCACCTGGAGACAGAAACCTCATTCTCTACAGTATATTTCTTCCACGGGGACAGAGATATCTGTTTTAAATGAGCCCTGGTCAAGGGTCCAAATATGCTGGGGAAGTTTTCTGCTTATTGAGGGTCATCAGGCAAAGTGTCTTAAGATGACAGCAAAATCAGCCTCACAGAGAAAGTACCTGTGTAAGGAGAATATTTCTGTTTAAGAACTGATACATTTTTTTCCTTTATATAAATCTTACCTGAAAAGACACTTGTTAGTTCTCAGAAGCATTCACTGTCATTCCCAGAAGTATGGGCTTGTTCTCCTGGATACTGTGGATTACATAACTGCTTTCTTCTGTAAGGACAAATATAAACATGTGTATAGATATGCTCATATGTACAGATATATGTGTATGTATTTATGTATAAATGCATATTCATTTATATATAAATTTATCCATAAATTCATACACAAATAAACACACGCTATTTATATGGACAACATCTCAATTTAAAGATGCTTTCAGAGAGATCCAAGATCCACTTAATATATTCTGTGATTTATTTGAATTAAGAGAGAGAAAGGGGAGATTTTGCCAGTGAATATTCTGAATGTTCAGTTTAAAAGGCTATGAAGCAACTTGCCAGATGTCTTATTAATGACATGTAAGGAGGCATTATTATTATTACTATAGCTTACATTTTTCAACACATATCACAGTTCTGATATGACTTAATAATAAAATATGCAGTGTGATAGCCTTTCTAAGCAAGATTTGGGAGGTTACGCTTGTCTCTGCATTTTTGGCATTTTAATATTTTGTAATACTAACTACACCCAGAAAGCTTATATGCTTTCAAAGGATATTTATGTACTGAATGCCCCAAATTGTGCTAAACTAACAGGGATGGATACATATGATTAACACATAACAGTTCTCACACAAAGTGATACTGATTTGATTTTGATTTGTAAATTTATGCTTAAACTTATCCTATTTGGTTCAGCAATCACTGAAATATGACAAAAGCAAATTTAATCCAGTCATTGTAAAAGAATTCACTTGGAGTCTAAGGACATAAAGTGTAATAATAAACACAGTTTAGGAAAAGAAATGCTAAAGAAATCCTTATCAATCTTAATTTGCTTTCATCAAATACTGAAAAATAAGTGGTAACTTAGAAATACTCAGTGGTATACACACATATAGAATGACAATGAAAGAAAGAGAATTAGTTTGATATAAATCCAATTTTATTTATATATATGTAGCTAAGATACCGGACAGTGATTATAAAATAAGGTATAAATGAGTACCCTTTACAGAAAGAGAATTTCTGCTTTCAAATTACATCTGTTTTAGTCCAGACAAATATCTGAAGCTTTACACAAACATTTTTAGAGTATATCTGGACAATAATCTAAAACAGATCATTTAGTTCATATTTCACTTGGTCACACATTTTATATGTGAAAGAATAGTCATTTTTTCATATCTAAAATTTCTGAATATAATATCTTAAAGAATATTATTCTTTTTAGGAATACTCTAATAATTATTTGCTTTATTCTCAGATATTTCTCTAAAAGACTTATTCTCCTTCAGCATACTTTTCAGTATGCTGAATTTGTGGCAGAATCCATTCAATTTACTGATTTTATATGACCCAATAGGTATTCCAAGTCCTGAAAAAGAAAACTCATGCAGCTAAATAACATATTATTCTGTAGGAGAATCTGTTGTCAGGATACTAGGACGCATTTATAATTAATCCATGAAATTGCCTCACTCGAAAAAAATACTGACCTCAGGTGGTGAGTGTCTGGAGTGTCTCCTCTGCAAGATCATTGTATCTCAGTACCCAGCAGGTTCCCAAGTTTGTCTGTCCTGACTGTCAAATATTTAGACAAATATTTAGTTTCATTATTTA
>JAUBNY010000335.1:296878-309938 GCA_032275445.1 Crypturellus soui
TTTATTTAATCATAGCATGGGTAACTTCCTATAATGATGTGATAAATATGTTCTTTTTTTTTCTAGTTTCCTTTTTTTCTTTTTTTTTTCTTTTTTTTTTCTTCTTTAGCGCAGGTCTTACACACCACCAGTCAGCCTGAAATCTACTAACCTTGGAGGCCAGCATGGTTCCTTGATCATCTTCCAAGCATTCACAGGCATTTACAGATCTCTCATAGTAAAAGTACTCATGATTATTAACCATCAGTTCTTACAAATAATATTCTTCAGGAAAAGTTGCATTTTCATGTCAGACAGGTGACTTAAGGATAAATTATGTTGCCACCAGTTAGTCATCTCTGCAATGCATTAAGATATCAGGAGCTCAACCCTGAACAGTTAGTAAGAAAAAAAGGGCAGAACAGTTCCACATAGCAGAAGATACAGTGTTTTGAATTTGCTTTTTAACTATGGAATAGTTAACTACGAAAAAAAAATTCCTAATGTCTAACCCGAAATTCCCCTGGTGCAACTTGAAGTCATTTCCTCTTGTCTTATTTTTGGTAGTTATTTTGGAGAAGAGATTGACTTCCGCTTCACTACAACCTCCTTCCAGATAGTTGTAGAGGGCAATGATGTCTCCTCTGATCCTCCTCTTCTACAGGCTAAGTAATTCCGGTTCCCTCCGCTACTCCTCATGTGTTGTTATGTGAAGGATATTTTTCTGAAGGATTTTTTTCTGAAGAATGCTGCATTCTCTCCATGACAGAAAAACGTAGGTGTGCATATAGGAAAAATGGGGGGGGAAAAAATGGAAACATGAGCTGCCTATGCTGAGACCTTAATCCCTGCAATGACTCTTAGCTGCTGTATTAACTCCAGTGAATAAGCCCTCAGAACACACTTGCCTGCTGTGAGGGAGCTTCAGGTATTCCACAGTGATCGCACGTGTATCAGTGCCTCTACCGGCCCCTGCTGCTGTTAGTTCTAGAGTATCTTACACCTTTGTAATAGCTGTGGGAAGTGTCAGACTGATGTGTAATAGCCTGCTATGTCCTCTTCAGTCTTCTTCTGAAACATTCCCATCAGTAAGCTTAGCATCCTTGCTTTAGAGGAATAAATATTCAGGGAATAAAAGCTGGAAATTTTTCAGAAGCATCTGAAATCATCAGTACTGTACAGATTATCAGTTTCGATGGAGTTTTGTAATAATTAGTTATTGTATTCACAAAGACAGAAACAAGATTGTCAGGATATTCCAGATTTTTTTTCCTTTATATGGAGTTGTTTCTACAAGTGCTGTTTTAGATGGATAAACAATGGAAAACAAATAGGAACTTTTTTCTTAATGTAACTTCACAGGTGGTATATTTATCCTAGATTCTCCTTCCAGCTTGTTCGTTGTGAAGCAGGAGGCATTGGTTATTAGCAGGGCAGTGAAGAGTACAGATTATAATGAATATAGGAAGCAAAGTCAAATCTATGACTTGCCTGGTTTCATTCTCCACAGACTTTTTAAAAGAGAAGAGGAAGGTTCATATTTTCCATGACTTATTCGGACTTTGAATTCCCTACAAAATGAAGAGTCAGGATGCCTTATTGACACATCCTGACTTGTGCATTCCCAGCAAATTACTGTTCCCTTGTCTGTACCCCACATTTTAACCTATTAACTCATCTTTAATCCATGCCCCCAGAACTCATCACTGACCAGTGCTCTGCACTGCCTGGAATAGCCCAGTGGCTTCCCCACAAGATTCCAGGGGTTCCCTTGCATTCCAAGTGGGGAATCTGGGTATTACAAGTATCAGCTATTGCAATGATCAAGAGGCTAAAGTACAAGATACTTTGTGATTAACTATATTATTTAGCAGTTACTATAAAATAGGGAAAGCTAAAAGTATTCCACAAGAAGCAACATATTCTAACACAAAGGCTGGTTGTCCTTGTTCTGTTAGCAATAGTTTTCTTCCACTCTCTATTTAGTAACACTGTTGTATAATACTTTATTTTCCTAAGTGTTAGAAAGACTGATGTCTACAATCTACTGTTATGGGAGTAAGCAATCAAAGAACTCTGACAAATGACTATCTACCATGGAGGATGTTTTTTGTTTGTTTGTTTTTTAAAAATGCACCTGTTTATGCCCACTGAGCAAAGCTGCTCATCAGTAGTCAGGTTTTAAAATTCAACTCTTATTTCTTTTACAAATGTTACAAGTGAATGGTCTGTTTTTGCCCCATGTTGGTATCTGTGTGTGGATGCAACCTGTTGTTGGCTAGCTGTGTGAAACTATTACAACCCTCCTTCCCTGCTCCTCAGCTTAGCTCATGACTAAGGTACAAGATCATTTCTGTTGCCAGGAAGGACATCATGAAATCAAAGACTAGGGCTTCCTTATTTTGTGGATATAAAAATTACATGTTCTCACTCTGCTTTTCCTGAAGGAGCCTTCTCTGGATAACGAGGGCAATACTAGCAATGGCCAAGGTTTTATCACAAGTCTAGAAATATGTAGCAAGAGGTGAAATTTAGTCCAGAGATATCTGGTGTTCAGCTCAAATTATTTAAAAAGACTGTTTTGAGCTTCTAGCCCTCATAGTCGCAAAGGAAGATTAAAAACAAAGATTGTTGAATATCTGACATCAGAAGAGAATTAACATTCACTTCACACAACATTCTCACTCTTTTAACCTTAAAAGGTTTTAGACACTAGTTGTGTAGTTAGTTTCTTAACATCTATGGCTAGCAGGTTAGTGATCCTTGATATTTCTGTTGTTTATTTCTAAAATACTAATGTGAATGTGGATTTTTTTTTCCCTTTTCTGGAACCACGAGAACTAGAAACATATTCTAAGGACATAAACACTGAAATTTCCAATGACAAGATTAAATAATCAAAAGTTTAGGGCTTTAAAATAAACATTAGCATAAAATTCAATATGAAATCATGAATTCATGACAACTAGGTATTAATCTGCTGTAGCAACTACATTTCTTGCAAATTCTCACCTGTATTTTATATACTCCTTGTCTTCCCCTAGGAAAAAAAAAAAAGGCTGAAGTATTTTTTTTCCAATACTTCAAAAGCCAGTACATAGAATAAATCCATACCCTTATGATTTGTTTCTCTTTATTTCTGTTATTCCATTCTGTCCTCCTGTCAGCTGAGGTTACGAAGAACAAGCTTTATTCAGTCACAGTCTTGGGGATACTAGGTAAAAAGACAACAGATCTTGAACCTCTGGGTCATCTCCTTACTGACAAACAAGAAACAACAATAGCAACAAATAACAGAGGGAGAAGGATGGCTGAGAATGGTCACAATGTTCTTCAAACTGCTGGCAAAACATTCAGGAGACACCAGGAAAGCCACAATCTAGGACAGAATTCAAGGCTGTCTTCAGTACTTCAAGAAGCTGTAAAACCTTGGCAATCAGTCATGCCAGAGTGGTCAAATTCCAAAGCCAGTGGAGATGCATAAAGAACAACTGCATCCTGTCTACCAGCAACAGTAACTGACATGATGGCAGAAAGTAAAATTGGAGAAGGAAGGAGGAAGTGTAATGGAGTATGAGCTAGGGACATACAGAAAAATGGGTCATGATCAGCTACAGAAAGCGCTCCTGCAAATGCAGTACATCTAGTCATGAGAAAGCTACAAGAGGTTCTCCGTCTGTTTTAAACATTTCCCTTAAACAATCCTAGTCCGATCTTATTTTCTTTCTTCACTCTTGCACAAGCTGCATTTTTCTGCTCAGACTCATCCCAGCAAGGTTTGCTGTAATATCCTAACATGTATCATCACTCAAGCTGTTTCCAGTTCCTGCAGGATGTTCACTCCCCAAGTTTATGCGAGTACTTTCCGAGAAAGACTGCGAGTCCTTGCATTATGCATTTTCCAAAAATCTGTTACATTTCTGAGTCTAGAGTGATTTACTGTGTAGCAAATTTAAACTCTCTGTATTACATCTCCTAACTAACAGCCCATTTTATTTTTGAACATCACTAAACCTAAACATGTTTTCAGAGAGGACAAATTAACGAGGAGTAAACCCTCCTCTCAGAGCACTTCTTTCACCCACCAGTCCCTCAGTCCTGCTCCTGCCTGCTGCCTTATGCTCCGGCTTGGCCCTTCCTCACTAACACGCACCTCCTGGGCCGAGTTTTCAAGCGAGCCCCCGCAGTCCTCACAGCCACCAAGGGAAACTAACGGCCCCAACGGCCATTCCTACTGGAGCGCCGCAGCGCGCACGACAGCGGTGCAACCGGCTCCTATGCCAGTCACCGGGACGCCACAGCCTCCCGCCCCGGCTGCCCACGGGCGCCAGGAGGCAGCGAGGGCCGGCGGGACGGAGGGATGCGGGAAGCGAGGGCGGGTGGGCCGGAGGGATGCGGGGAGCTCCCACCTGCCCAGCGCTCCCGCCCGGCCCGGCCCGGCGCCCTCCCCGGAAGCGCGCGCAGCAGGGAGCGGGCCGCGCATGCGCGCGCCGCGGCCGCATGGCAGCCGCGGCAGGGCTGTAGCGGGCGCGGGGGCTGCCCCGCTCTGCCCGCTGGGGCCGGGCCGGGCCCCGCAACAGCAACAGCAACAGCAGCAGCAGCAGCCTCGGAGCGGGCGCCGCGGCGGGCGGGGGTGCTGCTCGGGGTGAGGCGGGCGGCAGGGGCCGGGCGGCAGCGCTCCTCGGTGTCCCCGCGTGCGGCGGCGGCGCTTCCCGGCGGGAGGGCCCCGAGGCGGGAGCCGCGGGGAGGGACGCGGAGGGCCGAGCTGGACGGGAGGGCGCCCCGCGGCACGGGCTGCCCCGCGGCACGGGCGCTGCCCCGCGGCGGCTCCTGGCAGCGGCTACCGGCAGAACCGCCCGCCACGGCCTCTCCTTGCGGGGAGAAAGGGAACGGGCGGTGGAGGGCTCGGAAATGTGACGTTTGGGCAAAGCGTGTCACTGGAAGCGCTCATTCCCTGCCAATACGTGGTGGAAAAGCTGCGTTACAAAGCTTTTTTTTTAAAGCACAAGAAAAACTGGAACTAAATGGGTAGGCCACTGAGCATGCTCTGAGCATGTTCAGGCTGCTTCAATCTCTGTTTAAGAAAAAACAGAACTGGTTTAGGCCGAGCTAAGCAGAAGTAAGTTTATTTACACCTGAGGAGTGCCCGTGGCCAGTGACCTCATTGTGGAATGAGGCTTCTCTCAGGTTGCCTGAAGCCAGGTGTTTGTAAGGAATGTTAGATATCTAAGAAATTTAAGTGACTTTTCTTGCTTTGATCTTTGATCAAATCATTAGCATACATTGTAGATGACAAGGTGATCCATTTTATGCAAAGTTTTTCTTTAATCAGAGTTTTCTTCTTTTCTAGTAGGAAACTGCAATGGAGACTACATTGCCAGTCGCTTTCCTGTTATCGTTTTGCATACTGCTGTGTGAAAGTTATCATCACAGAGTGGAGACTGCTACTGTTGTGCAGACAGCGGAGAAAACCCTTCTAGAAAAGGCATCCGGCATCAATGTTGACCTGGCAGGGCTAATACAGAGACTTCATCTTCAAGAACTTTTCCATCGCTATGGAGAAAACAACACTCTGACGATTGACGGATTTAGAAAACTGCTTCAGAACATAGGTATAGATAAAATGAAAAGGATTAAAGTAGACCATGATCATGATCATCACCATCATAATCATGTTGCCTCCAGTAAAAACTCTGATAAAACTGTTTGCCCAAACCATGACCATGATGCTAACAGAGTTCCCATGAACAGTCACTTACAGGAACTGCACAAAGCAGAAAATGCAGAACATGGGCAAAACTTGTTACACAGCAAGAACACGGTTAGTGAAATAACTGCCTCTATCAGTACTACTCCCACAGATGGCAATTATGAGTTACAGAATTTGGGAACTGGAGGAGTGAAATCAGTTGCTCGCTTAGGTCTGATGAACTCTAATGCCATTAATGCCACAGACAACAGTAATACAAGTTGGCTTGCTAACGGAAGAGCAAACGAATCTCTTATTTTTACAAAGGAATCAGAAAGAGGAAGACACTTATATTCCAAGTTTAAAGTTCAAAACACACAGGAGGTGAGACTGACTTTTCTGCATTCTTAGGAATTGATGTCCACTAGGAATTTTGTTATAGCTTGTTGATTGCAGCTGCTCTTTTAACTGGGTATGAGCCTTGTACTGCAAGAGTTGGTACTCGCAGCAAAACACACATAACTACTCCTGACTCTTAACTCTTGGTTCTGAATGAATGTTGTGTTCCGAATTTGTTATGAATGAATATTGTTTTGAATATTGTTCAGTGACAGGGCATCTGACTCCTTGTGCTTATAACTATGTATCATCTGGCTGGTTTTAGCTGCGTTTTACTGTTTAGCTACTTTTGTATGGAATCACTGTTTTTACAGTTAACATGAGATGTGCAGTTCTTTTAAGGTATTGTGGTGTTTTTGTTCTGGTTAATCTTTGAGCATCTCTTTCCACAGTGTTCCAATGCATCCAAACTGATGCAGTCCCATGGCATAGGTACACAAGCATGGTTGACTGCTACAGAGTTTAGTTATCTCTGCCCAGCTATTATTAATCAGATTGATGGCAAGTACTGCATAGTCCATGCAACTAGTGAAAAAGCTGAAACTCCTCCAAAAGGTTACTCTTTGCAAATAGGTAAGTGGGTTTTTTGTTGTTTTTGTTTGTTTGTGTGTTTAATATAGAATAAATGCCTAGTGGAACACCCTTTAGTTATAAAGTTTTAGAAAAATACTTTATTGAAATATTTTTGGTGTTTCTTCTCACCTTGTCTAGAGAAAAGAAGATTTGAGAGGGGATCTTATCAATATGTATAAATATCTGAGGGGAGTATATAAAGAGGATGGGGCCAAACTGGTGGTGGTAGATGACAGGGCAAAGGGTAATGGGTATAAATTAAAATACAGGAAGTTTCATCTCTGTGTGAGGAAGAACTTGTGAGGGTGACAGAGCCCTGGCACAGGCTGCCCAGAGAGGTTGTGGAGTCTCCTTCTCTGGAGGTCTTCAAAACCTGCTTGTATGTCACCCTGCACCATGTGCTCTGGGTGTCCCTGCTGGAGCAGGGGGGTTGGGCAGAGGGATGCGGGGATCTCTAGAGGTCCCTTCCAACCTCAGCCACTCTGTGATTTGTTAGCATTGCATGTTCAGAAGTATTTGATACAGAATGTTAAGCAAACAAAATCTCATATAACACTTCTTAATCTCTCTTACCAGCTTGGATTGGTGGCTTTATATCCATCTCTGTCATCAGTTTTCTTTCTTTATTGGGAGTTATATTGGTACCTCTGATGAATCGAGTATTTTTCAAGTTTCTCCTAAGTTTTCTTGTGGCATTGGCTGTGGGAACTTTAAGTGGTGATGCTTTCTTACATCTCCTTCCACATGTAAGTATTTCATAATATCTCAAATATCTCAGTATTAAATATCTCAAAATAGAAAATTTGGTATCTGGCCATAGTTTTCATTGATAGTTTAAATACCTTTCATATCTATTCAATGAGTCACTTCTCAATCTTGTGAGGTAGGTTATTACATAATCTTTCTTGTTTTTTTCCCTTGGTTTTTCCTTTTTTTTTTTTTTTCCCCTGTTCTTCATCTGTTCTGCAAAATCAGCTTTACAAATACATGATTTCTTGCACAAAAGAATTACACAAGTGTTCTTTTAGTACTGCTGTAATTGCACCTCTCTGGAAGAAAAAGACTCTTTTTGAAGTTAGTAAAGGGAGCTCACTTCCTTTTAAATCTTAGAAAAAAAGTGATTGCTTGCATTGAGTGCTTATCCATTATAAAGTTTTGGTAAAAATTGAGTATTTCTGAAGTTCTGAGAAACACATTACTTGATAGCCTTTGAATTTGTGTATTACTGTTACGTAATATTGAGAATGAAATGGTGATTCATTTTCTTTCTCTTTTGAATCTCTTTGTAATCAGAAGCCCCCCACAAAGTTAACTTGCTCTGGATTTTGACGGAGGCTAACTAGAAAGCGCTACAGATCCTTTGCTGGGTTCAGAACCCTGCCTGTATTTTATAGGGTTCTTCCTTTTCCTTTCAGTTAATTTTGAACTTATCCTGAGAAGTCGCATAAAATCTAAACATATGTGTGTATGTGTGCATGCACGCAAGATGCCCTGCAAGTTACTATGGTAAGTCTGGTCTTGAGGGGAAAAAAATAGAAGGAATACTTTCTATGTTTGTTTAATATATGTATTTTTGTTGTTGCTTTCTTTGTTTTATTAATCAGTTCTTCTGAATATAATGACTTCCCCTTTTGGTTCTCTCCTTAGTCTCATGGAAACCATCACCATCATCATGAAAAACCTCTACTTGAACAAAACAAAGGCTCTCTCTTCAAACATCTTGTTTTTCAAAGCGCAGAAGAGAGTGCTTATCTGGATTCTACATGGAAGGGGCTTACAGCACTTGGAGGCTTATATTTCATGTTTCTAGTGGAGCATTTGATAACTTTAATAAAGCAGTTTAAAGACAAGAAGAAAAAGGTAGAGAAACTATATTTTGAAGATTTATTGTATTGCATGATGTTTTTCAGTACAGTCCCCAAAACTAAAATGTGTGTGTATGTATGTAATGACTATTGATTGGATTTAATAGCTGTTTTTCCAACTTGATTAGTGTTATAGCTTTAGTTATGTTAAACCACATTTATACTTTCAAAATAGATTAGAAAAAGCTTTTCTTTTTCCTTTTTAAGGAAAAATAAGTAAGAATAGATTTCCTTAAGCAGACAAGTGTTACAGGCTTGACATCACAGTGAATTGTTTAATAAACAAATATTCATCCACACTCTTTGTTACAACACCCTTAGTTACAGTGATCTAAGAAATTGCTGCCTATTACTGACTTCTTTCAAGGAGGTGTTTTTTTTTTTTTTTTTTTAACTTATACTGGATGAAGTAAGAGACCTCATACAGTTAGCACACTTTTACCAAAGGGGCACTTGGGCAAAATGGATGAGTGTGGCAGTAATTTCTTGCTTATCACAAAAACCACGTGACTACACTATAAAAGCTAGTGACTTTTAGATAACACTCCATTTGGAAATGGCATCTCCCTGCAGGCCCCTCCTTTCTAGTCCTTCCTTTTCCTGCCCTCCAGAAAAGAACAGCTTTCGAGTTGCTATAGTATGCTTTATGTGGAAAGTAGAGAATAGCATGGTTTAGGTGTATGGTGAATGTTGGTAATCTCTATAAAGGCTAGGATAGCAAGAGTGTAGATGATGCTTTATTCAGTAAAAGTCAGAGATTTGTTACGCTGTTCTTCAAGAAAGGTAGGAAACTAGTATTTATTTAGAAAGCTCAGAAAAAGGTAGAGGCTACCACAGAGACTGTGATGATCTGTTTCTAGTTTTTATTTTTAAATCTGTCATTAAGACAGATGCCTTGTAAGCTCTCTGGCAACAGGAGGTTGTATCACACAGGAGTGGTTTATACTGAAGCAAGCTAGGTTAAGTGTGAATAAAAAGACTTTTTTCCTAGTTCAGTTTATCTCTAGTTAAACTTACTCATCAAGAGATGTTGAAGAATTCCAAGTAAAAGAAGTATTTTTGTTTTCCTTATCTCTTGGCTATTGGAACAGATATCCTGTTAGACTCATTATGACTTTCTAGATACCGAGTCAATGATCGTAAGCTTCTGTGATACAGATGTTGGTCAGATATGATTGTAGATTTTACAGGTTTTAAATCTTCTTCCATAAGAAGATTTTAAAATGTTACACTGATGTTACAACACTTAAAACAACAAACCAACCCCAAAACACTGGTGGAATTGTCTTTTTTCAGTACTTGATGCATTTCACTTCTCAGATGTACTTTTGCTATCACATAGAATTAGATAGTAATTATGCCTGGCGTGCTTTTTTCACTTTGGAGCCTGAGGAAATCAAGTCTTTTTTTAGTTCTTTGCTGAGTTTCTAGTATTTCTCTTCTGCATTCTCTATATGGCTTCCATGTTATCCTCTTTCTGTGCAGGCTTGCATAAATGTTGTAAGTTTCATGTTGATCATGTATATCCTGAAAAATAAGTAAGATTCGTAACTGTAATATTTTCTTTTGGAATAAGAAAAGAAATGAAGATGATGGAGAAAGTAAGAAGTTTTCAGCGAATGAAGAGATGTTAGATACAGATGATCGTAAGTTTTGGTAGTATTATGGCATGGTTGTTTTTGTACAACAGTACAGTTAAAATGCTGTACATGACCAAAGGCAGCTTATAGACCTGTTTCTTAGTGCAAATTGGATCATTGCCTAATTGAATTCTTCCTGGAACAAAACCTGCATGTGCATACAGGTTTATTTTATTTTATCTTATGATTGATAGTTTGGAAGTAGTGCGTTCAGTTTTGAAACCTCAAGCCTTGAAATACTGGGTTGGATAGTGGAAGTTAAAGCTGCGTTAAGATGCCCTTCTGGCTATGACTTCAGAAACATAGCTATCCATAGCTCCTTCTACATTCCTTTTGTTAGACTGTTTGACATCTTGCATAGAAATCTAAGGAAAAGAAATGCATGTCTTAGAAATCCAGGGTCGGTTGTTTTGAGTGTTTATTTAATTGCAAGGGTGATGACCTAAATTCCAGAAGGTAATTGAGATATTGGACTGCACATGGTCAGGTTTCTTCAACATGCAACTATGAGCAGAAATATACCTTTTAGATATTTGTCTGCCCCTATAACTAAAGTAGTATGATACTAGTTTTCAGGAAAATACCGAGAGAGTTTTTGTTGCTTTGTAACTTGCTTTCAGCGTTGCTTGGTTGTTTACTGAAATACCCTGTATGAAAGATTCCTAGGTTTCAGTATAAATAAACATGAAGTACTCGCATGCAGCATCATCCCCAAAAGTTAATCATTTGTTCAGATTTTAAGGCATGGATTGTGCTCAAAACGCTTCATATTCTCCACAAGTGATGTATAAAACTGGCGTATTGTTACAGAAAGGCTCATGCAAAATTATGATCTTTGAGCAGACATGATGTGTAGTGTTTAAGAGAAATGGTGATCTGTGTTTATGTTAACACAGTTCTGACATGGCTTACTGGAAGTCAGTGAGTAAGATGATAATATAGGAAAACCGACTTTCAGTAGCTCTGTGCTTTGCAGTCTTAAATCCTGAGTTTGATGCTAAATTTTTGATGTAGCTGTTTGCCTCTCTTACTTTCCTAATAGATTTTTTTCTCTGTTCTGTCTGCTAGATTTGGACAGTATTTGAATTGAAATTCTTGGCAATTAAGATATAACTTGCTGTACTATAATTTCAGACTTCAGTTTAGGGGAAAGTAAAAATGGGTTCAATTTACTTCAGTAGAAAAACATCAATATCACATTTGAGATGGGATATTTTTCTTCAGTTTCCCTATGTAGTTTGGTATCCTTGCTTAAATTCTCAGAACTTCTTATACATAAGCAGCATTTCCCATCTGTAACTAAGTAGTATTGTTTCTAGCATGATTGTCTTGTTTTGCCTAGAACTGTAGAAAATAAAATGCCTTTTTGTACTTAAGAAATCCAGTATTGCACATGCTATTGTGTGATAGTGCATTTTGACCAGAAATTTTACCTAAGCTATAATTGAAAGTCAGTTGTTAAGATCCCCACTTGTTATTTCTACCAATAAAAATGTTATTTTGCAGAAAGCCTACTTGTTTTTGATGCAGATGTTAAAGACACTTTCACTTTTTTGGAATAAGTAAAGAATGAACTGTCAGTAATGCAAAAAAATACATTCGTTCATTCAACTGCAGGTGAAAAAATTAAAAAGTTTTAGGAGTGTTAACAAGTCAGCTAGTAGCCGTTAATGTTCATTTGAGGACATTTTGAGGTCTGTATTGGTAGTTTTGTATTTGAGTATTTTTCAGGTGTTTAGGCTTAAGAACTTAACATTTAACCAAGTATTTCCATGTGCTATTCAAGAAAGTTGCCAAAATTGTATAAGGCAGTGGTACTGTCTTCTATTTTATTCATCATTCTTAAGATAAATACATAACAAATGCTCTTCAGGCTTTTTTTTCTGAAGCAATTAAGTAACTTTCTGTTGTAAAAATGACATAAGGGCCTCTATTATTGTACCTACTGTGTAGCAGATCTTATCTGAAAAGATCTTTTTAAATTTTATGACTAAGATATAGGGGAATGCATTCCTGGTAGATGGAGAAACTAAAAGTTTTTAGTGTTTCGCAGTAAAGTGAATAACTTGAGAAACTTGAGTTAAGAAAATAAGTTACGAGAACTCTTGAAAAATTGTTGGCACAAGAAGTTGTAGTATCAGTCTGAACTCTTAAATTTCTTTTTTTGTTTTATCATTTACTGAACTTCTTCATTATATCATTGCTTCCTAGATGACTTTAAAAATGTTTAAATGTTAAATGTTTAAATGTTTACAAATGTTATGCTTTGGGTTTTTGTAACAGGGCCTGAGGGCTATCTCGGGACAGATTCACAAGATCCATCCTTCATTTCTCAGCAACCAGCAGCACAAGAAGAGGAAGAGGTTATGATAGCTCATTCTCATCAAGAGGAGGTTGACAATGAATACGTATCCAGGGGCTGTAGGAACAAATGTCACTCTCATTTGCATGATACCTTAGGGCAAACAGATCATCTCAGTCATCACCACCACGACTACCATCACATTCTGCACCATCACCATCACCAGAACCATCATCCGCATAGTCACAGCCAGCGCTATTCACGGCAAGAACTGCAAGATGCTGGAATAGCAACTCTGGCATGGATGGTGATTATGGGAGATGGACTACACAACTTCAGTGATGGCCTTGCAATTGGTGAGTGTTGTAACTAAATGTACCAAATGTTGTATTCATCCAAGCTTTTGGAGTAAGGATCTCTATATTAATTGAAAGGGGGGTAGCTGAAATAGTCTTCTTCAAAGGTGCTCAGTGTGCTGGGCAGTCTCAGAAATTTCGGAATCTCTTACAGGCAAAGTTTTTCAAAAATATTTTTCTCACATACAATCTTGCTATACTCAGTCTAGTTTAATGACACAGCTCTGTCCTTAATTATGGGATTTAAACAGTTTCTG
>JAUBNY010000335.1:330255-350384 GCA_032275445.1 Crypturellus soui
TCACAGGGCAGATGTTCCAGGCCCCTGATCATCCTAGTCGCCCTGCGCTGGACTCTCTCCAGCAGCTCCACATCCCTTTTGTACTGTGGGGCCCAGAACTGGACACAGTACTCCAGATGTGGCCTCACCAGGGCCATTCTTCTCCAACATGTTGAAATCAAAAGGACAGAAGAATAAAATAGACTGTCTGGCACCTAAATGACTGAATATGGCCCTCAGATATTTTCAGATATTTTCATAGGTGCGATTTCAAATTGCAAGAATCTCAAAGTTGAATAACTAATTGACTAAAAATAGTACTTTAGGGTTAGTATGGTCAGTGGAGAGCACATAGGCACCTCCACTAGCTGAACCAAATCATTACATAAACCAGATCACTACATTTACAGAAAATACGCTCTTGAAGGGCCAGTCTCTCTCCTTAGGCTTCAAGAGGAAGTTCAAACAAGACACTTAACTTTTCAAAGATTAACATTATGCAGAGCAGGCTGCCTCACTGTTGGATTCACAGTGTTTCAGGATTAAGAAGGACAACTCTGCCTCTCTCAACAGGTCTACCAGCATAACGAGACTTTCCGAAGATGAATGGCGGTTGCCTCTCTGCGCAGTGCACACGCACACCCATACACAGAGACCCCCATGGGCACCCACACGCAGAGCCAAAGACAAGTCCAATTCAATCCCATTAACGCTGAAAAAAATACTAATTTCAAAACTAAATTCGACTCTCTATCCATATGAGTTTTGCACCTCAGTAAAAAAACTGCCTGACTTGCTGATACAATAAAAGACATTCGATAAAGAATTATGCAATTGGTAAAATCAGCAGATTTACAAGTTTAAACAACATGAATCTACTACAATCAGAAAAAAATGCTTATTTTATTAGATGTGTCCAGCACATTTTAGTCACCGTTCAGTTTTTGCCTCTGAACTCTCTAACCAAAGCCAAACATTAGAACATTAGTAAAAAAATATGTTTTAAACCAGGGAAAAAATATAACATCCTACTGTAATTTTATCTTCTATTGCATACAATCACCATTTACTAGAATAAAGCACTTGATACATTTTACACTGTAAAATAAACTTTTACCAACCTCATTAAGACAAGAAGAAATAAGATTTTTATACAATATTGTGAAACTCCATCTTTTTTGGAGGAAAAAGAGGCATTCACAAAACTTTTGCAGTCTATTACAATTTTTCACTTGGATCATCTACAGTGCTTTTCTAAGGGAATAAAATGCTTGAACTGGTAAGGTGCCTTCTAAGGTATTTTCTGAAAGCAAAAAGGTTTCTTTGCTATTATTGGTTTGCATCTTTTTTAGTCAATCTGAAGTCTAACAGAGGAAAGCACACAAACAAGAGGGCTGGTGGACAACAACACAGGAAAGAATTGTAGAAAACAGCACAGTGCTGGTGACTCCATTATTTTTAAGGAGCTACTGGTAACCAATAGCAAATGATGATAGTAGTTGAGCAAAGTCGTTTACTAGGCTGGGCCAAGCATCTTTTGGCAGTACAAGACTTAATGCACCTAAGGCAGCTGAAGAATGAAGGCTACACTTGTTACCTTAACAGTATTAAAATATTTTATGATGAAGGAAAGAGTGAACAAGAGCCATTCTAATAAAAAGGGACTAATCTGTCTATGCCCAACAGGTAGAGCTGGTCTTCACGGCAGCCCGGCTCACACATGGCAGACCCGAACAGGCTCGGCAACTCCTGCCCGTGCTCTTCTCTCTGCTTCAAGCAGCAGCATTAGGGATGCCAAGCGCAATGGTTCTTCCAAGAAACTGGGAAATAGGAGTTGTAGAAAATGCCTCTTATCTGCTATCAACACCCACATGAGAACAAAAAGGTATTAACTACAGCATATGCTGGGAATGTGCCATAACATTTTAAAAACTACTGATTTTGAGAGCCAAGTATGTGCTTAACTGTGGATGCCCGGTTTGTTTAGTGTCCTTGCAAGGATGTTGGCAGAAAAGAACAAACGAGCACCCACTGGTTCAGCTCAGACAACTTTCCACAGCAGCTTAAGCTAAACTGAGTCCATTCCCATGTTCTCCTCCTGCACTGCAACCATGGGAAAGTGACACGGAGGGAAGGAGTAGCAACAAGTAGCCAAGCAGCAGCAAAACCTTGAGCTATCAAAGATGTTTACTAGGTGAAGGTTTATCTAAGCCCTTAATCTTTCAAGAAAATTGCTTGACTCTCCACGTGGAACAAATTCTCGCAACTGCTTGCACAAAAATTTGATTCAGTAGGGAAAGTTCAACGGCCAAAATAAATTCTACTCATTGGAAGAAGTCTCACCTCAATGACAGGATGAAGAATTATACAATTCACAAGCCATCACCTAACCTGGATACAGGATCAAGGAAAGTACATCTGGATACAGATGTACAGAATACTGTACAGAATACTGCAGTCTCTATATTTAATTAAATATTAACTCTTTTAACCTGAGTGATTTTTCTTAAAATACAAAACATTCAGTACATGACATTCTATCTGTATGCGATTGCAATTTAAAGCCTGAAACGAACACATAGCCACCAAGTATAACACCAGGCTACACTGAAGTCATCATTTGAAGAAAAACAAAAACAAAAAACAACCAACAACAAAAAAGTTACATTAAATAAAAAGTTACATTAAAATAGAGCTTTTACATTAAAATAGCTTTTTAACGATAAATTACCCTACTCTGAAGATACTAAAAGCAAAGTAAACACAGATTAATTTCTTAAAGATTTTGAGATTCTCTTCTACATGTTGTACAAATACCAATAAACTTACCAACCAGAGGCAATATCCCAAGATTGTGCAGAGTCATCATATATTCCATCCAGGAGAAAGGGCAGCAGTTCAAAAATCAAATAACTACATTCACTAAATTATGAAAATGATTACAATGCAAGCTGATAGCACAGAATTCATGAATGCTTTCCAGAAATACTGGACACAAATTAGACATGACACACAATTCAAGCTCCACTTTGATTAAAATACTTAGACAACATTATGTTTTGGGAGCATGTTTTTTTTTCTACATGTACATGGCATTCTTACCTCTTCTTCCTTCAAACACATCATTGATTTCTCTTAACAATGTGGACATGTCGCTCAGCTGAGACTCCCAAGCCTCACAGAACACCTCAAGATTTTCTTTTGCAATCTTACTGGAGGGATGTAATGCCAATGTTTCTGCAGCAGAAATTATCTGGAGAGAGAACAAAATATATGCTATCCAGAGAAATCCTGGTAAATAGTGTGGCACATGAATGCACAACATCCTCACAGGCAACACAGGCAATTAAGGTGTTACCATTATGCCTGAGCAATGTATTTGCAGGACATTTGCAGGCTTGATGATCTTCCTTGTATGTGCTTTTAACAATAATAGGATAAAGCCCAGCAGCAAAATCCAACTCTTTGTAACTGCTTTGTAAATTTCAACATCAGGTCTCCAAAAACTTTTATTTCAGTGAAAGAAAAAAATAAAACAAAGCCAAGCATACCTGTGGGCCAGTGACCTGAAAGGTGTCTTCGGCATGTATGCAAGTAATCTCAAGGGGCTCTGTTCCAGAAACATGCCGCAACAAACGACACATCTAAAGATTTTTTGAAAATTTAAAGAGAAAAGAATGGTAAAAATATGCTTTCATTACTAATTAAAATTAGTAATAATTTAAAAAAAAAAGTCCTTTTAGAAACTGATTTGGGATGTCATAGCCATGTGCTTCTCTCAATAAGGGTTTACAACATACATTCCAAACCAGGACTTTTCTCCCTTTTTTTTTTTTTTCCGGATCACCAAGGGAATGGGGGGAAAAAATCAGTAATATTCTTTTACTCAATAAGTCTGAAAGTAATCAGACATTTAATGAACTTAGAAATCATAATATAGATGATTTCACCAAGAGAGAAATACTCAGCCATCATCTACCATGTAGAAAACTTAGGTCTTCATCATCCAGGGTCATGAATTTTCTTTGAGGAAAACAACATCAAGTTAATCTAGAGAATAAATACTATTTCCTTTCATGGTAAACAAAATACAAGTACCCACTTTTTGTGGGAACAGCAGCAATAGGATGAGAATGAACACAGGAGCTCAAATCACAAGGAGAATTTAAGACAGACCAAGCAGATACAAAACTCGCCACATTGTTCATCGCAAAAAAATATTGTAGGACATCATTTTACTCACAGTAATGCCTGAAAAAAATCACAGTTCTTCAGTAAAGGAGATACATTAATTAGTCACAGAGAAAGGGAACATTAAAGCTGAAATAAAAATAAGAGTTGATTTGTCAGTCCCTGAAGTTGAGAACATGGTTTCTGCATAGTCACGCTTCTGGGACGGATAATCAAGCTCCATGTAGGAAAGGTAACTTCTAGAAAGTAATGAATACTAAATGCTTTACAAGCATAGCTTCCAGTATCTCCCAGATCAATATCACCTGTCTTTGTGTATCTCCTAATAGTATCATTACTTCTGTTCCATCTTAAGTCCAAATTCCACAGAATTTGTGGAAATGAAGCAGAGCACGGGGCACAGGGTGGCATCCAGAGAAGGAGACTCCACAGCCTCTCTGGGCAGCCTGTGCCAGGGCTCTTGTCAACTTCACAGGAAAGACGTTCTTCCTTACATGGAGATGAAATTTCCTGTGTTTCAACTTGCACCCATTACCCCTTGTCCTGTCACTGGCCACAATGAAAAGAGTTTGGCCCCATCCTCCCTACATTCTCCCCTCAGGTATTTATACACGTTGATAAGATCCCCTCTCAGTCTTCTCTTCTCCAGGCTAAACAGGGCCAGCTCGCTTAGTCCTTCCTCATATGATAGATGCTTCAGTCCCTTAATCATCTTTGTGGCTCTACGCTGGACCCTCTCTAGAAGCTCCACGTCCCTCTTGTACTGGGGAGCCCAGAGCTGCCCCCAATACTCCAGGTGCGGCCTCACCAGAGCTGAGCAGAGGGGCAGGATCCCCTCCCTAGACCTGCTGGCAACGCTCCTCCTCATGCAGCCAGGATCCCACTGGCCGTGCTGACCACCAGGGCACACTGCTGCCTCATGGTTAACCTGTTGTCAACCCGGCTTCCCAAATCCCTCTCTGCGGAGCTGCTTTCCAGCAGGTCAACCCCCTGCACTGGTGCCTGGGGTTATTCCTCCCCAGGTGCAGGACCCTGCACTTGTCCTTGTTGAACCTCATATGGTTCATCTCTGCCCAACTCTCCAACATATCTAGGTCCCTCTGAATGGCAGCACAGCCACTCCACCCAGTTTGGTGTCACCTGCAATCTGTCACCTGCAACCTATGTCAGAACATAGGTACTGACAATACCTATAGCCAAACAAGGAGTTTGAGCCTAAAGCTAATCTAGATACACAAGCAGAATCGCTTCTACAGCAACAGTGTACCCCGCTGGACACATCCAGCTCAGATACTAGTAGGAAAAAAAAAAAAAAAAGGAGGGGGGGAAAGAAAATCTGTAGCATATTATGAAAATTATTAAAAAAGCTGCCAGACCAAGACCTTCCTGTGGAATAATTAAGGCAGGTCCAGCCAGCTATTTTCCAAGTGTCTCAGAAAATAAAAGCAACTGTGTACCCACCTCAACAAGTTGTTCTTTCTGCTCTGATAGCTTACAAGTATATTCTGCTATAGCTTCCAGATTTCCTTCTACTCCTGTTATTTTTAAGGCTTTCAGAACCATATGATCTGTATGGTATTTTAGGAGATCTGTGGCCAAAGACGTTGCTGCACTGTGGAGCTTGGGTAACATTAAAAAAAGAAGAGAAATAAGAGAGAGAGACCTTAGAAGAAAAAAGAACACATCCATTACAAAACAAAATCACCTTAATGACCAATTCATTTTCCAAGAAGCAGAAAATTTACTGTCATGACATTTCATATATACAGACTGCAAATTATCTGGGACTTTAATTCTTCAATTATTCTTCCAAGTACAAAGATAAAATCCACCACTCTTTCTCAAAAAAGAAAAGAAACAAAAAAGCAACTGGGGAGAATCAGAATACAAAGCTATCATACTGCTTCTGATGATCTTACAGGTGGAACAGCCAGGTGTACAAATCCGTGGGGCACCAAGTTCAGCAGGAACATGATACGATGACCACTCCGTTTGTCATGAAGAGCACAGGCTAACAGAACCAAATCAAGGCCACGTAACATCTGAATTTACAGTGCATTAGATAATGTTTCCATTAATGAATTCAACTAGTGCAAAGAAAAATTGAATATAATCAGCTTGAGAGAGTGTTTTAGACAAGTAAAGAGCACCCTGACTGCAAGCAGAGCTGCATCTGGGAGAAGTCTCAAAAACTACACTCTCAATAGGAGAAGCTCTCCCTGGAAATACATTCCTAAATCCAGGCACATGTTATTATCCAAGGAAACTATGTTATGAAGGTCCCTGCTTCACAACTGCTACAGGTAACAGCTGCTGCTTCTTCTCATGACTAGTCCAAGTGACCCTGTAATTAGCCTCATTTTAAAAACAATGTTAGTAAAAACAAACATATGGCAAGCTGTTGTAGACACGGCAGAACAGTCCTGACTGTTACAACTCTTGCATTATTACATTCATTTTTTTGGGTGGCACTGAATATATACAAGAAACTTCTGATAAATTATTTTTAAGTTCTTACGAATGCAATTAAATGTATTCAATGAATGTAATTAAAAACTGCTATACCACTAATCTTGGAAACATAGCCAACTCCAAGTACTTGGAAGACTTGCTGTCCTAGAATGCGAACTGGCAATTCCCATTTACACACAGACTACATATCATCTTGATATAAAATAGTAACTGGCCTGCACTTAAATACTGCACTGAACACTGAAGTGTTAGCAGAAAAATTAACTATTTTTTTCCAAAAAATAGAAACAGCTACATTTAACAGCTGTCTTGTGTTGTCATCCACCTAGGATCTCAAAAACATTTTAATTAGTGCCACAGTACTTACATTTCATCATCAGAGAGCCTAATTGTGGACTGATCCACTGCAACTCCATAAGTCAGAGAAAAAATGCTTACACTTGGAAAAAAAAGAGTGATTTACCATAACTATATAACACAACTGCCACACTGAGAGTTCTCATATATTTCTTCTTTTAGCATATTTTGCAACCTAAACATGAAGTGCTTTAAGTATTTAAGGAAAATATACATGATGTTAAATACTACAGTTGTCACACCAAAATAACCAGTCTTAGGAAAAAAATAAATATACAACCAAAATAAGATATTTTCTGCAATACAAACAATTAAATATAGGTTAAATATAAAGCTGTGTCATGTGTAATTCATTCATTCAAGCATGCATTAGAAGAAAAAGATTCAGTCAGTAATTATATGTATCCACAAGCAAAATTTAGTCATTACACTTAAAGTTACGATTATATGCATGGTAGTCACTTCCAATTTATTTGATTGTTGTGGTAGTTAGCAAAGGGCCTGTGTATCCAACATTTCTGATCAATTATATGAAAGGACACAGAGGTTTACATGTGACCTCCTTAATCTAATTCTGATTAGCCACTGTTTTCTATAAATGATAGTTTTGGGGATACGGGATCCTATTTTACAACTTTATGCATGAAAAGCAAGAAATCCAAGCTTTTCTTCACTTTGTGTTCTTTTTTGAGTTACACTTACCTCTCTTTTAAGTTCATTCATGCACTGGCACATTTTTAAAATGGCTACTTCCAAGTCTTCCATCAGATCCTTTGTGTTTTGGTTTTGCTATTAACAGAAAGCCCAAGCAAACATTAGGCAAGACCCAAGAAATCTGAACTTCACATCATGTGTCATTATTTCAAATTGTTTGAAAAGATGGTATTTATATGCATAAGTGTAATGGTTTCAGTTGCCCACCCTGCATATAATTTACTTTAAGAATTCGTTTATAGAGACATTTATCACTAAAAAAAAAATTTCCTTAAGTTCCTGTAGATCTTTTGGTGCTTCAGTTTGTGGCCGTTTCCTCTTATCCTATCGCTGGCCATCACTGAAAAGAGACCAGCCTTATCCTCCTCCCTTTAAGTCTTTATATATGTATTTATATGGTTTATATATGTATTTATATATGGTATATATGTATATACATATGTTCTTCCTTGTACTAGGAGTTCATTTTCATCAACACAAATGCAACACATACTATCTATGATGATGATCTCCCAAGTTGCTATCAACAACAAAGCTTAAAACTAACCAACTTAAACACAGGTTTAGGGTTTTTAATTTATACAATTAATAATGTATTTTCTTTGTAATAACAACAGTCTGCATTATTAGAAAAGTCCTATGCTAGTACATAGCTGCTGTATTTCAGAGTGTTGGTAGGATTTTGTGCTCTACATTTCTCTAGAAACAAGACTGCAATCGAGAAAGCATCTCAAAATGTGTTTTCTGTCTATTTTTCCTCATCTGTGTGCATGTATCTTCTATTCTCTTCACAGAAGAAAGAAAAATGATAGATACAGACTTAAGGTACTTCTCTGAAAAGGAAAATTACTGGACAAATATATACATTCTCTCTCTCTCTGACAAAAACACAAAAGTTGATTTTTAGAATATTTCACATTTCAGTAGGCCAATTGTTTTTATTCCTTTAATTGAAAACTGGCTACTCCACCACGGAATCAAGACAACTCAAGTCTCTGAAGTACTCATCCAAAGGTCTTAACTGTTTAGGACTGCACAACCACACTCCTATATTTCTGGAATATTCTATTAGACTTCTATTTCCCTTACTACGAACAGTAGCCTAAAAAATTAGTCTACCACCTTATGTCTAAACTTTAGAAGTCTAACTCTAAGGCAACACCACTGCAAGAGAAGGATAGAATGTACTGAAACTGAAAAAGTAGAGACAATCTTAAGATACAGTTCTCTCTTCCTAGATTGAAAGAAACATTGCATTAAATGTTTCTTTTCAAAATAGAGGAGAAGAGATTTACTTTGCTAAAAAGCTCTTACAGCTTGCATCCACACGGAAAACAGCTGCTCTAGTTCCATTTTAGCCTGTTTGGAGAGCTCCAAGATGTGTTCTCTGTGCTCATGACTGGTATATGCAGAATCTGTAAAGTCTTCTGTATGTTCCAGGATAACTTCCAGCATTGTTGAAAGGTTTTCTTTTGATAGAAAATAAAGATTCTCTCGAAGACCTTCCACTTTACTCTGGAAAAGAAGCATTTCAATTCCTTGTGTGTTTACGTGATTATGTTGTTGTGATAAAAATGCAGAAAGCAGATGCATCCTATTACATGTTATTTTTTCCTCAGCAATTTTTTTAATCACTGAATTTCAAAATAATGAAAAAATTTGCTGGTCCAGATTTCCAGTTTAGGGTTTGAGGTTTTTTTAATCTAATAATACTAGTAGCAAATTACTGGCCATTCACCAGAATGAACAGTAAATACGTTACTGCTTATCTGCTGTCAAAAAAAAAATTCTCAGTTCAGTAACAATTTCAGAAATCAACTGCATTCAGGTTCTGTTTGCTCTTTACAAACCACAGACATATCATCTTTTTGGTGTATGGTTTCAAAATATCTATCTGAAGTAAAAGGAATACTCTCAGAACTTCACAGAAACTCCAACCAAATTTGGTTGGAAGGGGCATGAGACTCAAAATGTACCACAGATTCCATAGAAAGAAAATGTACTTGTTCATTAACTGTTCTTAATTGAATATGAAATTTAGAAGCGAGTTTTTCAGGAAAAGCAAAGTAAGCTAGGACGCATAATTTCAGTTCAGAACACTTCCTTCAAAGTATGAAATATCTCAAATACCCAAAGTTTGACTTTCCAAATTATTTTCAAATGATAAATATTTGTGTGTGAAATCTTCAAAATACTATCAGTGATGAACCAAGAATTCTTCAAAACAGCTACTTTTGTGAAGTTCTGGTCAGTATAACAATCTATTAGTTTATCCAATATTGAAGGCATCAACTCCACAACTCCATTGTAGTTCTGAATATATTCTGATCCATGATCCAGGAGTAGATGGCAAGGGTCGGCAAGTGTACTTTGGCAACAGCAAGGAAATTATAATAAACTGTTGTCAGATTCTTTTATACTTTAGAAGAGTTACGTTAAGTTACTCTGCTGGGAGTTGTAACACTATCCACCACCTGGAGTTTCAAAAAGATTTAATTCTAGCTTTGGTGCAATTTATTAAATTATAGAAAACAGTCCAACTTCTATTCTTACCTTGAACACCCTGATGCCAGAATATATACTGATGGAAGCTAATTCATTTTCTCCATTTGATCTAGAGTCAGTTACAATTTCTATTACCTGCTCCAAAGCTAGTCTCATCTGGTGAAATACCCCATCTTTGTTTATACGAGCGGATTCACAGTCTGGATGCCTCAGACAAGTCTTTTTTTTTTAAAAAAAAAGGAAGGAAACATTATCAGAGATTATGCAGTATAGCGAAATAAATACTTTCTCCTAAAGCAAGTCTAGAGAACATGTTTAGAAAATTATAAATACTTTCTGTTAAACCACTATGATAGTAAGTAGCATTCCTAGAATTATTCAAAATAAAAAGATTTTCTTCTGTCCATTCTTTTTTTTATTTTTTTTTCATATTAAAACTAAAGCAGTGTTGAGAAAAAACAGACAGCTATCCTACCAGATGCCATGTCCTGAGATGTACCCAGGTTTACTCTTCAGCAATACTCTTACACAAGAGCACTCACCTTTGAAGCAGTCAAGAGCATCATGGTGCATTTCTCAAGAACAGCCCTAGATGCTGCCATTCTAGCCTTTTTCTTCTCATCCTTCAAATCCTAAACACCAAGAAAATGATTTGAATGTTGCATCTAACATCTAAAATGTTAGCTGCTGCAAATATTAATTGCTCCAAAGACAGTAAAATGGAAACTTTTGCAGATCAATGGATTGTAGGAAAACTTCTTTACTTCATTGGACAACTGTTATTTTCAGTTTAACTCATGAGCTAAAGCTTTATTTTTTGAGAGATTTTAATTCATGCAGTTATTCTTGGCTCTATTCAATTGAGATTTCAAAAGGATAAGACATCAGAAATACAGAATATGCTATGTAAACCCTCACTAATTTCACTATACTTATCATATACTACTATCCATAAAACAGGCAAGCAAGCAAAAACAAATACAACTAAAAAACAAATTTGAAATAGATAGTGGAGTAGGCAGAGAAAGAGGGAAACGGCTTTTCATTGTACTGTAATGAAGGGAATCCAATAAAGTTTCTTCACACACTGGGGAGGGGAGGGGATGGGAAAAAAAAAGACTCTAAATTGGGATGGAGAAGGAAATCCCTCAACAGATAAGGGGTCTAACAAGTGGAAAGAGTTAAAATTAAGATTTTCTGAATGCTAGAAAAATTAGCTGAATGCTTTTTTAGGCATTAGAGAGTGAGCAACTGAGTGAGACTTCCAGTGACACATTTATGTGTGTCATGTAACATTTCCTACAAACTGCTCAAGCCCTCTCTTAAAAGCAGCAGTGTTTCCACCCTATTGCTACTCCAGAATCCACGCCACTCATCATGCAGTAGATGAGAAAGCTTATCTCCAGTCAGTGCATTCACTCGTACAATCATTTTTACAAAAATAGCAAGATGCATTTTTCATCACAAATCTGTCACTCATCTTGAAATACGTCATATAGGATGGACCAAGGTGTAATCGCCTGAAAAGAGACGAGCTTAAAAGCCGCTCAAGGCTGACACAAAGAGCTCTGCCAAGAGCCGTGTCAAACTCGCTCCCGAAAGGGACCGTCCTCCCTCTGAAAGTCACCCAGGACACACTGCGGCCCTGTCCTTGGGCAGGTTCACACAGACTGGTGTGAACACAAGAAAACAACTTGGATTTAGAGGTATGTCAAAGCAGATCTAAATCCAAAACATTCCCATGCTGGCTGGGCCCTGAAAAATTAAGCAAGTGACAGTGAAGAGGGTGGGAAAGAACAGATTTACAATCCTGTACTTCAAATCAAGTTTATGTTTGATTAATAACTACTACAGGATGGATTAAACAAGGAAAGAAAAGAATTCAGGAGAAAAAAAAACACATAAAAATCACAGACAGGTCATGACAGCATTCTATTTTGCCATAAAAAAGATAAAAAATAGAACCACTTCTTTAACAAATTCAAAACAATCTTTGAAATAATAATAATAAAAAAAAAAAGCTTGTTTCTCAAATTTTTGTATTATATTCTGGGAAATCTGACCACATTCAAGAGTTTCTGGTATACACAGAATTATACAAACATTGACAGATATACCTTGGGAGATAAACTCCCAAAAGAAATCTTAATACTATAAAGTAAGTACATCAAGTCCTGACAGAAGTTAAAACATATTAATGAAACGCACTTTCCAAGAGAGTCAAATGAGAAAGAAGAGCCCAGCCCCCACTTAATTTTGAAAATCAGAAATAGCTGGGATGAGTATCACGTAATAGAAATGCCTCTTTCTCTTTCCCAGGAATAACTGTTACAAATATTCCAGGGAAAAAAAAATAGAGAGTCCACCTCCAGGAGGGATTTCCTTTAATTATATGTAGCTTTTCCAGATATGGTTCTTTAAGAATATTCTTAGGAGTCTTAGAATTTAAAAATGCTCCATAGTAGAGAAAAAAAATACATGGATACACTCTATTAGGGTCTAAAGCCATCTTCTTTTGAGGTTTCTAAAAGAACTACTTTGTTTTTAAAGTCTTTCCTTACATGTAAATGTTTCTGTGAAGTAATAGCGGACAAATTTTGTATCAGAGTAGAAGCCAGACAACTTAGAGCAAAAGTTAAGAGAAAGAAGACAAAGGATATCTGGAGAAGCTCAAATAATATCCATCCAGGCTACCGGAACAGTAGCAAATAACCCAGCAATGTCTCTAAGTGGGAGCATTAACATCAAAAGATGCTGTTTTGATGGAGCAAGGAGAGAATTTTGGATTTCAGAGATTGGACACTGGGTTTTGGTTTGTAACAGTTAATCATCCCAGGAGAATCCCAGTCTTTTAATGAATCAGACGAAAAGCAATACTTAATATGTTTCTCACATTTTTTTTTTTTTAAACTTACATTTTGTCGATCCCCAGTTAAATGTGCAAACTCCACCATTTCATTTCCAAACTGGCTGAATATTTGCACAAACTCCTGGAAAGTACTGACTTTCTCTAGTTGTTCCATTGTTGCAATAACCTATAAGGAAAAATCCTGTAGATTACCACAAATACTGAGCAGAAAATATTATTACCAAAATTAGGAACTTTATTATTTGAAAACACTTCTAAAGAAGAGGGAGTAAAATTCACATATCTTGTTGCAAATTAAATAGTAAGAACTCAAAGGCTAGAAATCAAGTATAAATAATGACACTTCCTTCAAAAATGACTCATTTATTCTGACACCTCAAAAATCCTTTTCCTCACCCTTCCCATTAGAACAATTAACAGTACTACAAAATTCCATATCTTAGAAAAATTACTGTCATATTAAATTTTAAAATGCAAGTACTCAAAATTAATATACCCATATGCAGCAATTGTCAATTTAAAATTTCATTTGGAGATGCATATTTTTTTAAAGCCTAACTCCACAATTTAGAGTCAGACAACTAGCATTCACATTTTAATACGAGGCACAGTCTCAGATGGAGTGGCTGAGACATTGTCACAGTATTCATCTTCAAAAGTCAGCACGTGCAGGCTAATACTAAGCCTGCTCCTCCATTCTCTACACCATATATACACTGTGTTGTCCCTGAGTATATAATTTATGTGCACTTATTAAGATCCTGCCCACATCTCCCTTCTATCATTGTATTTCTTATGAGGGGGGAAAAAAAAATGCTTTTCTGCCCATCACAGTTTTTTAGGAATCCCATACAGATACAGATACATCTATGTAAGACATATATTTGTCTCTGTAAGATGTCATTTGCTTGGCTTGATCCTAGACATGTGAACTGTCCTGCCAGTATCATAAACAAAACCAGACATTCTCAAAACCATAATGCTTAGGAAGGAGAATACTGTAAATCCCCAAAGACCGCAAAAACTAGGGTGACTACAGCAATTAAACACACTTAGTTTGGAATATTATGCTTTCATGTGAATAGCCAAATACCTTCAGAATTAAATTGTATTTCTGTACCTATTTGTGCTGTATTCACACTTCTGTAGCAAGCAGGAAAATACTTTCATATATATTTAAATCATTAACCATGCCCTGCTGCTGAAAGGACACATGACTCCTTATTCCTCTGTGATACAAACACTTGTGCTCTGTAGCCTAAATGTGTATTAAAACCAGACACTTGTATAAAGGAAAATGAATTCAGATCACTGCATGGCTATGCATGTGGGCTGAACACATGGTCACAAAAGGCAGGAAAAGGCAGCAAATGGTCCTATGTAACAATTCTGGTGTTTGCTGCAAGAAAAATACAATCTCTAAGTAGTTATTGCAAATGAACACTGATAAAACTGCCACCACTTTCACCACGTTGGGAGAAGAAGAGATTACTGAAACAACAAATCAGTGCTACTGCAGTCTACAGCCAAGCTGGGGCACGTAAGACTGGCACGGCATTTTCTGAGCCTTGGACTCAAAGCAGAGGACACATTAAGTGAGTGATAACTAGCCTGGTCATACAAAACATAAAAGCTCACAAATTTGAATTTTATTCCTGCTGACTTACCACCATGTCACATATTTTGGAGGTAAATATACATAAGACATTTACTTTAATCACTTTATTTTGCACTTTTCCTAGAAATACAATGAAAATACCAGTTCTTTTAAAACCCACTCTTTTGTACTGACTACAGATACCAATTAAGGAGAAGAGGAGAGAAGAGGTGAGAAGAGGAGAGAAGAGGAGAGAAGAGGAGAGAAGAGGAGAGAAGAGGAGAGAAGAGGAGAGAAGAGGAGAGAAGAGGAGAGAAGCTACAAATACCTTGTTTCTGGAAGTTATAATCTGCTTAATAACTATTCGGTCTGCTAACACAAGCACCTTTGTCACAGAAGAGAGAAGCAACCTTGCAGCTTTTACAATGCCTGTTTTGTCTGTAAAAATCGTTATATGGCTATCAGATTCTGGATGATACAAACTTGCTACATCCGTAAGCTGAGCAATTGTTTCACCTGTAGGGAAAAAATAATAAATAAAAGAAGTTTCATAGTTATAAAAAAAACAAACTAGGCCATTAAGCACACTTGACTGTTATGTTCAGTGGATTAAACAACCATTTCATTCACATGTAGGAGACAGTTTTCCAATTTTAAAAGCAGAAGCTGAATCAATGCCTACACGAGCATGACCATGAGCCTTAGAGGAAATGAAACAAGAAAAAAAGCTACAAATGCTCTTTCATTTTCTGAATTCTAGTTGGCATTCCTATGATTTGTGGCATTTATACTACATACTTACATTGTTTATGTGGTTCATGTACAGATTTCATTCCTGAGACCATTATAGTCCCTGACCTCTTAATAGAATTGATTGATAGAATAGATCTGAATAGATACTGCATTCTGGCAGGAAACATCCTGTACCTTGCTGGGACTAATTCAGATGAAAATAGGTTACTAATAATCAGAAAGTCTCTCTATTAGAAGTATTTGGGCTTGATTTACAGAGGAGCATACACTTTGAGATGGTTGACAAAATAATTTCCATAGTTAAAGGGCCTAAATAGAAGCAAGAAAACTTACAAAAGTATAACTGATAGCTACACAAGAGTATTGGCAGTCATATACACTCACAGCGAAGTTGTAAGACAAGCCTTCAGTTGGGTAAAAAGAACCTTTAATGCTGAAACAGACTGGTCATTACTTTCCCCATAATCAAATTAATTTCTGGTCACTCCTTTCTCTAGCTGGAATTACCCAGCTTTGTCTGAAAATTAATTCTACCCTCTTCCTTTGCCCTCCCAAAATATATATGACAAGATAAAATGCTGTAGTAACACAAAGAAAAAAAAGCAACAAAAATAGAGTGCTTTTGGTAAATACACTGCTTTTGGTAACCAGGGAAAGATGTAAGATACCATTAGCACTTTTCTTATGCTAAAGGATTCCCCTTTTTAAAAAGCCGCATCATGTCTTACAAAATAATCAGAAAAGAGAAAGAGCTGCAACATCAACAGTTCTACAGAGCTCTAGGATCTCAGTGTCACTGTCAGGCTACCTTTTATCATGTTTGAAAGATCACTGTAGCTGGGGGAGGAGTTACAGCAATGCAAAACGCAATTGTCACGTCTATCTTCAAGATGGGTAGAGACAGGAAAACCTCAGGGAATTACAGCCAGTTCTCCGCACACCAGGAATATTAATAAAAATCATACTGGAAGCCACTTCCCTAGCGAGCAGAAAAAAAAGCAATGGGATAGAAATGGCATGAACTTACAAGGGCACCGAGTGCCTGATCAACCTGAATGCCTTCCATGATGAGATGTCTCCCACCGTGGAGAAAGACAGCGCATCTCAACTTTATCAAGGCCTTGATGTGGTCCCCCATAGTATTCCTATAAGCAGGTTGAAAGAGATGAATTGTGTAAGTGAACAAAAAGGTGCCCGGAAAACTGACTGGATTGTTGGGCTCAAAGGATTGGTACAAAGTCCAGCGGGTGGTCAGTTACCATCTGCACCCCTCAGGGACTGGCAGGGTGCCCGTACTGTTTAGCATCTTCATTAATGGCCTGGACATTGGGATGGCATGTACATTTGGCAAGAGTGTGGCAAGAGTGTGGACGACACCAAACTGCAGGAGTGTCCAATCTGCAGGACAGGGCTGCTAGACAGAAGGGCCAGGACAGGCTGGAAAAAGGGTCTGCCAGGAAGTTCCTGAAGTTAAAGACAGGCATGTCCTGCATCTCAGTGAGGATAACGCCACACAGCACCACATAACGCCATGCAACAGGCTGGGGTCAACTGCCTGGAGGGAACCTTTCCAGGGAAAGGCACAAAGAACTCAGCTCCTTGGCCGCTGAGAAAGGGATGGCAAAAGCAGGCAGCTGGATGCTGGCCTTAGTATTCGCAGGAGAGTAGGCAGCAGGTTGAGGGAAGGGATTTTTTCCTTTTAACAGACACAGCATCTGGAGTACTGTGTCCCCTTTGGGACATAGACACTGATAGAGTGGACTATGTGATATAAGAGGAGACATTGAAGGAATGAGGCTTTTTCAGCCTTAAGAAGAGAAGACTAAGGGCAGAGCTTACTGTTTTGTACAACTACCTCAGTGGGCATGGATATGACATGAATATGTTTCTGTGAGAGCAGTCAGAGACTATTCTCAGAGGTGCCTACTGACAGAAAAAGAAGTAATATGCAGAAGTGATAAAGTTGCATCACGGGTAAAAATTGTCAAAATAAAAGGTTTTTTTTTTTCCAGTATGAGGGTGGTCAAACACTGTGGAAGAGAAGCATGCAGAGAAGTTGCACATTACAGGTATTTATAAGTCAACAGGAAAAGGGCCTGAGTCTCATGCTTTAACAGGATCTGCTGATTTAGAAGACCGCTAAAAAGTCCCTTCCAACATAAATTGCTGATTTTAATTATTCCTTCCTTACAGGAATAAATAGCAAAAATATAAGACAAATATTTACCGTTCCATATTGCTCCATATCTTTCCTTTAGAACCTTCAACAGGGAAAAACACTGAAAGTGGTACTAATTTATTTGTGGCAGGGGTTTTCTCTTTTAACCATATTTTGTTTATTTTGAAAAATGAAAAAAAAGGGCATCTAGAAATATATTTCTTGAAGATATGTTCTACTAAGCTGTCTTTGTAACAATGAAACAATGCAGAAATAGTGCTACAAGATATAGTACTATAAGACCTGCTGGGAGTGTGTGTTTAGTAATTCTATTTTATTTCAGACAACCAAGGTTTATTGTAAGGAAGTACCATAACAAGTCTAAAAATACATCAGTTTACAGACTATCCTGCAAAGTCAGACTCATCTTCCTCCAAAGCCACTGCAGGATATACAATGAATTTAAAGACTCTAGACCTTTGTCTGCAGTTAAGACACTTCATGGTCTAAATCCTTTACAATCCTTGGAAATGTATCTTTGATGTCTAGGACTTCTCTTCCTCTTCATGTCTCCCTTTATCTTCCAGGCAGCATCTAATTTATTAGCTAAAACAAAGATTAAATGGGCTCCTGTGAGGAGAAAACAGGACAATATGTATGATCATAACCATGCACGTCACTGAAGAAGCTAAAGTTTGTTCTCTTGACCTACTTGGAGGAATCCAGCTAGGACCCCAGAAGGCAAAGGGATCCAAGAGATGATTAGTCCCCCCAGCTCAAGACCTGTGCAGCCCTACGAATAAGAAGTCAGACAAGGCAGCAGATCACATAAAAGCTACCACACAAGCCTATCCTCTCCTCATGACATAAGTGACAAGTTCAGGTAACAAATCAAACCTCAAGTGAACCAGCAAAAGGATTGTTACTAAACAACCAGTTGAATTTCTTAGGTTATTCCTCACACTAAACATGACACTGAGAACCAGAAGCGGCATAAACACAAGAGGTTACAAATTACTTGAACAACAACATACCTGCTCTCTTGGCCTCGATGCAAGCAATATCCATTTCCTCTTTCAATTCATGATTTTCATCAGCTATGGCTTCGCCTACGGTTACAAATCTTGCAACTGCCAAGTTAACTGCTTGGCCCACTCGCTGAATTGCTTGCAGAGTCTTGTCTGAACGCTTTGGTTTATCCTTGTGATTGATAAGCGTAGTTATCTGTAAAGAAGTAAGAGTTAGTTATTAGAATTATGTGCTACAAGATATTCCAAGTTTAATACTAAAGGTAAGATGAGAATTAAATACAGTAATAGATTATTAGTACATTTTACTAATAAAATTTAGTGTTGAATCATGAAATATCATTTAAATTCTTTCAAAGGAAAAAAGAAAAAAAAAGAAATGGAGTGCAATTAAGGTTGCTCTCATGCTGTGATCTTAGTTCATTTGACTTCATAAAAGAACTGATGGAATTTTCCTTCCCAGTTGCAATATTAAAACAAACTGCTCCAGGTCTCTCAGCAGGCTTTCAACATTCAGATAGATCCAGTAAAAAACAGAGTCTGCTAGTTAGTATTAACCTCATTTTAGGTTTGCCACCATTAGAAAACTGCAAAGTTTTTGCACTGCCAGATAACTACACACACTCATCAGCAAGGGCTCAGGAAGTCTAGCCCTTATTACTGAAAAAAAAAGCCTTTACAAAAGACATTTTATCCAAGTAAGACAATCTAAAAAGGGATGAGGAAAATCACCATCTTTAAACAACAAGAACCATTTACCTTTTAGAAAGCATTCTAAATTTTCTGCTTTGTCCACTCCCTTGTTAAAATATCCACTGTACTATTAAAATTCCCTGCATTACTTGTGAGTTTTCTGTAATTTAGAAGAGGTTGCTGTTTTGATGCAAGTCAGTAAAAGAGTTTGAGGACATTCTTACTCCAAAATCTGCAGTCTGTGTCAACTTTTCTGCCCTGTACTATGCTGTGTTACTTCTTGTATCACCCTGACCTGAAGCCACCTTCTGGCTCACACAGGTTACAAGAGACAACCTGACGAGAAGACCAAACACAAGGAAATGACCCAAAAGAGCACCCTCTCCCACCCAAAGAGAAAGGCAGGTTTGCAGAGGTAGCTTCTCATCTCAGACAAACAAAAAACATGAGAACAGCATGCAGGACTTCACTCAGAATTAGGTAACTATAAACTGCATTACAAGCAACATAGGAACTTCAGACTTTTGGTCCCAATCTTCTGAGATGCAGGATAGGCCCAACACTGCAGTTTCAAGCACCCTAAACAACAACAACAACCACAACAAAAAAAGACATTGTTGCCAGAACAGACAACCCTCTCTCATATTTGCAACTAAATTATCCGATGTGGGTTAAAACCGAATTGTGGAAGAGGTGGTATTTGTTAGTTTGTTATAACTGTCCGGCCCAGTTCACTGTACAGTTGTACTCTTTGTTGTGTCCTTTCTTTTTGTTACAGCTAAGAGAGAGCCACTACAGCAACTACCTTAGCAC
>JAUBNY010000335.1:361844-373797 GCA_032275445.1 Crypturellus soui
CGGCAGCGCCCAGGGGTGACGGGCCCGTCCAGGGTCCCTGGGCGGGCGGGGAGGCCCTGCGCGCCGCGCGCGGTCGCAGCTGCCCGCGGGGCCGCTCGCCCTGGCTGCCGGCCGGGGCTGCGCTCCGCGGGGCAGAGCCCGGGCTCCCAGCCCGGCCTGGGCCGCCCTAGGCGGCACGGAGCGGGGCAGGGGGAGTCCCCAGGCAGGAATCAGGAACGCAAGTGCGGCGGGAACTGGGACGACAGCTACAGAGCCACCGACCGGGTATCGTCTGAGTATCATCAAGATTAGCTTGGTTTATATGGCATCCGGAAAGACTGATTAAACTCCTGGGCTAAACTTCATGCTCTTCTCTTTTAGCACCTCCTGGTGTAAGACTCGCCTCCTGGCTTTCAGTGATTTGTTTCCTATCCTTGGCTCATGGGCTGCTTTAGAGGACAACTGTAAGTTGTATCTGGTGTTACCCAATCTTGGTGCAAGAGGAAAGCAAAAAATATTTCAAAGGAATAACAGTTTTCTCCGGCTTTGGTAAAGCCAATTCACCTGCACATTAGTTTATGATCTATGTTCTGGAAATATCAGTACACAGCTGCTTACTCATCTAATCTGACTCTGTGTATTTTATGATGCTGATTATCTGCTGATCTTCAGGATTGCCTTGGTAACTGTCTCCTTAAACCTGCACAAACACCATAAAGCTCTTGCGGCTGTGATGGGAACTACTGAGGTACAAAGCAGCTTTAATCCAGAACGGGGTACCTCCATGCAGCGCTCTGTCTGAACAAACAAGCTCTGCTTAGACTCAGAAATTACTCCAATATAGCTGTTTGGTTTCCTATTCAAAACTAGTTTGTGTTTAGCTACTCTGAGCTCAGACAAAACAACTGTGTAAACATGTCATCTGGCTTTTTTAAATTGGTACATCAAGGATTTTTTTATCTGTCTGCACAAATATTTCTGACCTATTTGATTTCAACCTGTTTATATTGAAACCTAGACATCAGGTAAAAAGGGCAGCATTTGCTGTCCTACGGATTTTTCTGTATTTATTAAAAAAAGAATATTGCCAGAACTTCTAGTATAACCCTAGATAAAAGTGTGACCCTATTCCTAGCTCTTCAGGGAATTATTTTCATATCCTATTTTCTAGACATGGTCTCCTATCATATGTTATAAAATAACATGTTCTAAATTACAAGAAAGAACTAAAGACTTAAATCTTGTATGGTACAAAATCACTTAAATGTTGGAGTAAACTTAGAAATAAATGTGAATTACGTTTGACTAAAGTGGTCTAGAAAACACACTAGAGATTGCTTTTTTTTTCTGTTTGATATTCTGCTCATTTACTTACAACACCTTTCATTCTTTTTTTTTTTTTCATTTGTTTTCTCTTTATATCTTTCTCAGTCTCAATAGATTGATTCTGAGCTTTCTGGAGCGATTGCTGTTATGTTTTGAAGCTGAGAGCAACCCTAGATGCAGCCTTGGCAAGGATGCACATTGGTATATGGGGAATTTTGGACTCCATGAGCTGAGACAAACACCAGGATGTCACTAATTCAAGAGAGAGAGAGAGAGAGAGAAAACTACATTACTTTGTGATGTAGTTCCCCCTACTGCCTTCTACTTCCAGTTTTTAATTCCCACTCACTATTTTCTGAATGTTGCTAAAATAAAAATCTCTCAGAATCTACAAATTGTGTCTGAAGTGATCCAGAGGGCTCACACACACTCGTGGATGCAAACATGACTTAGACTTAGTTGACCACAGCAAATTATATATTTTCAAAGATTACCTTGAAAACTGCCATATTCAAAATATGTCAAAATCTCCTTTTGAAACTGGACAGTTCAGTTTTCAGAATCCATCATTGAACTCCTGTTTAACGTCAGACTTCTTCAATCCAACAGAGAATTAGAATTTCAAAAGATGATATTTTGGGATCCAAAGTGGAATAAGAAAGAATAAAAGTTTTTAACTTCACTCCGAGAGCTTTTTCCTGGAAAAAAAAAAGAAGATACAAAAATCCTTTTCTATGCAGATTGGACAATTTTGCAATTCCTTCTGCAGGCAGAAGTCCTATTTGTGATCTACAAGTCTTCTACTTTCCATTTACCTTCACTAAAGAAATAGCTTTAGTAAATCAAGCTAATATACCAACATTATGATAACATTACCAAGCACTGACTCTGAATGTCCTTCCAGTTTAAACACAGAAACCACATGCCCTGCTTCCAGGTCCTGTTTTGGGAACAGTTAATATCATAATAGTTTTAATTTAACACAACTGAAAAACTCTAGCAGGCTGCAGACTAAAATCTTTGGAGATTTTGAGATCTCCAAATATGATAGCCTGGAGGCTAGTTGTGCCTTTTAATCATTAAGGCAATGCGAATGAGCCGGTGTGACGGATAACAACCACCCACACCTCTGGCAAGCCAACACACCCTGCAGAGGGGCAGTCTAAATCTGCAATGTGCAGCGTTGCATTTCCTCAGGCAGGGAAGCAAGACCCCGCCATCCCAGAGAGGATGCCCCGCACTGCTGTAATGCGGGAGGAGGACCACTGGCCTTTGCAGTCCCTAGATTACTACTGTTCAGCTGTATTTCTAACCTCTTAACTTTTACAGTTATCAAGGGGAAGTGACTCATCCTTACCGCATTATCAACATGTCAATCTGTTCTTCATATTGTTTTCCAGGCTTCACCCAAGGATGGGGCACCTCCACTCCTGTCCGTGATCTCCCACAAGCTTAGATTTCTATATAAAGCATTGTTAAGTCCCTGCATTTCTCCCTTTCCCAGTCTAGCTCTTCATCTTTCCCTCTTCTGCCTTCTGCATCTTTTGTAGGAGAAAAGAGCCTAGCATACGACTGAGCCAGAACTCAACAGTCTCTTTAGCATCACATATGCCCTGGCAATGACAACACTCGTAAGAGGGAAAACTGTTTTGAAGTCAGGCTACGGATGCTGTCCTTTTAGTTGTAATGGGAATTATATGAAATGTACTAGTGTATAAACACATCTTTTCCCACCCGCACTGTGACTTGTCTGAAGAGGCTGCCAGTCGGCCTCAGCTGCCCTCCAGCCCTCCCAGCTAAAACATGAGTGTGTGTTCGTGTTCCCCGGCCTAGTTAAAGCAACATGAGATGAGTTAAGCTCAAACAGTAAAAATGTTTTTGCTAATCTGGTAACTTACACTGGAATAAAGACAGCGATGAGGGCAGAAACCATCCCACCTCTGAGAAATCCTGTTTCTAATCCTTAGGAAACAGGTTGTTAGAGCTTTTATGCGTGCATTGTTGAGACACAGTAAAACAGACACCATGTAGCAATGAAATCAGCCAAGACAGGTTCGTGCTTGTGTGTTGTGACAAAGAGCCTAAAAGTTTGGGGCCAAAAAGCAGTTGGTCTGGAAAAGACAAACAGCAGGGAGAACAAGGAAATGCTGGAAAAAAGCAGCTGATGTGAGCAGATACTTCAGGGAATTTGGTAACTGAATTTTACACATATTTTACATATATATTTATAATTAATCAAATAAGACATAGGAATTACCTAAATTAATAACTCTGTAAGGATGGTTCCTCTGCTATAGATTATCTCTAATAATAGGAAGTAATGTCTCCACTGCTTCCTTATCTACCAGATGCAGTCAGAAGTGTAGAGCTGAGTGGGCAAATGATCAGATTGCTTTCCTGCAGCTCCCTCTCTCCTTCCTCCAGGCAAGGAAAAGTCAGAGCAGAGTGGAAGGAGAAAGCACATCAGTCATCTTCCAGATGAAATTTGGATATCTCCTCCAAAATTACACTTATCCCTTGATTCCTCCCAGCTTCCTCTAAAAGTTGACAGACATATTTCTCTTTGCTTCACTGTTATAGTGAAATTGTGAAATCAGTGATTTTTGGAGACCACTAAAACTTTTAGTTTTTCAAGAAATATCAGTTTTGCTTAGATTTCTAATATTGATTATTAGTGATTATTATTTCTCAGGACATGAAAAGCCGTTTTTCTATTTCTATTCTTTAAAAAAAATTAAAAATCTTTTATGTTTACCACCTACTCCACAGTAAAACTTTACAAAGTAAAGTAAAGCTCCACAGTAGCTTTACAAAACTAACATTTATTTTCTAAACAGAGAGTATTTTATGAAGTGACTGAGCATTTTTGTTGTTTTGTGAATTGCTTGTTTCAGAATATGATTGTAACAGGTCTTGCACAAATTATGAAGAAGAGTGGGATATAAGCATGATGTATGGATATATTCAAACTAAGCTTTCACTTTTATTCTGAATACTTATTTGAAGTGCCTGTGTGCCTATGCAGCCAGAGGCTCCCTTTGGGTTTAAAAGGTGACAGACGTCAAAATCCCCATCAAATAACTATTTGGCCACTCTACCAAATATAGTCTCTGTCCAAAATATTTCTGTGATGATGAAATTACTAAATCCCTATAATTACTGCAAAGAAAATGAGAGGCCTTGCTTGGGTTTCAGATGCTGACAACCCATCTTGGGTTGACTGTTACAGAGCACGTAAGAACACAGTTACCTATAGTAGTCTCCAGGAAGTGTAAGGACTCAGTATTATTCAAAGATCCTAGGACTACCAACAGACTTCTGTGATAGAGAGCTTATTTTTGATAATATACCTCAAGTGTACATTTCCTATGACATGTTGAAGGCAAAGAACACAAAAGCTTAAGTCAAATTGTCAGAATTAGAGGAAGATAGTTAAAACCATGGTCTGAGGAATATTTTCCAATTTTTTTCACTGAATTTTCTTCTCCAAGCCATCTATGACAGTAGCAGTTCTTCATTTGAGGTAAAAGAAAATGAGGGAGTAATTTTCAGCCCTGGAAAATTTCTCTTTTTTTCAGTGCTAGTATGAGACTCCATGGACAAGGAAGCAGACATATCAATGGATACATCTCCTGTTACGCAGGATTTCCATTATAAAACCCATGCTTTCAGTTGCATTTAAGTATGCAGAGCTTTAAAACTTTGAGGTGGTTCTCTGAGACAGGAGCTTGCCTCAGAATGATTCATTCCTTTAACTTTCAGAAGAAATGACACAGCTTGATTAAAAAAATAAAGAGGTTAGGAAAGAAATGTGTTTTTCAAAATTGCATGATTCTTAACCATTGTTTTGCTGACAATATCCAGGCTAGCTCAAGCCTGGAAATTTAATGACAAATCAGAATGGGACAAGCAGAGAAATGCCAGTTGTAGCCGCTGTAACCATTTGCCTAAATTTGGCTGAAGTATAAATTTCTGAAAACTGCTTTTTGGATACATTCTGTAGAATGTCCTTTGAGACTAACAGCCAAATTTTCTAAAACCTTCAGATGCACCGAGCAGGACTATTTGAGAAAAGTACCTCAAGACTGAGCCTTTCCACAGAGACCACCGAGGGCCTGACACAGGTACTGCAAGTTGGAAGATGAATGAGTCTGGGTACTCTTCAGAAGTCTCAATGCTACTCTTAGATCTCAGGCAAAATTAGCTCCTAGATAAACTTAAAATAAGGACTTATTTGGGCTTTTTTTCTTTCACTGCACTCCATGAAATTGCTTTTCCGTACTTTTATATTTACCATAGTAGTATGTCTGAAGCTTGTTCCACGTAGGATCGTGTTGTACACCCAGCAGCTAACACATGAGTCTTCAGAGGAAGAGACGAGCAACCCCAAAGACAGGAGATAATTATCCTGTACGAAGGTCTTAGGCTGACTAGGCTAAGCTTTGCAGCAGAATGCTTTTTCTTTCTCAAAACTTTTATCCTAGTGCTGAATATTTTCATCTGTTCCTGTGAGTTAAAAAGCAAATATGGAGGACTGAGAGTTTGAAGAAATCTGTAGCCTGCAAAATCTTTAAGAGCATTTGCCACCTAGCAACAGCTAGGAACAAGTATTTCCTAGGAACAATCGGTAATTGTGCGATTCAGAAAAGAATAACCCACCACAATGTTTATAACTGCAATCCTAAGTTATGTAGGAAGAAAAAAATGCAACAAAAGACCTAGGTTACATTACTAACAGAAGAATTTCATTACCATAAGAAGTCTCTAACAGGGTAACCAATAATCAAGATTAAAAAGAATGTGTGAGACCAGCAGAAAGAGAAACAATGACGTTCCTATTATAGCAGGGGCTTTTGTAATAAATGATATGTCAGCATTTTCATTTTGACTTGTGCTGAATAACTTGGTGATTTTAATTCAGCAGCAAATGAATACTTAGATTAGAAGCTATTTTCTTTTCAAATTTTCATCTGCTAGTTTGGTCATGCAATAAATACCACATTCCTTGAGAAGTTTGAGTTGTCTGTATATTATTTTAAAAAGTAAAAGTAAAAATATTATTTATAAATATTAGTGATTTTTAAATAACTCACAGATACTTTATTAGTTTGCAGGGGGTATGTAGGAAAGTATGGGAATAATATGAAATAATAATTTCAAAATACATGATTTGGCTATCAATATCCCATTGGTCTGTATTTTGAGATGCTAATGAGATAGCAGGAAAAAATTGTACAGATGCTAATAATGCACATGAACCATTCCGTTGCTTCTATTTAGACTACTCTCATGCATAAGTGTTTGCAACATCTATGAATATATTTAATAGGATATCAGTTATCCTAATTGCACCCTTTCTTGTTATTTTTTTCCTTAGACTGAATAAACTGGGGTTATTCCAGGACACTACGTCTTTCATGCTTTCTAGCTCTTTGAACTACTGCTGTTTGTTAGGATTTTATCCATGTTATGTCGTTGAATTAAGAATCTGTCACCTGTATCTGTTCCAAAAAAACAGTCAGTCTCAAGACATATAGTCACCACATTAGTTAAATTCCATACTAATAGAATACTAAAAATATTTAGTTTCAGTAAGCATCAGTTTTAAAATATGGGCCCTAATTTCTTCATTAAAAATTAAACCCAACCAAGAGATCATTAATATGCATTACTAATATGCACTATTAACATTAATTTGCATTACTAACAAGCTACTTTTACAACCAAGATAGACCACATATTCTTCCTAAATTGGACTACATTATTTAGCAAAATCCTTAGTCTATCCTCTTAAAGGCAGCTGGTAGGATTCTGCTCTAAAAGCAGGAGAGTACATGCTGGTTATCAGAATTGGAGCAGAAAATTGTAAGTGCAGCTGAAATAAAAAGGGAAGCAGCAAGCTATCGCCAAGGCAACACAGAGATTTCTGTAATAAGTGCATTCAGTGAGTTTATACTTGGTACAAAAAATTTCAGAAATGATTATTTAATTAACTGAAAATTTAGAAACCTCTTTTTCTTCCATTACATTCTAAGTTTAGTTCATACTATTTTTTTTTCAAAACTTGACATACTGAATTGATTTTTTACTTTTAAAACTATAGCAGGCAAAAATTTTCAAACCAAAAGGAGGTATTTAGCTGTAAGGATCATGTTGGCAGATTTTGTTTTTGTAAAAGGATTTTTGAAAAATTTTGTTGTATACACTAATGGTAGACATTACTTGGCAACACTTCCACTGATGTAAGTTGGTGTGCTGCAGATGAGGACTGCATGTTTGAATATGGACAGGACATTGTAGATGTTCCTCTAAGAAGAAGTTTGCAAGCCATGGATGGAAGTCACTTCAAAGTCTACGCTTTCTGACTTTATACCTTGTCTCTCCTAGCAGTTAACCAGAATGTGAAATCCCATTGTTTGTTTCGGTTAAGGAGAAAGCATTTTTCAATCAAATGTTACTGTGTACCTGTTTATTTATGAACAATACCAAAAGTCCCACTTCTGAAAATACAAATCAATCACTAGGAAACAGGTTTTTTTAGGAGTATTTTAGGCTCCATGCCAGCTACTTTTTACTCCACAAGCAGTTTCTGGTCTCTAAGGGCTTCTTTCAGTGTCTGTAAAGAATCAGAGAACCACAGAACAGCTGGGGTTGGAAGGAGCATCTGGAGATGGTCTAGTTCCAGCCTGCTCAAGCAGGGTCAGTTAGAGCAGGTTGTTTAGGACCATGCCTAGGTGGGTTTTGAATACCTCCAAGGATGGAGACTGCGCAGCCTCCCTGGGAAACCTGTCGTAATATTCATCCACCAGTAAAACTTTTCTTCTCTGATGCTTAAGTAAGTGGAATTTCCTGTATTTCAGATTGTGCCAATCGTTTCTTGTCTTATTACTGAGCACCACTGAGAAGAGCCGTCTTTACTGCCTCCCATCAGGAATTTATACACATTAATAAGAAACTCCTGAGCCTTGCATTTCAAAAGTGTTGATCAAGGTACTGAGGGTACACAGCAAGCAAGATTATTCTTTTTCCGCTCTAGCAGAGCTCCTTCTTGACCTTGAAAGAGAGCTGGTTAGAATTATTGTTTTGTTTTAAATAATGGGCAAGGCTGAAAGAAAAAGGAAAGCAAGAGAAATCCACATAGACAAGTATAGCCACATATTCAGGCCCTATGTGTAGAATACACAACCAGATGAAAATATCTGCTCAGCTGATTTCAGATCATGGTTTTGAAACTAGGTTTCCACTTCCTATATGAATGCTCAGCAGGAGACCTTTCAAGTGTGGGTGTCTTTTTCAAGAAGTATCAGAAAGATTGTGGTTTTATCCCAATAAAATCTAGGAAAATTTAATATATCCAATATAAAATTTGCACTCTTAACATTGTTCCTTTTAGGGTTTACTGTCCTTTTTATTTCAAAGCAGAAGTTGAACAAAAAGTAATGTAGTCAGAGCTGAAGCGGTTCATAATATGGTCAGGAATGTTACTGAAAGTTTGTGTATTTCATCCAAATGGTACTAGTTTGCATATTAGGGCGTAAACAATGGTTCTTTGTTCACATTTAGCACTCTTTTCAATATATAAAGATAGGTTAGTAGGCTCCTTTAAAAACTTTCTTAATGGAATCTGAAAATGTGCTTTTGGCTTTTAAGGCAAGCATCATTTTACTGCTCTTCTTAAAAAATCACTCACTCAAAGTCATATTTGAAGTATGAGAAATATGTCAAAGCAAGGTCAGCATTCCAAGGGAACTTTTAAAATGGTATGAACGGCTTTCTTCCATCAGGGATTTTGTCTGTACAGGCTGATCACAATATACTTGTGTATATTGTGTGTAGCATGAAATTGTACTATATTCATGCAATTTGTGACAGTACTATGACTTTCAGATTTTTTATCACAACTCCTTTCCAGTTAATGTTCTCCTTATTTACATCTTGGATTATTATCCTTCTGGAGAATATTCTGCAGTTTGTTACAGAGCATATGTTTGTATTTTAGAATTACCAGTTTGTCATACTGCTCATTTTAATACAGCAAAACCCACTTACTTACAGTACTTTCTGCTATAATTCGTTGAAATCAAGCAAAGACTAATAAAAATCAATCAACTATTTCAGAATCTTATATTTATCCTATTTGAATTCCACTGAATGGAGTTCTTTGGAGAAAACCAAAACCTTCAGGCATGAGCCTAAAATTGTTCCCATGGACAACTGTGATCTCCTAAACTCTCCGTGTATGGGCCAATAAAAGGCACTTTTGTAAATCCCTGGTTTTCATAGTCCACATTCAAATAACACCCGGATAGCAAGAGGCATTTCATTCATATGTGCTCTGTTCTTTCTATCTTTCATTTCCTTTTTAATAAGATGTATTTTAGTTGAGGGAAAAAAGCAAACGAACAAATAAAAACCCCACAAAATCTTCTCTGCTGATTATGTGATGATCTTGTTCAGTCTAAATAGTAGGGAACATGTCAGACCCCAAAAGCAGTGGGAACTAACTTCACCTTCTGGTGATAAATATCAGCTACGCCTCTGCTTTCCAGCGATACGGACTCTTCAAGTCAAAGATTGGTCATGCCTCTGTCAGCGTGAAGGTACGATTGTTCTGAACAGAGAGAACGATGGTTTCCTCTGATCCTGTTTTTCAGAATTTTCCAGTTCTGTCCCAGAAGAACCACCTGCAGCTTCTCTCGGAAAGTGCTGTTTTTAAGAGTTTTTCCTCTGATCCAAAGAAATGCACAGAAAGATGATCCATCCGTAGCTAGTATTCCCTTTTCTGAATTATTTCTGTAAGAGTGGTGGGAGAATTTATGTAAGTATTAAATTTTCTATCATTATATAGATCCTAACCTTGGAGAGATTCTGGGACAAAAGAAGTGGGAAATGGCATTATTGTCACACATGACCTTATAGTTCTCCAAGAGGGAAATTATGCATGGTTTAGTTGAATAGGTGTTTTAATGATTTCTGTTAGAGACATGCTGCTTTTAATAATTTTATGCTTTTCCAGTGGATGATAGTCAGAGCTTTGAAACTAGTAATAAAAGGGAAACTTAGAAGGGTTTGTTGGTAAGAAAGTGGGACTATTTTGACTTCAGCCTTGATCAAAGAAAATACAGGAAACTTCGATCAAGAGTAAAGGGGTTAGATTTACTCTACCCTTTTCAAATCTTTATCTGAGATCATTATCTTATTGTTAATAGCTCCACTCTTTGAACTAAATCATGTGGTTTAGTTATTTATTTTCTGCATCCAAAAAAAACCAGTGTGATCCAGCATTTAAAATCTTTGTACTTTCCTAGACTATGCAGCTATTAAGTGCTAACCAATTCATCTGAAGCCATACATTCTGAAACAGCATTCTGCAGCTGTTCTGAATTTATTTCATGGAAGAGTTCTGTGTTCTCAGGAGCACATTTAAAATATAACTTTGCTGGCAAATAAAAATAGCTGTGTGCTCCTCTGTTCCACAACATTAAAACACAGACGTGCAAGACAGGCAGCCTAAGCAGGACAAAGCTTCCTTTTTAGAGCAATTTCTCTAACACATTTTGCCAAGCAGCAGCATCATTGCTCCAGCACAACAGAGAGAAAGTAACCTTCAGCTTCCATTATTTCTATCCTTGAACTTAAATGTTCAGAGAAAAGCATGAATCACTAAATCTGAGATTCATACAAGAATTCAGGACAAGATAAGTTCTCAGGCATCACATGAATATGAATCATAATGTCTGAATGAGTATAATACAGCTTAGTTGAAGAAAACTAAGAAACATTAGATAAGTTACAATATCTGGTACCAACTTGGAAACCTGGTAGTTTCTGAAGAGGCCTCTTTGTCTGAGGAGCTATATATGAGTTGTGGTAAGGGAAACCTGGACTAGCCAGTTGAGTTGCATCAAATCTGAAATGTATTTTGTGCAGCAGCATGTAGTCACGTATGAGTAATACAGTATGCATGCATGTGATATCTTAAAAAAGACTACATAGAGCACTAGCTCATTCACTGGTAGCCTAGAAAATTATTGTTAACAACTGGTATTCAATACAGTAAATGTCACAAACTGATTTTCTTGTACTCTAATGTTTGCTCTCTGAAAACTCAAAATTAGGCTGACATCACTGGTTATAGATTCTTTGGTAATTTATTTTCCTTATTTGAATATATAACTTTTATCACATTTCTAAGGTGAATGTTTTTCAAAGTAAATTTAGAATTTATATATATATACACATATATATATGTAACTGTGTATTTTGAGGTTGAAAATCATTTTATGAAAACATATTATAGATAGTAGCTTTCAAATGAATGATTGTACATATTAATTAACTTGAATTTAAATATTTATAAAAAGTAGTAGTCTTTTCAATAAATTTTCTATCCTGTGTACAGAAAAAAATATGGCAAACTTGCAAACCTTTCTGGGAAAAAATTGGAATGTATTTATGGGTTTAAATGTCATGTTAAAGAAAGATGTCTTCAAAACATGAACAAAAGCCCTGTAGCTCCTAAGTAGGTCTTCCTTATTAAATTCTTCTGCAAATAATTTTAAAATTTTAAAATCCAGAGGGACCTGGACAGACTGGACAACTGGGTGGTGAGAAACCTCATGAAATTCAACAAGGCCAAGTGCACGGT
>JAUBNY010000335.1:402882-432121 GCA_032275445.1 Crypturellus soui
ACTTAATATTGTTATTGATTGGTGAAAAAGTTTCTCGCTTTCATTTAAAGGTACAGTCAATCGAAAATTTAGGGCGCATGCTCAGTGAGGAGTGGTCATACCTCAGAACTTTTGGGATGGAGGTGTGCATCTGAAAAGAGTGATTTGCCACCCTTGCTGCTGGCTCAGCACTGGACATGTTCCCATATATCTCCCGTTGGGCAGCTACTGTGCAGCTCAGCAGCAGCCCCGCACAGGGAGTGCAACAGAGTTTGGCCGCGGTGTCTTCACTCCGCTCCACCCTCCGTTACTCCCCTCTGCAGCTGTGAGAAGGGCAGATTGTGTTGCCCAGGGAACCGCGGAGGAGCAGGGTCCGTGCGGACCAGCCATCCTGGAAGCGGCACCTGTGTTTCACCCCAAGCAAGCTGCTGCAATGCCAAAACTTCTGTTAGGCCCTATGTTTTCTTTTAAGTTTCCCTTTTTCCAGGCCATTCTTCCACAGCTTGGCAAAAAAAAAAAAAAAAAAAGACAGACTAGATTTGTACTCGAGACAACTGAGTATGACCTAACAGAATGGAGTTGTCCCTGGCTGTTGCAAAAGTGCCCCCTGTAATGCTGACACATCATTTAAGCTCCTCTCTTGGGGGTTGATCCCTGCCATATATTATTTGTTTTCCCAGTGCTACTGCTCTGAGCCCCCAGGTGAAACCGTGGCCTCATAGCACCTGTCAGAACAGTCCCACGTGTGGAATCTGATTTCCAAAAATGCTGAACAGGGACAGGCAAAGCCAACAGCTACTGTGGGTGCTTACAGCCTCTTCTGAGTATCTTTCTATGCCTCTTTCAGTGCCACACACACCTCCTTTATGCTAGTCCTTTCTGCTACAATTTTCTCTTAAAGAAATAATGTTTGTCTAGGTTTATACGTCCTAATGCTCTAATATGGTCACAGCTTTGTGGGGTTTTTTTTGTCCATACCTTCATGTTCATTGTGTAGTATCTTCCACAGCACTTTCAAGTCCATATGTGAAGTAGAGCAGACGGAGGTACGGTGGATGCTTGAAAGGTCCTGTGGCAAAAGCTGCACGAGCTGCTGCTGCAAAGCTTATGGAGCAGCGGGTCCTGGCAGCAGCCACCTGCACTGACGGGGTTTTTGAGACTGGAACCAAAGGGCTGAAGCAATCTACAGTATAGGCCTCTTTAATACGTAGTATCATTTTTTAGGTCCATTACTATGCAAATAAAGTTAAAACACCATTGTGGTCTTTTTTTTTTAATCTGTAAAACATAGTTTTGTTTCAATTCCTTGAGGTAGGGGAAGTCAATAAATGCATTAATAAATCAAGAAATGCACATCATTCTCCAGTCTGCTATGATCTTATCTTTTATCTTGGAAACCAGATATGCTCATATTCAGATCACTCCAAATGTGCCTTTGGCTATTTCTCATTTGCAAAATCCAGCGACTTCTTAGGCTGTTTTTCATGTTCACAGCTGGGCAGTATCTTTTGCTTGCTTAAATATACAGATTAAAAATCCACCTAATAACCCCCCAAAAACCTTTCACTTTTTAATTTTTGTGTCTCCTGATTTCAGCTCATTTATGCTTTTGCGGTCCCAAGCTCCTCACTCTGTATTCATACAGTAAGTTCCTGTGACCCACGGGCACCACGACCGTGACCTAGCAGACGCCTACGGAGCTTGATTTTCTATTTAGCTACGCAGACAGGAGAAGCCTTTGCCTGTACAACCCACTGGCGATTCTGACAGGAGGGCACGCTGCTTTTATAAAATATAAATAAATAAATAATATATATAATTTGTAAGTTAATAAAATATATATGGGCGTGGGGTGTGTGAGGGTGAAACACCGGCTACTCGCCCGTATTTTGCAATGGCGCCGCATGCACCTCCCCTCCCCGCCCGTGGCCGCTTTAACGGCCGCCCCGCCCGCCCCAGTCTCCGCGCGCGCCGGCTCCTGCGGGACGCCCCTCGCGCCGCCCTTTCCGGCCTGCGCTTCTCTATTTTTCATTTTTTTCCCTTCTCCTCCTGTTCCCCACGTGCGGCGCGGCGCGGCGGGGCGCGCGCGGCCGCTGGCGGGAGCTCACGCGGCCGCGGGAATGGCGGCGCCCGTGGAAGTCTGCCACGCCGCCTGCTGCGCCAACCGCGCGGGGGGCGGCCTGCTGGCGTGGGGCCGGGCGGGCGTGCTGGCCTTCGGCAGCTGCCGCGACGTCCTGCTCTACGAGCCGGCGGTGAGGGGCGGCGGGGCGCCGCGGCGGGCGGTGCGGAGCGGCGCGGCGCGGCGCTCACGCGTGTCCCTCTCTGGTGTCCGCGCAGGTGCGGCGGGTGCGGGGCGCCCTGCGCGGCCACACGGACAGGGTGAACTGCGTGCGCTGGGCCCGCCGGCGGAGCGGCGGTGAGTGGCGCCGCGGGGAGCACCGGGGCGGCCCTTCTGGCCGTGGCCGCGGCGGGCGTGGGGAGCTGCCGGCAGATGTGAGGCCTTGTCCAGTGTTTCCTGGGCCGCCTCGTGAGCGTTACCTCCTGCAGGCGCCTTGGGACGCTTGGGAGCTTTGGGTGCTTCCATACCGAAGACTGGTGTGTAATTCTTCCTTAAGGCCCTCTGGCCTATAACGCTTGTGAGCTGCGCGGATGTTGTATGCAGGGGGAAACGAGCAAACAATCACACAAAACCTCTGAGATAAAAACATAAAAAAACGAAAGCCCGATGAGGCTTTTGCTTGATGATAGTTACGACTTTTAAAGTAGCTGCGTGCAGTCCTTTCAAAAGCATTTATTCTTGCCTCAGGCTTTTAGAGCAGCTCTCCACTAAAGAGAAATAAGGTATTTATTGGAAAGTTAGTGTCTATGTGCCTGTGACTTGTAATTTTTCTGTGTGTTTTTCTTTCTCTTTTTTTTTTTTTTTTTTTAATTCCCAACTTCAGGGATGTGGGGGAACTGGAGGAAAAGAGCCCCCTTCAATGACAACTTTCAAATGGTTGCACTGAAATGTTTTATTCCTTTTCCACTATTTCCTTTTGTCTTAAAAGAGATTAATATAAATTATTTTCTGGCAACTTGCGAATTAAATTTCTCATGTGAGATTTAGAACTCTATTGGATTGGATTTATTTCTCTCCGTTTTTTTTGTTTATTCTTTGTATCCTGTGAAAAGGCCAAGCAAAAGAATGAAGTATTGACTTATACTCTTGGCTTTGTGAATCTGTTTGAAAAAGCATATTCTTTTATCATATTCATATGAAACTCTGTACATTCCTGTGATTTCTTTTTTTCATATAGTGTTGTCTTATATTATTTGCATGATAAATGATGAAATAAGTGATATAATTTTCATAATATCTCTACTTTGGTGTATACTTTAAAGCTTTTTTGTCTTTTAAGCTACTGAAACAGAGTTGATTTCTGGTGGATCAGATAAACGGCTTATTCTTTGGGAGTGGAATGAAATGGGAACATGGAATAATCAGGTAGGCCGAAATAATATCACTTCAGACCTGCTTCTTATTTTTATGTAGTTTCTCAAGTGCCATGAATAACATCATTTAAGTTATCAGATAATTTGTTTGTATTATTCATATTTCTTTATTGTTCCTTGTCTATTGAACCCCAAATATATCTTCTCCAAGCTGTCTGTTTTTTAATTCCTGTGCAAACAGAATGTTGGTACAGTGTGTAACGACAGTTATTGCTGTCTCTGTTCTACACCTTTTGCAAATTGACCTTCCATTACGAAGTTAGCCATCCCTACATCATGGGAATTTGTCACAAAGATCTAGTATCTCTGTTCTAGTCTTCAGATTTTTTTCTTCATGTAATTCCTGTTTTTTTTTTTTTTTACTGCATTATTCTTCATATTGTGATTTTTTTCTTTGGAACATCGTATACAGTTTTTCATTGTTACTGTATGTCCACTTCTAATGATTTCTCGTCAGTCCATGTAACAGTGTTATACCTGTATACAGATACTCTTATCAGAAGTGTAAACAAGTTGAACTTTGTGAAGAGAAAGAAGGAAATTTTACTCATTTATTATTAATGGGGTAAATATGTAATGACAAAGATGAAGTATGGCCTAATACAAGCCTTCAGAACAAACCAAACCTCGGAAGAAAAGTTACTTTAAGAGGAGGAGAAAACTGCATGGTACTTTGTCTAATTTGCTGTATAACTTTCTAAATGTAACTTACTAGCCTCTGACTTGTGAAGAGGAGTATGACATAGGAAGACCATTTCACAGGCTATCTCCAGGCAGATCGGACTTTCTGAAACTTTTTGAAATGTGCACAATTAGTAATGTTGTAGGGGGAAGTGCATCTAGGCTAAAGAATCTTGAGCTTGTTTGATTGGGGAACATGCACACACAAAAGGGAGCCACTTTCCTGGCTGACTTCCACCTTTTGTGAATATTTAAAACTATAACTCAAAAATTATTATTTTAATTTGTCTTTAACCTGTTTTTCCACTGATGTGCTGCACAGCATAATGATGATCTTTGGAAAAGATTGAGTAAATGTGTATATTTTAACACATTTTAGCAAAGATTCTAAACCAGTGCAAAGAAAAATTTCTGTATTGGTTCAGTCAAAAACTGTGATCTACCACCTCTTCTTTGAAAGAGATATCAAAAGTGTTTGTGCCAAAGTTTGGATAAATGCTAGATTTTTTTTTTTTTTTTTTTTTTACTGCTATATCTCTCTCCTATGTTTTTCATGGAGTATGCTGTAGGTTAAGCACATGCTTGGCAGAAGCTCTGCAATCAGAACGTACAATTTATTTTCTCTATTAAATTATTTGAAAACAAGTTTCTTAAAAATTCTCTTAGATAAACTGCTGGAACTGAATTTTGTTAACTTTGTGTAACTCTTTCTGCTATATTCAGCTTGTGAGAAGCATTCCTCTCGAAGGCCACACTGAGGCTGTTTGTGCAGTGGATGCTGTCTACCAGTCAGATGAACCTGACTCCCATCTGTTAGTAGCTTCGGCAGCTTCTGACTCTACCGTGAGAATCTGGGCTTGGCAAGGAGGTTCAGAAGGTAAAACTTGTCTGTGTTAGGGTCAGTATACTGACTTAACATGTAACTGTAAAAGTGGAGAATGCAGAGTACTTTGGGAGTACTTCTACCTGGCTGAAGACTGACATCTAAAGCAAGGCACTGATTTCTCTTCAGACTTTGGTCCCTCAAGCAGGTGTATGACTCTTTGGAAGCTCTTAAGGTTGTACTAGTTTAATAACTCTGGGTCTAATTAAATTTAGTTTTTGATCAATGATTATGTTGTCTGAACTTACTGATGATAGGTTCTTTTAATGTGTTTTCAAAATCCAATAATTTGGACCCTAATTTGCCCCTGAAATATGGGTGCAAAGTTACTGCTCTGTGTGTCTGAAGTGAAATAAATTAGTGACATGATAATGCCATCCTTAGGAAAATGGGGTTAAATTAGTCACCTCTTTCTTTTTACTGACTTGGGTTCAGTGAAATATGAGATGGTCTTGACCTTCTGTTGAAATGTGCTATTCATGCAAGTGAGTAGCTCTTTGGAATACATAAACAGTAAATGGATAATTTAGATCTAGATGCAAAGTGTTACTTAGTTGAATTGTGCTGGCAACAATTCCAAACTAATTTCTCCAATAGCTCCTGTATCTGAGGATGCTCCCTTGTCCTGCCTATGTTGGAGGCATAGGCGGGACTTGCTGGCCTTCTACAAAACGTTGCCCCATGCTCTGAAAGGACACCCTCAAGTCCTGTCTTTTCCCTTCTATCTTGCTGTTGTGTTATCACACAACATTTTTAATCCTGGGACTTTTAATTCTTCCTCTGTAGGAAGTATATTTGCTTTCCTGTCTGTTACTCTGATCTTGATGGCTCACCAGTTTAACCACTTATAGGATCTCAGGGTCAGTTGGAGGAAGGTTAACTTCTCTTTCAGTAGTTCGGCATATTAATTCCTTAAAATGGGTTGTACAGTTTCCTTATAGTAGCCTTAATACTAGGTTGAGAAAGAATAATAGACTACTAAATCAACTAATTTTGGATGGTTTTCCATCCAAAATGACAATGACAAAATATAACGTTAGGATTATTTTTCCCTTTAAAAACACAATGTCTTTAAAATAAAATTGAATGGGAGATAAATGCTGTTTGTTCTCATTTTTCAGTTAAATGCATTCAAATATTGCAGTTTGGAAATGGATTTGTTATGGATGTTTCCTTATCTTTCTTGCCTGGCAGCAATGGTGAGTATAGCTGCAAGCCTTGAATATCAACTCAAAATCATCATACAAAATCTCCAAATCCCCCAAATGTTTTATAAACATTTTAATAGGATTTTCAGTTGACCAAGTCCAAAACCTTGACCTTATGGCCTCCACTGTATTTTTTTTTCCTGTTTTTAATTCCTAGGGAATTATTGTAAGCTACTGCTGATATTTAAATATTTCTGTTGATTGTGTTCTTAGTGTTTGGGAATAATTACTGATTGTAGCATGTACAAAGGTATAAACACGCTACAAATGGAGTTTCTCTCCATTAAGATAGAGGGCATAAAAAAAGAATAATGGAGAATAATGTGAATGAGAGAATGAGGCTACTTGTTTCATCCACTCAGCAGTGGTACAGTTGTTTGTTTTATTCATTTGAATTGAATGGCAATGTGCAGAAAAAGATGATCTGCATCAAAATTGCAGATCCTCTTCAATCCTAAATAGATATGAAAAAGCTTAACTGGTGAACAATTATAACCTGAATGTTCAGTGTGGTTTATGTAGTTGTGCATTAATGTATATGTTGAGAGTTTTTCCATAGTGAAACTGCTTTTGAAGCCTGCCACAGGCACTTTTGTTACAAACATCTAGAAGCTCTTTTTTTTTTTTTCAACTTAATCCTGTCCTTTCCTAAAACCATACAAGCCAGATGTGTGCATTTCGTTCAGTTTGTGTTTAAATATTGTTAGTCTTCCATCTAGATGAAGGAGTACTAAGCTCCCAAGGGAAAAATTACAGGGGTTTATGACTGTATTTGGAATTATTTGTGCACATATTCACTTCGGAACTGTACAGGGGTATGTTCTTCAAGTGTGTTCCTCCAATACAATTATACAGAACCTTATTTTCTGTGACTTCTTGTAGTTTTTCTGTCTCATAAGAACTGTATCAAGAGAACAAAATGCGGTGTTTTGAAATAGTAACATCTGCTTTCTGAATATGTGTGTTATCAAAAGTGGTGTTACTTATCCGCAAATATCTTAAAACCTTCTCTCTATTCTTCATATACTGGTAGATGGTTGTTGAGATGAAGTAGGCAAATTTTTGTTTGAAGTGATACATCTATACTGCCAATACAAAAATCAGTATAAAATTCATACTTTGAGGCAGTAGATTATTTCTTCACTTATGACACTATACAGATAAGGATTTCTCTCTCTAATACTCTAGAATACTGCTTCAGTTTAACAATGAGATCATGTTGTATAAGAGAAGTGAATAGTCACTTTTTTTTGCAAATTATCATACTAACCTACATGTCAGATGTTTAAAAGCGTCCTAAAACTAGATACTTGCAAAACAAAAACACCTTGAGAAACAGTACCCCTTTCCCTGAATACTCAAAACCTCATCTTGCTTAAACTTGTTTTTAAAGCAGTTAATCCTTTGCTACAGTCTTCCCCTTGCTAACTAGAATTATTTATCTGAAATAACACAATGCTCATAGAACTCTGAGGTGTGTTTTGTGTATTTAATATTTTTAAACTGGTATTCTTTTTAAATGAGAAATGACTTGCTTGGTCTTTCTAAGAGAAAACATGTTTTTATTATACTATTCACTTAGATTTTGAATGCTTATTCCAAGGTTTTGAGCGCTTATTACAATGAGTGATTTGTACTGTCAGATTGGTAAGAAACAGTTTAGGTTTCAACTACATATAACTTGTAGTCTTGAAGTGCATATTTATTTTGCATAGTATTAGATGGCTTAAGTTTATAGTATCATGCCATCCTATATATTTGTATCGCTATATTTTGTCTTATTTCTGTCATTCTTAATGTCACAGAATATTAGTTTTTTTTTCCTTTTTGATGTAACAATGAAGACTTTTTTTTTTTCCCCCCCCCCCTACTTTGCAGTACCAATCCTGGCTTGTGGTGGTGATGACTGCAAAATAAATTTGTTTATACAGCAGGATGGTCAGGTAATTAGTTTTTGTCTCTTGTTTAGAATAGTGCAAAATTATTCTCCTACCTTTGTGGTTTTTTGGGTGCTACTGAGCAGATTTTTTCAGTAGCTGTTATCTCTCTGTCTAGATACATGTAACTTGAAGAGCATTTGAGCTGCTCAAATTGTTCAAATATTCTACTTGTTTCCTAGATTATGATATACAAAATATTAAAGCTGGATCAGTGTATTTAGTTTCTCTGTGTGTGTGTCTGTGTATATATATATTATTTTTATATATGTATGTATATATGAGGATAGCCTATCTTTCTATTCTCACTGTCATGAAATAATTATGCCTTTCCTTCTTTAATGGGTATCTCTTCAAGTGCTTCATATGAAAATTACATTATTTCCAGTTTGTAAGTTGTCACAATAAAACTGAGATTTCTCTCTGTGAAATTGTGTGTTTGTCATTAACAATGGCCTTTGTGCTAAATGTTTGTGAAAGTCCCAAGAAATATTATTTGACAGCTAAACCATGCTTAGTGGTTTTTGTTTTGTTTTATGTTTAAATGCTCCTCTGGAGCACTGTGAAGGATTCTGTCCTCTCCTGCATTTACCTATTCAGAAGCTTTGTTAAAGTCTGAAAGGAATTGTGGAGTGATTATTAGCCAGAGCACTGGGGAAGAAAGTGACTTTTTCCCTCCCCGCTTATCAGTCCCTTTAAAAAAAAAAAAGGAAAAAAAAAAAACAAGAAAAAACAAACAAAAAAAAAGCAAAAACTTTAACTAAGCACTGAAACATCACTAAAACTGCTGTGCATTATGGCTTCTAGAGCTCTGTTTTAGAGATATTTGAAGGAAATGTTAGCATTATGCTGTTGCATAAAAGCAACCATAGAAGACAAAGTTACCAAAAACTTAGCCTAAACTATTCAGTTGGGAATAAAATTGCAAACTAACCTTAGTGAGTGTAAAAGCAGGGCATAAAGTATATCAAATTTATTTCAATTAATCTGTTCAAGCTACTATTGGAGTCATTAAATTTCTAATGCAATATAGGAAGCAAGAAGTCTTCAGAAGAGTCTTTTAGGTCATTGTTTGATCTTGCTTTCTCAGTAGTTTCTGCTCTTATGTGTGCAGAAGCAATTGCTTATCTACAATACAAATCTCTTTTGGAGTCCCATATTCAAGAATGCCAGGGAGTGCAGTAGTCACTAGGTGAATTCAGTTGACATGGCTGTGAGAAGAGTTTTGTTTAATCAAGGCCAAAACTTTCTAATTTGGAAAGTTTTCTGAAAACATTCTTGTCCTGTGTCTTGTACATAGAGGGTTCTGTACCACTAGAATTGCAAATTTAAACAAGACAAAGCAGTGAAACGCCGTTTTATGGGAGAAGATGTTTTGGGGGGTAACACAGGAAGGTGTGGACCAGAGACCAGGAGCTGACCAGGCTCCCTTGAGTTGGACATGAGAGGTTGGAGAAACCTTTTGTGCTGCTGTGGGTTTTGCTCTTACTGTGTTGCTTGGCTTTGTGTACAAGTAGGACAGGAGAACTAACTCTTAAACTCCTAGGAGGCCTGGATAAAGGCTTTAGCAGAATACAAGAAATAATGTGGCAACTATGTGTAATAACAGTGACATTTTTAACACTAGTGATAGTTTCAGGTGTTTTACGTCAACTCGCTTTTACTCAAAGCGGAAGTTAGGAGATAAAAATGTAATGAGAGTGGAGCTTTCTATAGACTAAGAAAATAGAAATCTTCTAAGTGCCAAGTAGGCATTAAACATGTCTGCATTACTTAAAACAGAAGGGCAAGATCACATATTTTACTAATAAAAATATACTATTACTGAATAGTTTTTTTAAAAGTTCCCTTTTCTTGACTATGTTTGTGTTCCTGTGTTCACGAACCTCTCCTTATAGAGTTTTCCATCTGCAGATACAATTACTGATGAATATCTTTGAAAAGTCTTAGGTAACCTAGGAAATCTATCTACCTGCATAAGTAGTATCTATTAATAGTTCTATATTACAAATTAATTATTAAAATTATTTAAAAAACCTTCTTATTTTATACTTCATCTTGCTTTTATTCACTTTTTACATAATCTGCAGCTGCATATCACCTCTCTAATGCATAAATTTGTCATGTCATACCTATGTTACATTATTTTTACATATACCTATATTACATTTTTTTTTTTACCTATATTGCTTTTTTTTTTTTTTTTTAAGTCTCTCCAACGTGAGCTTCTCTACTTCTCAAGCCTTCCCAGTCCTATATGGGAATGGCCATAACATGGCATACCTTTACCTAATGGTGACAACACCTGAAAGGCCTATTTAACCTCTGTCAATAAATTATAATCTTAAGTAACCTTTTCTTTCCTAGTTCATATTGGAGCTGTAAATACAGAGGACTTGCAACTCCAAAGCTAGTTGTCCAAGGCTGCATGTGCTTGGTAATTAAGTGTGTTTCTATGATGTAACAGGAATTTTTGTTCAGTTTCAGAGAACATTAATACTCCCTGGCCACGAAGACTGGATAAGAAGCGTTGAGTGGGCAGTATATGGTCAGTATGAAAGATCAATAAGGTGGAATGGTGGTTTTAATTACGATAACGTTTTACTATTCAAAGGGATTGTTTTAGAGGCTCTGTAACCTCTAAGCAGTTCTGGTTGTGGATTTTTTTTCTGAGATGGTGATGCAAAGATAATAGTAATTGTCGAGTAAAGACAAGGTAGTTATAGTGGAAGATGTGTAGATTATTAAAAGTACAGGTGGAACTTCATGTCCTTTTTGAAATGTAAGTTATGGAACCTTTATGATAATTTTTAGTGCTAGGAATTACAGCTATAGTGAGATTGATGCAAAACACTGTCTTGTGTTTGCCTACCCCCTTCAGTTTTGGCTGTCTCAAGCGTTTTCACTGGATGGTGCCTGGATAAAAACAACCAGGAAATCTAGCAGCTTTTCTTTGTGATGGTGTCTATAGCCTAATGAAAGAGCTGGCTGCTTTAATGAAGGCAGTGGCAATAGTCTTCACCCTGTTTTTTAGTAAGAATAGTGAACAGATGTTACCTAATCAAATATTTCTTTTAATGGTGAGAAGAAGATTAGAGGAAGGAACCATGGTGATGATACTTAAGAAGTCCTTTCTTTCCTTTCTCTCAAGTAATTCATTGTGGATGTTAGAATATGAAGAGCGAGAGACATAAGTAACAGGGAAGCAGATATATGATATTTATCATAAGGATGTGGAAAATCAGGATAATGCTATAGATGAAGTTTAGAAAGATGGTAGATTAAACATGGCAATGGGTGGCAATGAAGAAAACATGCAAAAGTATGTCTCTAATTACTTTTTTTTTTTTTTTAAACAAACAGGTGAGGAGCTCTTCCTAGTAAGCTCTGCTCAGGATTGTTTGATAAGAATTTGGAAAGTGTGTACAAAATTGAAACAATTTCCAGAAAATGAAAATTATTCCATAAGACTGAAGGAGAATGTTTTTACTGCTAAAGGTAGGTGACAGCTGTGAAATACTCTTGTGCAGCTTTTCTGGTGTATTTGTGCTGGTATGAGGATAAGGTGGTTACCATCTAGCTTTTTTGTTTTTATGGTATTAGAGGAAGATAAGACCAGCCTGACTGTATTATTTTTGTACAGCCATTAAAAAACTAACATATTTAAAGCAGTGCATATATGAAGCTAAAAGTGAGCGATGAAAAACAGTAAAACAGAGAGTTTAATAACAGCATGCATTATTATGCGTATTCCAAATGGAGGTACATTGTTTGAGGTAAATTTGTCTGTGAGAAGTAAGCTCTTAATCAGTTTTGCTCCAGGTTAACATACCCTTAATTTTATTTCAAATTCAGTGCTTTAAGAAGTACTAGTACTGCTTAACCCTTAAAAAGGATGGATACTCATCCCTTTTAAGGACGTGTGCAGCCTTATTAGGCCAGTTAGCATCTTGCTTGGGCACTGCAGCCCTAGAGGCTTGTGCTGACATAAGGTAAATTACTGGGCAGCTTGTTTAGTAAAACATCACACAACTTTTTTTTCTTTTTTTTTTTTTAATGTATAAAAAGAGCTCATGCCGATGCTGCAAATCCAGTTTCATTGTTCAAAATATTTTAATGCTTATAGTTACAGGCATTTGGAGGCATAAGCTTGCTTAATAATGAGTAGAGGCAATTTGCATGTTTATTTCGAAATTCTTTGAGAAATCTCTAGTAGTTCTGTAGTGTTTCTCTCTGACATGTTACTGCCAATATGGTATGTGAGGCCAGCATCCAAGTAGGTTTTCAAAGAGCTATACAGTGTTAACAGGCTAATGGTAGGTTATGAAAGCAACTGATTATATTTTTGAAATATCAGAAATAATCTGATTTTTTTTTAAAAGATCTGAATTTTAGAAACAAATGTTTTTTCTCCATTTTGAGATAGACCCCCTTACAACATATGCAGTTACCTTGGAGTCGGTGTTGGCTGGTCATGAAAACTGGGTGTACGCAGCTCACTGGCAACCTTCCTTTTTCAAAGGTAAAAGGATATTAAACACCTTAACAGTTGGGGGTTGCATGCATAAAGACTTTGTATCATGTAGGCATTATTCACTTGTCCCTGTGGACTGTGAAAAGGTTAGAATTTTGCAAATGATCCTCCCAGGAAGCTTTTTCCGCAGTTTTCCCTGGAATATCCTCCCTGGCTGATGAACCAGCCCCCTCCTCCTCTTCTAGCAGTGTTGGGCTGTTTCCTACAACAGTGCAGCACCACCTCAGAGAGCAGCAGCTGCTGCAAGGTGCTGGAGTCTGAAGTGGATTAGAGAGGGTCCAGTGTAGAGCAATTAAGATGATTAGGGGACTGGAGCATCTCTCATATGAGGAAGGACTAAGTGAGCTGGACCTGTTTAGCCTGGAGAAGAGAAGACTGAGAGTGGATTTTATCAATGTGTATAAATACCTGAGGGGAGAATGTAGGGAGGATGGGGCCAAACTCTTCTCAGTGGCAGCCTGTGACAGGACAAGGGGTAATGCGTACAAGTTGAAACACAGGAAGTTCCACCTCCGTGTGAGGAAGAACCTCTTGACTGTGGGGGTGACAGAGCCCTGGAACAGGCTGCCCAGAGAGGCTGTGGAGTCTCCTTCACTGGAGATCTTCCAAACCTGCCTGGAGATGGCACCCTGTGCTGCGTGTTCTAGGTGTCCCTGCTTGAGAAGGGGGTGGGTGGACTAGATGACCCCTAGAGGTCCCTTCCAACCTCAACCAGTCTGTGATTCTGTGATACGTTGAATCTGACATTTAATTTTGAAGAACAGTGAATATTGACATACAGATGATTATTTTGTTTTAAACTGTCGACCTGAAGATAAGTATTCAATACAGAGATCTTACTGGAGCTAAAGAACTAAACTGTTATGCAGAGCTCTGTGTGAAGCTCTACCTTTTTCTCCAAGTTACAGTTTTTTCAATATCATTTTGGAGAGAATTAAAGAGTAGAGCTTGGTTGTCCTCATGTATATATTTTACACTTTTCTTTGGTAAATCATCTTTGGAAAAAAAAAACCCCAAACCTGCATCTTCTAATAATAATCCCTTAGGTTTTACAAGACATTTAAGTCTGGCACTTAATTGCCACATTTTAAATCTCCAGTGCTGTACAGTTGTGGGGGCATGCTTGGATTTCAGTATGACCGAATTATTTTAGAGAGCATTGCTGTAGGTTGTGGGGTGATCTTTTTCCTTGTGCTGTAGATGGCAGCATGCAGCAGCCCATGAGAATACTGTCTGCGTCCATGGACAAAACTGTGATCCTATGGGCACCTGAGGAGGAATCTGGAGTCTGGCTAGAACAGGTAAGTGTTGGTCTTTCTCGGGAGGTGGTGTTCTCATGTTGTGTTTCCAGCATCATATTTGTACTAGGGTGAATAGAGGCTTTATAAAGGGCTAGGAAAGAAAGACAAAAATCATTTCTAGCAGAAACTTTCTTTTTGATGCTGTATTGCGATTAGCACTATGGTTGTCAAAAAGACTATGTTGTGAAGCAGTGTAACCGTTACTACTTGTTCCCTCGCTTATCACTGTATTGAGGAGTTTCTTGAGTGTCATTCATGGCCCAGCACGTTGAGTGCCATGTAATAACACTGCACTATCTAGTAAGAGGAGGAAGAAACCACACTAAATTATCTGTAGTTAATATTTATGGGGATGTGTTCTAAAGCCATTACAACAGAGCAGCTAGCACACAATGCATAGCCTTGTTGTATTTGTAGTAATTTTGGGAGGGGACTGTCTGTCTTCCATTTGTGCCAAATAGTCACATTTCACTATATTTATAATAGTGTTATAGATCATCCTAAAACAAGTAGTACAAACATGTAGTACAACCATATATATAAATATGATGTCTTTTCTTTGACTTGCCTTTCCACACTGTCCAGAAGCTTTGTGTTATGCCAATTGCTGATTGATTTGTAATCTTTCCTGTCACAAAAAAAATCGGATCCTTCTTTGAGGAAAAGGGAAGTAGGATAGTGGGGTGTGTGTGTGTGTGTGTCTGTCTGTCCTTTTTCTGCTGAAAAACTGTCAGGCCATTCTACCAGAATTAGTAGAATTTTTTCCTTAAGGCTGGCTACTTGCAGTACCCATACAGTGTTGGGGTCAATTTTCCAAGCCTCAGTTGTGATGTAAGGCTTGTTGCAGGTGTGTTACTCCTTTTTATATTCATTTTGTGTTGATCAGATCTCAGATGTGTAACTTAAAGTTCAGATCAGACATTTCAGCTGCAGTCTGCCTTTTTGCATTTTGGAAGGAGACCCATATCAGTAGCCTGCAAGAAAAGAAAGGGAAATAATAGATTCTGTAATATGTTCTTCAATTTAAATCAATATTGAGAGAAAGTAGGCAAGTAGTATGTCCTATTCTCTACCCTCTTCTGTCTTAATGTGTTGAAGAGGAAAACTTCACATCATCATTTTGCTGCTCAGAGGTGGGGCTAGAATTCTGCTTCTGACATGAAGCAGGTGAGTCTCATACACACATGGCACATTGTCTGAAATTGGTGCTAGCTTATTGGGCATAACCCCATGCCAAATGGCAATGTGGACTGGTTAACTTCATGTTAATGACAGGTTTGTTTCATTTTGAACTGGAAAGCATTTATATAAAACTGAGGGAATTAGGGGAATGTAATGCGAAAGAAAAAAGTATGGTAACCTGCCAAACCTTGTAAGAGCAATTTTAACATTAAAAAAAAAAAATGTAATCAAAACCCTGGAAGAGCATTAAAGAGGCTGTATGGGGATTGTGTGTGTGTGCGCGCCTGTGTATTTATACATGCACACATACTTAATAAGACTCAGACTGAAATATGACACAGACTATCTGGAAAGCATGGAGTCTGTGTGCTTTCTTTTTTTCTTTTCCTCTCCTTACCCCTGGGTGACTGAGGAAGATGCGTTTCTGAGATGCTTATGAAAGGAAGCCCTACTAAAGGTGGCTTTAATTCTTGGGTATTTTAGCGCTTAAGTCTGCAGTTGTTATATTCTTCAAGTTCTGTAGGTGAACCTTCATTTTACGATGTTAGGGTAAGTTTGTAAGAACGAAAGTCATTTTCATGGATATCTCCCTTGTGGTCCCTAACTCAGGTGCGCGTAGGTGAAGTCGGTGGCAACACACTTGGATTTTTTGATTGCCAGTTTAGCCCGGATGGTTCAATGATTGTTGCTCATGCTTTTCATGGAGCACTGCACCTCTGGAAACAGGCTGCATTGAATAAGGTAAGATGGTTTTTGGTTTTGTTTCTTTTTTTTGTTTCTTCCTGCCCACCTTGAACCCTTGTGGAAGGGGTTAAAAAATACACTTAGCTGTCACTAAGAGAAAAGTTCTAAACTTCATAGGAAACACCAGGCATAACAGCTCAATTTAAAATAAGTAATAGAAATTGACCTCTTCTGATAGAGTATTCTGCAGGAATCTCACCCATACCTAGAAGGGAGTCTGGAATCTCCCAGGCTGTGAAGCCTGTTAGTGGTTTTATGGTTTCAAAGGCAGTCAGTGGAGGAGGCCAGACTCCTTCGTCCTGCACAGCGCTTCAGAAGTGGCAGGTGAGCCAGTAACACGAGTTTCTTGTTTTGAGCAATAAACTGTCTTCTACCAGCACCTGTGTCCGTTTGGCCACTCTGGGTTCTAATAATCTACTATTCTGAAATGTCTACTCTTTGTTTATTTTTGATTTTCTAATACAGACATTTGTATTTTGTCACTTGTATTTTGGTAGAATATATCAGTTGGTCAATTGAAGTGTGGTTTTTTTTGTTTGTTTATTTTTCATTTAAATATAGAAAGAATGGACTCCAGAAGTTGTGATTTCAGGACATTTTAGCAGTGTAGAGGATGTAAAGTGGGATCCCCAAGGAGAATTTATTATAAGTGTTGGTTCTGATCAAACTACCAGACTCTTTGCTCCCTGGAAGAAAAAGCATGAGGCAGAGGTACGTTGTTCAAAGGCTTTTGTGAGCTTGATGAAGAAACCTTACCAGTTATGCCTAATAGTCAGATTTGTTCCAAGCTCAGATCTTAAGTTACAGGGAGTTGCTGTATCCTGTAGGTGGAGTGAGGTCAAATGTTTTAGGTGGAGATGGATAATCTAAAGGGTTCTTGTATGTTCAGGATTTGGGCTTCATAGTAGTGCTACTGTACAACAAAAATCTGAGTTTACTTAGATAATGTAGGCTTTTAAAATGTTTTAAAATGTTTTTATTTTTTTCTTTACCATACTGAGGTTAGCATCTGAAAAATTACAGTGTTCTCGCAAGACAGCGTATCTTATGCTTTTTTTTTATTTCCCTATTGGAAAATAATCAAAGACTTGAAAATGAGCTTTCATTATCTCTCTCAAATATCCTGTTCATATTTTAGCAAGCTGTTGACAGTGAAGATAACATTTTTCTTTATGTTTGTATAATATTTACTACAGTATAAATTCCAATCTTACTGCAACTTGCTAGGCAGTCTAGTATGGAGGTAACTTGATCAAGGTTCTGCTAACCATTAACTCCAAGATGCCCATCGCTTTTTTTCTCCAGTTGAAGTATCATGTATAAGTAGTAGCAAATGTCAGTTCATTTTTAAGAAAATCAAAGAGTGTTTCTGGAAAGCAGACTTTCCTGAAGCCATTTGTTTGTGTTAGAATAAATTAATTATTAAAAAAGCAGTTTAAATAACTTTCTATCTTTGATCATTCTAAGCAAAGAATACTAGCATAATACTAACTTTCTAATTTCTGGTCAGCTGTTAATTATGTTTTTTCTTGGGCGTGAACATTTCTATTTGAAATGCAAATACTAATATTTCAGAAAACTAGAAAAAGGATAGAGTATTTGAATGATGGCACTTCTGAAAGTACCATGATTTTCCAGATTCTTTTCCTGTGAGATTCTGTGTTCTTTCTGTCAGTTTTGGTAAAGTTTGTCTAAAATGATCCTGCTAAAATCTTTCACGTAAAGAAACTGGGAAGGATGAACCTAGCCTGCTGATTATGGTGCTTTTGTACCTGAAAGGCAGCAGAAAAAAGGGAGATGATAATTACTATCCTCAAATCTTTTAGAGGGCATTAAACTGATATATCCTCACATACATCAGCTTTATGAGCCTGTTGCTTGCTGGCTATATGAACATAAAGAATTACTGCTTTTTTTTTTTTCTGCTCAGAAGTTTGCTGCTTTTCTAGCTCAGAACTGTTTCACTCCTTCAGGTAACCTGGCACGAAATCGCGCGGCCGCAGATACACGGTTACGACATGCGCTGCCTGGCCATGGTCGGCCGCTTCCAGTTCGTGTCCGGAGCAGATGAAAAGGTGCTGCGAGTCTTCCGTGCTCCCAGGAATTTTGTAGAGAATTTCAGTAATATCGCTGGTATTCCAGTTGGGAAGCTACACTACCACGTAAGTAATTGAACAGTGCTAAGTGAAGACAGCCACTTTCCTCATCAGTAAAAATAATGCTTTGGAAAATATCAAATTGATTAAATTCCATAATGGTTCTTTAATACTTCCAAAAATTCATATTTTGTTTTCTTTCTCTCCTATTTCATTTACTTGTATGTGTCTTGTCCCATGTGTATTTATATGGTGTTGTCATATCAAAGAGGTTTTCTTTGAAATAAAGCGAAACCTGATCTCTTGAGATTGCAAAGGGTATGGGTAAATTGTCCTTTATCCATCTCTTCAAGGATGAAGACTATTCTTTGCTTTTTCTGGAGCAGTGCTTCAGGATAGTTACCTGGGCACAGTGCTTGGCATTTCTGGCTCTAAAGCCATGTTTCCTGTGTAGCTTCTCAGACAAGGATTGGCCATTCCACTTCATCCATTCATTTTTGATAGCAAGAAGTTACATAAGTGGTTGCCTTAATGCTTACAGAAAGTAACGATATTTGCATTAATGGCACTGTGCAGATAACATATTTCTATGCAGGCAGATGTTGCTATTTTACTTTTATGTTAAAAAAAAAAAGGCTTCTTAGCTGTTCCTCTGCATGCTATTTTTGATCTGCATCCCCATGTTTAACAGTGGCTCTGTTTGGAGAGGAAGACTTTACAAGTGCTAATGATACTACTAAAGCTGCTTTTAAGTAGCTTTACTGAAACTGTGAATACTTTTTTTTATATATGTGTAAGCTTTCCTTCATTTATCTCAATCACCTTCTCAAAAACACTTTAAACCAAAGAGATGATTTTATATTTCAAAAAGATAGAATAGGATTTTATTCAGCCTAAATGTATGGGCTTGCATTGTGCCTGGGCTTGTAACAAAGAACTGCTTTTGCCTTAGAGGTCTTAGACTGGTTTGCACGTGTCACACTCTTATAAAATTGAGAACAAATAATGCACAGTTAAAACTATCATCTAAATTATTAATCCAATTCTGTTACATAGCCTTTGAACCCTTCAGATACTCTAAGGGGGAGAAGTTACAGCTATTAGATGATCCTTTTCCATCCTCGCACAACTGACCCCAAGCTCATCTCTTCTAATTTCTGTCTTTTCCCCCGTACTTTTATGGAAGTAGGTTTTTGAATTATGTTCTTTCCTTAATGCTGCTCCAAACACATCCCTGTTGCATACTGAAATCATGGGCACAGACTCTCACTTTTCCTTCTCTCTTCAAAATGTGTCCTCAGCACAGTGCTCTAGGTAATCGTCTAATACACACGTATACATACATACACACACACACACACACACACACACATATATATGTATGTATACATCTCCTGTAATAAATAAAATTGCGATGAAAGCCTGTGTGTAGTAATAAGGATGCATGCTTTACTGCAAAGAAACTCCTCCTCAAATTCCTCGAATTCCTTGAATTCAGGCCCGGCAAAGGCTTCTTCTGGAAGACTGTGGTTCATGGTGTATTGTTACTGTTCCCTCCCCGAGGATGTTGTGGACCTGTCTGGGGATTTCCAAAGGGCTCCCCTCTCACTTATCTCTCTATTTATTTTAGCAATCATCTGACCTTCCAGAAGGTGCAATTGTGCCAGCTTTGGGTTTGTCCAATAAAGCTGTCTTTGAAGGTATGGATAATGAGAATAGTTGTGATGATGCTTCATTTAGAAAATTTAAAAATCAAAAAAAAAAAACTTAAGGTAAAATAGTTAGGTCCATCATTGTACCCTTGCATAAAATGGGAGCTTATAAACTAGAAATGAAATAGTGCAAAATATTTATCTGGTAAGGAGAACCTAAATACAGTATTAAAAAGAAAGAAAAGTGAAAGTGAGCGCAAATAACCTAATGATATTAGCAAAATCAGAAAGTTCTGCAGCTAATGAGGAGCTACCAGTTGCTGCTTGTGTTTCTCCATAAAATATCCTCAAACTGCCAGGCTGTTTCTCAAGCCCTGGTCACGCTCCCTGGATGCTGGCAGCCTTGCAGAGACTCGTGGAAGTAGCACTGCTTTTGAGGGCATCGGCCACTTGCTCTTTCCATAAGAACAGCCATAAACCTCCTCCAGGTGTGGGATGCTTTGTGAGAATCGTGCTGAGGGAAGAGGAGCAAGTTGTGTAACAAGCGTTTTGACTGTGAAGGCTAGTGAGGCACTTGATGAGTTTCTTGGCAAGGTGTTAGGTCCCCACTGTGGGGGGATCAGGAAGGAGGCATAAACATCTAGAATGATAAATATATCAAAGTTGTATCTGAGGATAGATAATCTTGCAAGTCTCTTGTTTATTAAAATCTGTGATTAAAATACGTTCACAATGGAATCTGCAGTTAGGACGGACCTTTTTTTTTTTTTTCTGCCTACTTTAATCAGAAGATGTAACTTCAGACATTCTCTCCAGGATCTTCAGTGTCAATAGAGGAGGTTGTCATATGTTCTTTTTTGAGAGAAAGGGGGTTTTTGCCAAAGTATATTTTACAAATTGGTTAAGTACAACAAAGCTGTCTTTTTTTTTGTAAGTCCGTCCATTGGTAGCGGGAACTAAATTCCACTCTCCTAAAGTATATTCACACATTGGTTTCAAATGGTTTGGGGTGCTGTGTTCAGCAACAGGGCTGTGAGTAGGAAAGGTGGTGTCCAGTTTTCCTTCATTTTCCACCATTTTCCACGATCCATCAGGCTGGATGACTGGAGGTGGGAGCCCCACAGAACTTTCCTCTGCTTAGAGGGACCTTCGTGGTCAGTAATGATTCCAGATAATGGTCTTAAGTTGGATAAATGTTCCCAATTTCTTCTTCCAGGGGAAGATAAGGCAGGATAGATGAAAAAATAGTCTTTCTGGTCTGATGAATTCTCTCTGTTTTATATTTATATAAATATATTTATCTATAAAATATATTTTTTTTACTTACAACTTCATACAAAATTTGTATTTTGCAGAAAGGCAGATTCTGTTTGAGAGTAACTTTTACCCAACTCCGTATCTTTTTCTTAAATAATACTTTCAAAACAGAGTAGAGCTGAATTTTAACTTACAAATTAATGGAGTAATTTCAGTTATATTAATAACTGAACAGTTAATAACCTTTGCCTAAAGGTAGGGGCTGAGCACTTGACAGCTTTCTGAAATTTGCAAATTGTGGATATTCCTGGGCAAGCTTGACTTTTTATTTGCAGGGTATCACTTAAATTTGGAAGATCATCGCTTGTTTTGGAGATTTTTTTTTTTTTTGCCTTAAAGATTGTAAAATATAGAAGGGAAGGAAATTTTGAAACTATTAGGTAGCTTTTACTTGTATAATGCTTTATCATGTTTTTCTTCCTGTCAAGTACTTTCTCTCTGGCTGACAAAGTCCTTTAATTTGATTAGGAGATATCGCTCTTCAGCCAGCTGAAGATGAAGAAACATTTAACACAATTTCCAATCAGTATCCTGAGATTAATTTTCAACCCTTGATCCTTACAGGTATGGGATTCATTTGTATTTTATGTAATAGCAAATGAGATTCAGTATGCATTTGGGGCAGAATTTTGCTGATTTTTAGACTAGTTAGCACCACCTGTGAACATGTTGTGCAATTGTCTTTTAGAACCTCCCCCAGAGGATCATTTGCTGCAGAACACCTTGTGGCCTGAAATTCAAAAGCTGTAAGTTTCTTAAAAATATATATACGTGTGTGTGTGTGTGTGTGTGTGTGTATATATATATATGTATATATATTTCCAGAAAGCTATTACAACATGCTGCATCCAATAGGAAACAATACAGAAAACAGCAGTTGGGGCTGCTTAGTGTTAGCGATCTATCTCACTGATTGCTGCTGGAACAGTGAAATATGTATTTGCCAGTATTCCCTAGCTGAATTTTCTAATGATCAGACTTTGATTGTATCTTCAGATGTTTGTGTCCTATAGGCCTGTTCAGGGCTCAGATCCCTCGGTCTTCCTTGTTCCAAGAGATCAAGAACATTTCAAGTCTGCTCTAAGGAATTGCCATGTGCTTTCAGGGGTTTGCTCTGGAATGTGAGAGGCCCTTTTTTTTTTTTTTTTTTTTTTTTTTGGGTGGTGTTTTTTTTTTTTTTTTTTTTTTTTTGGATCAATGTTGTTACCCCTGACATGTTTTCCAAGGTGAAGAAGTCTATCCTTGTGCAGAAATAATATATAGTCCATGAGTACAAGGCCATAAGTAGAAATGAACAGGTTGTGATGTATCAGCACTCGAGGAACAGCGGGTAGGAACAGTGTCTGTTGCCCTCGTTGTTCAAGAATGAACTAGAAAAGAAAACAAGAAAAACTAAAAAAGCCAAACTGAGTCGAGCTGAGCTCATCTGAAGGTCATTCAACTTGATTCATGGAGACTTGCATGTTTCTTAAACATTTCTATACATTTTTAGAAGAGTGTTTTCCATAGCGTAAATCTAACCCTGGAACAGCTTTTCATAGAAAGTTAAATATTTAAAGATTACAAATACTTATTTATAATCCATTTACCTTCTCACTCCCTCCCTGACAGTTTTGAATTTTTGGGCATCTTTTCCTCTTTGCCCCAGAGCATCAGCACCTCTTTTGGCTGGTATTTGCCCACTCTTTCCAGATTGCATCTCTATTTGTTTTCTTTATTCATCTGTTTTGTGTGGTACTTAATTATGTTTGGTGTTTCTGCTTATAGATTGAATCCCAGTGGGAACACGTGAGCTTGAATTCCTGTAGAGTTTGCATAAAGACTGGGAGTCACGGGGTCTTCCTGGTCTGACTTCAGTCTTGTCCTCTAGTTCAGAAAAGCTTTCTCAGTATTTAACAGAGCAATTTTCTGTGGTGAACTTCATATCTATGACTCCATGGTTTTGGTGGTGGTGTTAAAACTACCTTACAGGAAATTAAAAATATATTAAGTAATACTGCTGTAGTGTGCTTTGTGAACCACTGCTGTGGTTTTGCAGTATTGGTGCTTTAGGACTCTCTAATATGTTTGAGAGGAAGAATTTATGCAGGTGTTTTGAGTAGAATGCAGAACAAACTGCATATCTGCAGTTATTTGTCATATTATACAATAGCAGTGTTGAAGAAAAATTCGCAGCAGCTTGCTTTCGTTTCTGCAAAGCGGTTAAAATTAATAAGTGTCTGCTTTTGTGGTGCTTGATAAGTGTCACAGAAATGATTGTGATATGCTAAATATCTCTTCATGATTGTTTCAGATATGGACATGGATATGAAATTGTTTGTGTTGCCTGCAACAATTCCAATACAGTGATTGCCTCAGCATGTAAGGTAGGAAAAGATGCTAGCACCATCTAGTGAAAAGTGCTGTTGGTTCCTTGGATGGATAAAGCAGGAGTCAGGATTTGGTTCAGGCTGAATTCTGGTATCAGGAAAAAATTGTCTAAATCACCTTGCAAAGGTGATTACACAAAGTTTAATATTCCTTAAGGACATATAATTCGCTCAAAGATATTAGGAGGAAAAAAATTATTTTTTAAAGTCTAACAAACATTGATACAAAATGTTTTCTTACTGATATATTGTCAGTATTAATAAGAAGTTATTAAAATGTGTGAGACAAACTTGAAACTTCTCAGAGGAAAGCTGACTCTCACTGCAAGCCAAGCAAACAAACAAGTCCCCTGTGCCTTGTTGGCATTTCTGGTATTTGCTTTCTTTAATTCTCCCCAGAACTTTTGATACTTATATTTGCTTTCTTTAATTCTAACTGGTCTTATTGCATCAACACAGGCTTCCAAAAAAGAACATGCAGCTATTATTTTGTGGAGCACTGCGTCTTGGAAGAAACTGCAGAGTTTGTCTTTTCACAACCTGACTGTTACTCAGCTGGCGTTTTCTCCTAATGACAATTTTTTATTAGCTGTTTCTAGAGACAGGAACTGGTCACTGTGGAAGAAACAAGACTCATCAGAGTCAGGTAGGATATGTGGAATGGTTATACATATTTGAAAGCTTCTAGACTTGTTTAATATTTTTGAATTCAGACTATATGTGAGAAAATTGATAAAATATTTAAGGGATGTTTTCCTTAAAAAGTCACAGTACTGCTTTTTATTAGAAGTTCAGTACACTGATGGTTCATAGAGAAGCCACAGAATGAATTAAAAAGTAGACAAGTCTTTAATAATGTATCCAGTGCTGTTTAAATGAGGGGTGACAAGTCTGCCCCTTGCGGAGGCGCTCTTCTGCTCACGACTCCGTGTTTCACACTTCCTGAAATCAAGCGCTTGTGTCAGTGCAGCATCTGTGCTTTAAGCTGCATGCAGCCAGGCAGGCCCTTCCTGTGGGTGCTGCGAGCAGGCGACAGCGGTGCTGCCAGCGCCGTGTCCGGCGCAGTCCTGCGCACTTTGACCTTTTCGGCAGGATCAGCCTCCATCCTGGTAGCTTTTTCCTAATCCTTCTGAATTGATGGATTTGACGCTGACTGCCTCTGTGTGGAGAAGAGCAGATAGTAAAGATTCAGCTGACCTTATCATCACAGTTTTCAGCCTTGGGAAATCAGAAAGCAGTTGCTGCTGAGCACGTTAATGGATTCCGAGAAGAGATATTGTCATTGCATCAGTCTAGTAGTGCATAAATACTACAGGTTTGGTAATAGGTTCCTGAGCTTGATAGTGTTTTTCTAGAGACTTGGCTGTGAGTTTTGTCCCATTCAGAGGGTGGCTGTTTGCGTTCTGCCTTTAGACTTCTGTTCAGGCTGCTATTCCACAACATTAGCATATTGTCCACAGTAGGGAAACGCCAAACAGCACCTCTGTTTCACGTTGAGGTGTATAAATTCTTATACAAAGTAAGCAGATGAAATCTTCATTTCATCTGCCCATCGATATCTTTTCTGCCAACAAAGAAGGTATTATCAATGCAAAGCAAAACTGCACGTGTTAGCTTCCCAGGAAGTGGTTACCCAAACTCTACATAAAAAAATGTCAGGTTTTTCTATTTAGGAAAATTATTCACATTCACTGATGTGCTAACCAGATATGTTGCTACTTTGTATATCTATTGAAAGGGTAGTCTGTCTTTTTGGGAGCAGATTGATCAGATCATTAAGATTTGAATTCTTGGAGCCTTACTGCAAAACTTTAATGGTAAATAGGACTTTTTGTGGAGTCATGGTGGGGGTGGGGAGTATGTGCATATGCAGTAAAAACTGCACCGTACTCTTAAAAGCTTTAATAGAGTATTAATATCCTCTGCTTAGAGTTTGTGTCTTTTGAAACATGTAAAAGAAAAAGCTGTTGCCATAGTTTTAGTGCTGTACAGGTTGGCTGGTGTAATCTGGAACGAGTGCTAATTATGGTCATGTGGTAAGTGTTGAGGGGAGAAAAAGCTGCTGTGTCTTCCCAACTCATTTAAAGATGGTCCGAATTATTATGATCCGTTACTGCTGGAGTTTAGTCGCAGGATTTTAAGTATGGTCTTACTTACAGTGCTATATGTAAATATACGTAAAGGAATTGAAGCAAGGATCTTCCTCTGCGTGTTGTATTTCAGGACTTGTTTTCTCTTGCTGTGCCTACACAAACAAAAACACAGCTCTTCACAGTCGAATCATTTGGTCTTGTGATTGGACACCGGATAGCAAGTATTTTGTTACTGGCAGTCGGGACAAAAAGGTAATTAACAAAGGTCATTAACAAAGCCTAACATAATTAAGAAATAGTTTAAATTGTATTTTAGGTTAGCAGATGCTGCACACTTTTGGACTCAGGATCAGTAAATAAATAAAAACAATATTGTGTGTATTTCAGTAGAAACTAATGAGACTTTTTTCCTACCCCAAACAAAGGAGGTCTGTCAAGTACACTCCTTTCTTATGATGAACATATATCACATAACTCTTTAGGGGTTTCTTAACTGGTGGTGGTGGTGGTTGTTGTTGTTGTTGTTTGGTTTGGTTTAATAATGGAATCTATGCTTGTTGTCAGTATATTTAGTTCCCCGAGGCAGTCTGTTTAAAGAAGTGAACTTCTGTAGAGAGAACTTTTTGGCTACTTTAGGAGTCAGCAACTTTGTTCTGTGCTTTGGGAGTGTTTTAATTAAGGTGTTCCTGAAATTTTCATTAAGTACAGAAAGATCCAAGTAAACATTTCTTGATGATTCCCTTTCTAACAGGTCATTATCTGGGGCCAGTGTGACTCACCTGAGACTAGCGAAGCGCACATGTTGGATTTGGTGCAGCCTCGCTCCACAGTACTGGACGCCGGCGAGTCGGTCACAGCCGTGAGCGTGAGCCATGTCCTGACGCCTGGCGGGAGGTATTGCTGCCCCCTCAGTGTAGATCTGGGTTAGCGTAGAGAGTTTTTTTTTTCTCCACTTTATTTAGTTTTGTTGACTTAATCTACTTGTCAAAAATCACTTAAAATCTACTTGTCAGATACTTTGACTGTTCTTTAATTGAATTCACCCTTTTTTCTTTCCTGTCTTTCTGTTGCACCTTGCAGTGACTCCTCCAAATAGTGTAAGGAGGTGGAGGAGTGGTGAGTGGGCGGGTGCACCTGAAGCACATTTGTTTTCCCATCAATATCAGCTGGTCTGATGCTCTAATAACCCTCCTTATGGGCACTTTATTTTTTTTATATCCCAATATATCTTGCAGGTTTCTGGTTTGTTTTTTGGGGGAAGAAAATTCGTTATTTCTTGGCCATTTCTTGGTGACAAAGTAAATACTTAATTTGAAGCTGCAAGGCAAACGTTTAGAGCACTGGTTCCTTTCCAGTTTCCTTTAAGCCTCTTGTTTTAACCTGTTCAGCTAATGCATTTGCCCTCTTGCAGATACATCATTGCAATAGGCTTAGAGAGCGGGGTGATTAACTTGCACACGTGGAAGCAGAGTGGGCAGGAGCCAGCCTTGGAGGACTGGAGCAAGTGTGTCCAAATGGATAACAGGTATTTTGTGGGAAGGGTGCTGAAGCAAGGGAACACCTTCCTAAGACTGTTCTGGAATTCTGTTTTAAAGTATAAAAGGATTGTAGGTTTCACTTGTGTATTAACAGTTTGGCATACTTTTTTGAAAAGGCCATCCCTGATGCCTTTAAAGCAAAACATGGGAATTAAAATACTCGTTATTTAGAATCCTTAAGAATTAAAACAGAAAGTGGGGGTGGGGTTGGAGGGGGGTGTTAAACCATAAGATGCTTCACACTGTAAAAATTTTGTCAGATTATTCACTTTTTTGTCTTACTGAGTGTGTGTGTGTGTGTGGCAGGGGGGCGATGTTTATTTTATTTTTAAGAAATTGGGCAGTAGAAATGATAGAAATAACGGGGAGGAGGCCTTACATATATCAGTAAATAAGTGAGAGCTGCCCAGGGAGCATGTGAGCATTTCGGACTGCACATTAGACAATATTCTGCAGCTGCTTCTAGCAGGAACCAAGGGAATGACAAGTTACATGCACTGGAGATGCAGTAACAGCTTGAGAAACTAGTATCTCTGTGGAGATGCTTCCAATATTTCTCTTTGAAATATGTTTCATAGACTCTTCGCTTGCATGCTGGCGTTGATAGTACCAGGAGTGAAAGATGATGGCAACTTTTGCCTGTATGTGCTTGAAGTGAATTAGAGATGTCGAATCATAGGAAATCTGGTAAAAAGCCAGTTGTCATACTCTGCAATTGAGATGTCAGACCTGCAACTTGAAATCAGTAGCTGTTTTTGATGAGCAGGAAGATAGTGTTTTTTTAGTGTTAATGTTCCTGCTTATTTTAGGACATTAATAGCTGCTGCTTGTCACAAGTCAGGGTTTTTGTGTGTGTGTTGGTAATGTTGACAGGAGAATGTCCATCATATAAACGACAGTGTTTACGCCCCCCTGTCCAGCGGTGCTTGGGCCTTGGCAGTTACTCGTGGGTTTGTTTTATTGCAGCCAAAGCCACGCTCTTGCTGTGAAGCGTCTGTGCTGGAGACCCCGGGAGGGCAGAGCTGGACACGACGACCACGACAGCAGCAAGTGGCTGCAGCTTGCAAGTTGTGGTGCTGATCACTGTGTTAAGATATTCAATGTCAGCAGATCTGCTTTTTAATCAAAGACAGCGACAGGCCTGCTTGAGCAGCATGAGTTCACAGCGTTGTATAGCAGCTGTTAAACTGTGCTGACTTTTTGTTGTGCAAAGTCAGACACAGTGAGTGAAACGGAACTTACTAACGTGACTTGTGTGGCAGTTTGAAATACTTCAAATTTCCTGGAACTGCAGGATTAGGAAAGTATTTTTTATGTTTTGGTTGGTGAATATGCTGGAACTCAGCAGTGTGTGTGTGTGGGGAGGTGCTAAATATTCCACTGTGTAGGAGAAGAATAATGAGAGTTCAGTTCACTGTGACTCTGGGGGTATGTGGGAAAACACCAGTACTCCTGTGGGTTTTTTTCTTTTCTTTTTCTTCTTTTTGTCTACCTTTCAATGTGGAAGTAAAAGACCATTAATAGTGGGTGAGACTAACTCCATTTTTACCAATCATCATCTTAAGATAGAACAAAGAAAGAAGTCCTGAACTTTGGATGAACACTTCAACTCCTGCCTGGCTCTCCAGGAATTCGAACACGATAGAACTGCTTAGAAGTTGTAGGAATTTTTTGTGCAAAATGACATTTTCTTTGTTTTTTACCTTGGAAGTATAGTCAATCAGGAGAGTGTTAGATAGCAACTGTACCAGCCAAAGAAATGTAGGAAGGTAATTTACCTATGTGGTGAGTGGCTTGAAACTAAATAACACTGGATGGGACTTGTTCATAATGTTGTTACGTAAGGGTTGGGAGTTGGCTCCAGGGGATGCAGCTAAGGCTGAGGATGGGGCACTGTCCTGGGGAGTGGAGGTTCTTTCCTCCCCTGTTTCTGCCTGAAGGCTTCAGATGCAGCTTTCTTCTAATTTATCTCTAAAACATGTTCTCTAAAGTCCTTAGAGAGCTGCCTGAGCTCTTTAGAGCCCAGAGGGTGGTGATCAGCAGTGCAGAGTCCAGTCGGAGGCCTGTAGTTAGCGGTGTGCCCTGGGGGCCAGTCCTTGGCCCAGTCCTGGTTCATCAGTGACTTGGATGAAGGCACAGAGTGCTCCCTCAGCAGGTTTGCTGATGATACGTAGCTGGGAGGAGTAGCTGATACTCCAGAAGGCTGTGCTGCCATCCAGAGGGACCTGGACAG
>JAUBNY010000337.1:0-55016 GCA_032275445.1 Crypturellus soui
TCTTTCTTTCTTTCTTTCTTTCTTTCTTTCTTTCTTTCTTTCTTTCTTTCTTTCTTTCTTTCTTTCTTTCTTTTTTTTCCCCCTCTGGCATCTTTTGGGAAGTGTTTTTTTGGCATGTGAGTTCGAACGAACTCCATTGACAATGTTAGACAAGAGTTCTTAATTCTTCCTAGATCCCTGAAATGCAGGGATAGGGATGTATTGCATTTCAGTAAGTCATAAAACTGAACAAATACTACCATGGAAAAGTAATTTTATAAGTGAGTTTATATATTAATACTCAGCATGCATTATTAAAATTCTGAGAATTAAATAAAAGTGATATTTCCTTAGCATCATTTGCAGAAGAGAGCTTAAAAGCTAACAATCTTTTTTATGCAGGAGAAAAATAAAAGTTACTTAAGCCAACGAGAAAAAATGGTTCACTACACACACTGCCATATAATTTGGAATTCATAAAGTTCTGCATATTTTTGGATAGGCATGAACTCCATGGCTGGATGTTCCAGGAGAAATGTAACTCCTTCTTCTCTTTCTTTTTTAATGAAAAAAAAAGTTCCTACAGAAAGTTTGAGCCAGTCATTCTCACACAGTTCCTCTACTCGCACCTGAGATATCACCATTTTTGTACCTGAAATGTGACTTTGTGGTATAGTAGTCTCTTGAATAAAAAGTTCTTCTGGCAAAGAGTGCATTTATCCATAGTTAGACCTTTAATTTACCTTAATTTCTCCCTCTCATATGTCTATCAGAATAGCACTGTCTGAGAAATACAGTCTCAGTAAAGCTGCATCTACTGAAGTTTTGCTGCCTTAGGACCTTTTAAAGCAGAAACCTCAACCTCAGTTAGGTGACCAGATCTGCAAGTGAGAGAAGTAGGTGGCAGTTCTGTAACTTCGGCCCTTAAAGCTGTTGACAGGCACAAAAACATTCCTGGCAGATCCCTGCATCCAAACTATGGTTTAGATGGAAAAGCAGTAACAACATAACATAATAGTCAATTGCATTAACTGTATAGGGTGTACACACAACACGTGTGTGCATATATATCCGCAGATAAGTAAGTCACGCGATTGAAGGTCATGTGATTGAAGGCTAGAGTAATACCACATCTCTGCCTGGGACAGCAGGAATCTGTCTGCAGCCTGAAGCCCACTGGATTAGGTTACCTCGAACAGCAAGATTTCTTACTTTAAGTTTTGATATATATAAGCTCTGTTCTTGTTTTCCTTCTCTCTGAAAAGCATATCCTTTGTTTTACATAGTCTTGCATTGTGTGCACACACCATGTAAAAAGGATAAATGGGAAGATGCAGAGGATAATACAGGTGCATGGAAGATTCACATGGTAAGGAAACAGAGTCTTCTTAGATTCTGAAGAATACGTATGCATGAGATTTTGTGCCAGCATACTTAATTGCCCAGAGGTATCCTTCATTTATCTGCCTTCTTCCTTTTTGCTGATACTGATCTCTCTGTAAAAAGGTGTTCTAACAAATGCTAATATTCGCTTACGTATTACAATAAGCAAAAACGTAAAGGCAGGAAGTATCACTATTTAAACATACAACACTAATCTTGGAGAAAAACATCACAGTACTAAATATGGAATGAAATCCACTTCTAGCAGTAGCAAGTAGCAGTATGCAGTGTCTGACAAATGCCCGCATTGGTAAGTGACATTTCTGCAAAAATAACTTGATTCCTGCTCAGATTAATTTCCTTTATTTCTGCACAAAGAACTTTATTCCTGCTCAGATTAATTTCCTTTATTTCCTTGCACTTATTTTATTTGCTTCTTCTTAGTTTCATTTATATCAGTAGCCTTTCTTACCAGAAAGTGCATTTTTTTTTTTGGTCCACATTTAAATCCATACCTACAAACATCCTTTGATCCTTTGAACATTACGGCACTGAATCTGATGTTTCTAAAACTGAGCAACAGTCCATAGTAAAACTGCGATAAAACCGTGGTTCAGGCAGCATGCATCTTCTGCTTGTCTTGCCATGTGGATTTGTGTGCTATGCTGATTTAATCAAAACTGTTATGTACAAAAAAAAAAGGAACGCAAACTGAACACTCCCTTTATAACCACCAGTGTATGCATCAGCCATGTCCTTTGCTTATAAATAGCTATATAAATATTTTTGTTCTTACACGCTTCTTGCCTCTGTGTAGACATATATCTGTTTTGAAAGTTATTCCAGATGGGCTCGGGATTCAGCAATAATTAGGCCAGAACGAGGTGACTACATCAAGCATTTATTCAGGTGAAAGCACATAAAAGCAGCGAAATGTGGATAATTACTCACAAGGTGATACCTGCCAGTGGGATCCTGGACCCGAACATCCTCTCGAGCTGGCAGATCAGAGGGAGAAAGTTTGCTGACCGGCTCCCGCAGAGATGGCACAGGCCTCAGGGTTAGGAGTTTCTCCTTCCTCCCTCTCTCCTCACCATCCTCTTTATGCCCAGTGCATCCTGGCACGTAGGGTCAGTGAGACCTAGCAGGCAGGCCAGGGGCCGGACAAATGCCACCTTCAGCTGCGCAACTCTCCCCCCGGGTGCGCAGGCACACGTGCCAGTCGGGGGTCCCAGCCCTCAATGCGAGCGTCCTGCCTTCCTCCTCTTCTTCCTCATTTTCGGGTGTTTGACCTCCAAAGATTGTTTGGAGGACATCTGCAGTTAAGTTGGCTACGAGCCCAGTCGAGCAGCCCCTTCAACAGGTTTTCGGAGGGGGCTGCCTGTGAGTCGGGCTGAGCAGCTGCATCCAGGCTCCTTTTCGCTAGGAGGCAAACACCTTCCCTCTCAAGGTCTGGCCTCTGCCTCCCACAGGAGATTTTTTTATGACTCTACAGATTATAGAAATTTCCATCTCCAATACAAAAGTGCTTCCAAAAATAGTACATATATGTGGATAGTTAAATATAGTTTTGGCAAAATATTCAGATCCAACTTGCTTCATCACTGTAAGGTAGACAAGTTTTTTTTTGTATCAAGCTACCAGTGACTGACACTTTATTGGTTTCAGCTTCTGTATCACAAATTGCATCATTTCCCAGAAAACCAGCCTCTTCAAATGTAAACAAGCTGCTCAGAAAACACAATCATTTCATACGGCCTACTGAATGTATAGTAAATGCCTAATGCTGAATAGCTTAAGTAAATAGGCTTTGTTCCTGAATGCTTTATTTTATCCTTGAAGCTAGTGCATGCACAAGTATAATCCAGTCTTTGGCTTAGTTCCCAGACTTCATAATTCTTGTTCTGAAATAGTGGCGAACCACTGAAGCATCTTACATTGCTATTAGAGTTTTCATAATCTGATATGCTGTCAGCCATTACTCAGCCTTTAAGAATTCAGAGTGGGATGATCAGCAAGTCTGTAAGAGGAGCAGAAGGTCACAGCTGTAGACACTCAGATTGGTATTCCATTTAAGATTAAGACACTGACAATTAGACATCTACATGTGAGCTGGGTGTCTAAGCTCCCACTGCATACCTGGGACTAGGCCTATTTTAATTGCCTGAACACAAATGTCTAGTGGGTTTTGAGACTCCTTGGGCTATCCTGCATGATTTCCAGTTGTCATTAGAGATAGGTGTAAGTTTCTGGTAGATTTTGTTTTATATTTTCCCGCTCTATATGGCTGCCCTGGATACACATCAAGTATCTCAGATGGCACAGAAACCAGACTTAGATAACAGAATCAACATAGCAGTCAAAGTACTAAAAGGACTAATCTTACTCTGAAGCAGGCACATTAGATGGGATGGGATTAGATGCAGCCTCATTGTGTTGTTATACACAACCAAATCTCAAATTTAACAACTAGTCAGTCAAACAGCGTTAAGCTTATTGACTAGATCTCCATTGATTATGGATCTATGTCCAGTGGACAGAGAATTTAGATGTAGTGCTGGGTTTTATCATTAAAGATATTTTTCTGAAGTAAATATTTCTGATTACTAATAGTCATTGTTCAAATAAATCTAGTAATTTTCTAAAGAGAAGCTACTAACTGTATAGTTGATTAAAAAGGAGTGCATTATAATAATACATAATACCTGCAGCACTGAACCATCTTAGAAATGTATTTTATTTACCTCTGCAGTAAAATCACCTTCTATTTGTAGAACAATAATGACCTATGATTTGCGCCATGAGTTTCATAGTTCATAAACCTTTATTGTAAGTGGAACAAATTATTACACTTTCAGTTTAACATTTTTAAGAAACGAACGTTTCAAGTAAGGTCATGTTTGAAACATGTTCATGCTGTTCAACTCAGATTTCTGTCACACAGTAGATTTACAAGTACATAGAACAACTGTATAGCAAAAGTTATCAAACAACTTCAGAAGATTCATGTAAAATGTATCTTTCATGCACAGAGAAAATGTATATTGAAAGCAAAAAATGAGTAGATACTGGAATCATTTATAAAAACAAGTTTTGTGCTGAAATTTGTGTTAAATTCAATACTTCATACCTTAGAATGTGAGCTAAGATTAACATTTTAAGACAACAATAAAAGCTTACATCAAAAAAATAATTATTTTATAAGCATTGGGTAGACAAAACACTTTTCACAGTGCTCCATAGTTTTAAATATTTAAAATAGTTAAGGAATGCAGCCTCACAAAAAGTAATAAGCAATTACTTGTGGAAAAAGAAAGGTGAAAATGCCTCTGTGGACACTTTCTCTGAAGAACATAAATGTAATGTAATGCATCCCACATTGTAATCACAGCTATTGTCTCTCTGGATTAGCAGAATAACTGATTTTCCAGTGAGGCAAACTGAAAATTAAGACAAAATACATTCAAAATGAACTAGATTTAAAAAAAATCTTTTTTCCCACATAAAATCTTAAATATTTTTACTTGATCAATCACTTGAAAAGTAAAGCGAAGGTAACTTAAGGAAAAATTTCTTGACAGTGAGCGTGACAGAGCACTGGAACAGGCTGCTCAGAGAGTTGTGGAGTCTCTTTCAAAACCCACTTGGATGCAGTCCCTGATATAAGGAAAAAACTTCAGAAATTGGAAGATACCAAATCGCGAGATTTGGGAAAACTGCTAGAAGTTGCCTGGAAGGTATATAATAATCAAGAGGAGGAGAAGGGAATACAGCAGACTAGGTGGGAGACTAATTGAAGCCTTGACAAGATTTTCAACAGGAGCAGGGAAGGAGGCACGGGTGTTTAACGGAAGCAACCCGAGAATGGGAAGAAGCAGAAGATAGGGAGAAGATAGGGAGAGGCACCTCCTTTTAAAGGGACCCACCTTGCAGTGGATCAGTGTGCAATCTGCAAGAAAAACTTCCAGAACACTGGAAAAACGAATTTCCACAAGCAGGAAAGTTGGATCCTGCTCTGAGGGCAGTCAAATTGATGACACTGGATGAAGATTACTGACGGGAACGGGGGGATTCAACCCCAGCTGAACCTCTGGTTACATTGAGACTAGGGAATGAAGAAATAGAATTTTTAGTTGATACAGGAGCTACTTATTCTCTACTTAACACTTGCAAAGGAAGTTTTAGCTCTGATGCTGCAAGCATTGTTGGTCACAGGGAACAAGGAAATACAGCCTTTTTTTAAACCTCTAAAATTCAAGTTAGGAAAACAGTGGATGACTCACCAATTTCTATATATGCCCATTTGTCCCCAGCCATTGATTGCTAAGGACTTATTAAGCAAATTAGAAGTGAAAATAATCTTTAAGGATGAGGATGTGCAGTTACTGATACCTGAATCAAAAGCCATGGAGGCGAGTGCTTTTGTGTTACAGGACAAGCAGGAGAAAACGATCCTGATGGAAGTAGAGGATGCAGTGACCCGCCCTGGTATGGGTAGAAAAGATTCCCAGTCGATCCAAGCTGGCACATCCAGTCAAGGTTACACTAAAACCAGGGACTAAGCCGGTAGGACTAAGACAATATCCCCTTACATTGGAAGCAAGGAAGAGCTTAGAAAGTACAGTAAGTAAGTTTCTGGAGTATGGATCGTTAATAGAATGCAAATCAGAATATAATACACCAATATTACCAGTGAAAAAAATGAATGGGCAATATAGGTTAGTCCAAGATTTAAGGGCAATAAACCAAAATGTACAAGATATCCACCCAGTAGTGGCTAACTCATATACCTCACTAGGAAATTCAAAGGAGAACCATGGATGGTTCACTATGCTCGATCTAAAGGATGTCTTCTTCTGCATACCCCCTGATAGAAATAGTCAGGCAATATTTGCTTTCGAGTGGGAGGGCCCCGCTACCGGACCTAAGATGCAACTTACTTGGACAGTGCTGCCTCAAGGGTTTAAGAATAGCCCAACAATATTTGGTAATCAGTTGGCAAAGGAGCTGGAGTTGTGGAAAAAGGAAAACCCAGAAGGAGCAATATTGCACTATGTGGGTGACATTTTGTTAGCAGCTGAAACTCGGGAAGAATGTCTACAAATGACCATAAGCTTGTTAAATTTCTTGGGACAAGGAGGATACTATGTATCGAGAAGTAAAGCTCAGATAGGAAAGGAGACAATGATTTATTTAGGTCTTAAGATCTCACGAGGACAATGGAGACTGGGAAATGACAGGAAAGAGGCAATCTGCCAAACTGCAGAACCAAGAACTGCACAAGAGTTAACAGCATTCCTGGGTATGGTCGACTGGTGCAGACTGGGGATTGTTAACTATGGATTGATGGTAAGATCTCTTTATGAAACCGTAAAGGGGTCAAAGCAGAAGCACTTATTGTGGACCCCTGAATGCCAAACAGCTTTCAAAAACTTGAAAAGCGCCCTGATGTCGGCACCCGCTCTTGGATTACCTGATTTATCAGAGCCCTTTGAGCTGTTTGTACACAAACGGCAACACCTGGCCATGGGAGTGCTAACTCAGGAATTGGGGGTGTGGAGGAGGGCTGTGGGGTACTTCTCCAAGCAGCTGGACAATGTGAGTAAAGGATGGCCAGGAGGTTTGTGGGCAGTAGCTGCAGCTGTCCTTGTGATTCAGGAAGCTGGAAAGCTGGTGATTGGACAGGAGATCACAGTCTATGTGCTGCATATGGTAATATCTGTTCTGGAACAAAAAGGAGGACATTGCTGTCTCCCAGCCACATGCTGAAATACCAGGTTGTTCTGTTAGAACAGGATGATGTGGAGCTTAAAACTACCACTGCAATTAACCCAGCAGTGTCTTTGAATTCCAAATTAGGGGACTCTAACCCTCTATATGATGATTGCCTGCAGACCATGAAACATGTGTATTCAGGCAGACAGGATCTAAGGGATGAGCCTTTAACTAATCCTGGTTTGGAGTTGTTCACAGATGGCAGCAGTCTTGTACAAGCTGGAAGACAGATTGCTAGACACATGGTAGTTACCACTACCCAGGTGTTAAAGGCAGAGTCCCTCCCTGCCAATACATCAGTACAGAAGGCGGAGTTGGTGGCATTGAGCCACGCTCTCAGAATAGCCGGAGACCAAAAGGTAAATCTATGGACTAATTCCAAGTATGCGTTCGGAGCAGTCCATGCTCATGGAGCCATCTGGAGAGGGCTCTTATCTTCTCAAGGATCACCCATCAAGTATAAGGAAGAAATCCTTCAGCTTCTGCAGGACATAAAACCTCTGAGAGAGCTGGTCATAACGCACTGTAAAGCACAACCATTTGGCCGGACCGAAGTACACATGGGAAAAGGGTTGGCTGATAAAGCCGCAAAGGAGGCTGCTGAACAAGGGGACCTGACTCCGGTACCGGTATGAAGGATGGAGCTCCCAGATACAATGCATATGTTGATAATAATAATATTAATTATTAATTATTGCATTTTTATATGAATTACATTAATTATTACTGCATATGAAGATAATAGAGAAATAAAAGTTTTAGCAAACACAACTCAAGGTGTACATTATAGGTGGAGCTATCCTCCATGCACGCAGCCCTTCAATAAAGTGAATTCCTGCTTCTTAATACTACATCAGTGTTTAGTGGTTTATTCCTGGTTTTCAGTGACACTGAGGCCACCCAGAGCCCCGCAAGGAGAGAGAAGCCACGAGCAGCAACGTGAGCAGGAGGTGCCGAGGACACGGCTGCCCCGCGGCCTCCTGCTCTGCTGCCAGCAGATGCCCCTGGGCAGTGCCGTCCCTCGGCCTCCTCTGCTGCCAGCACAGCAGCTGGTGCGGAGCAGCGCGGCGCCCAGAGTCGTGCCAGGGCCTGCCCTGCGCGCACCTGCTGGAACCATGGGGAGAGGCTGCGGTGGCCGTGGCCAGAGGGGAGCAGCTGCTGTGAGGTGGCGCATCCCTGTGGGAGCTCAGCGCAGAGCACACGGGGCAGCACGCACACCGCACACAGCCCTCCTGGGCACCCTGGCACGGCCAGGGCCACCACAGGCCCTGCAGCAGGGCCCTCTGTGACACACACATGGCTCACAGTGGGCCACACGCGGCACAGCCGCCCTCTCCCCACGGCGCCCCACCACCGCCCCACACTTCCCTGCCCGGCCTCACTCGCACAAGGCCCGGGGAGCTGCTCTTGCCTCCACTTGCTCCACAGTTGCTGCTCTGCAGCCAGACGAGCAAGGCCAAGGAGGTGGCACGAGAGCGCGGGAGGTGCCTCCTGGGAGGGCTCTGCACGGGAACCAGAGCCCCGAGGACCAGGTTCTGCTTCTCCAGGAGGGAAGAACTTTATCCCACTTGGCGGCATCCACTTGTGACTATGGGGATGCCGAAGAGGAAGGGCAAGGACAGCCAGGAGTGGGCCCTCGGCACAGCCGGCCCCTTGCCCGCCGTGATGCTGCGCGGGCCCCAGCTGCAGGGTAAGGCCTTGTGGAGTTGGGCCAGGAGGGCTGGCCCAGAGGCTCTGCCCAGCAAAGGTGCTCGGGAAGGCCTGGGCTGTGGGGGGGATGGCTGCAGAGGGCTGGGGACAGCCCCAGAGCCCTGACTGAGGCTGCCTGCGTGCGCAAGGGGACAACGTGGCCCTGCGCAGCCTGGCTGCTCTCGCGCTGCTCAGAGATGCTTGCAGGTGACCGTGTTGGACAGGAGCCCTCGGACTCTCTGCTCAAGAGATTTCTCTTTCAGCCCGTGCACAGCAGAGTTCTGCTGCACTCTCCAGCTCTCAGGGGACACAGGGCACACGTCACCTGCCCAGGATCCCTGAGGGCCATCAGTACCAACCCAGGGAGTAGAGAGGCTGTCAGGAAACACCTCCCGCCAGGTGAGACTTGTGCAGGAGGCTGCTGTGTGTGCTCCTGCCTTGCACACAGGATCTCTGCGAAGGCTCCAGGGGAAGGAGCAGCTCCTGTGCCCTCCGAGCGGGGGCTCATTTCTGCCCTGGCCCTCTGCTCCCGCCATGCAGAGCAGCTGGGGAGCCACTGGCAATGCTCCAGGGGAAGTGCAGGCTCTCCAGCTGCTCGCTCCGTGCAGGAGCATGACGACTTTGCCTCAGGGAGCCAGTGCTCAGGGTGCTTCAAGAGTGCAGCATGGACAAGGGGTGCTCGTGCTCTCCCCCTCTCTGCGCTTGCCAAGGCTGCAAGGGTTCTTGGAGCTTTGCTCACATGGGCTCCTGCTGGAGGGCAGCGGGAATGGTCTGAGAGAGGATGGAGCCCTTGGAGGGATGGATGGGATTGGGGTGAGGATGGCGCATGTCTTGTGAGCGTGAAGAGCCACGTGCTCCTGTGCTGCCACTCACTGCCCATGGTGCTTCTCCCTGGAGCGCACGTGCCATGTCTGGCGGGCTCCCCCTGGGTGGAGAAGAACAGCAGGAAGAGACTCCTGGCGAAGTCCAAAGGATGGTGCAGGAGTGCCGAGACTGCTGGGGCATTGCAGAGGTAGGAGCTACACTTGCACACAAGTGCTGTGGCCCCTGTCCCTGCAGAAAGGCCTGCTTGCCTGGCTGGGCCTGTTTTGGCCAAGGGCTTTGCTTCCCAGAGCAGGAGGGATGGCGAGAGCTGCAGAACTCATCTGGGTGCTGTTGCCTTTCTCTCCCCCTGCAGAACACCCGCAAACTCCTTAGGAAGTGGGATATGGACGATTACTGGGAGGCATATTCCCACGACAGGACACATCAGGCTTTGAGGAACAAGGTGTGGAAGCCTTGGAAGACGTTCAGCTCTGCACCGCTGTCTTGGGCACAGGGAGGGCTCACCTCTCCATACCTTCCTCTCCACTGCTTTCTCTTTTCCATGTCTTGCATGACAGCCTGCTCCCAGGAAAGGTTTCATACCTGCAGAAGACTCCCCTCTGGCCAGGAGGGAAAGGCTGCAGAGAAGAGGAGAAGTCTGGGACCATCAGTTAAGGCTTTTCTTGGGACAGGATATGCTTGGGGCCACCTTGGGCTATGGAGTGCCTCTAGGCACTGGTGGGAAAGAGCCCCTCTGCTCCCACTCATTTCTGCCTTGCTTCCTCAGCAGCAATTGGGTGCTCCGGCACACAGGATTCCCCATTCCCCTGATGCTCCGGCGCACGGGTTTCCCCATCCTCCTGACGCACTCAAGTCCATTCTGAAGAAGGGGAATGCGGCCTCTCGGGTGAAGAACGTCGCCTTTAAGCTGCTGGAGCCTGGCAAAGCATAAGTGAGCACAGCTGTCGCAAAGGCCTGGCACAGCCCAGGGCCCATAGCCCTGTGTGCGGAATGTCCCCTTTCCCACTGCCTCTTCCATGGGCTTGGAAGCCACATCTCCTGACTTGTGCAGGACCCCAAAGGACCTGGGGGACATCTTCCCTGCGGGAGCCTCTCTGCTGCCCTGTCTTCAAGGGCAACAAGAGCCCCAGAGCACCAAAGGGGCCCCCAAGTGACACTGTGTTCTCTGCTGCAGGAGGGCAGGGACGCGCCAGGCCCCAGCTGCAGGGCAAGAGGGGCTTTGTGACTGCTGCGGCGGGAGAAGTGCAGCGCAGGCAGCGCCGGCTCTGCCCCCGCTCAGCCCCCTGTGCAGCGCTCTGGAGCAGGAGCTGCAGGAAAGCACCAGGAAGCTCCTGGAGCATTATTGCAGGCTCTACTTGCGCCGGTGAGGACCTGCCCTGCTGGCGGCAGCTCCCGCTCCCCTCCAACCCTTTCCTGGCCTGGCAGCAGCACCTGGCAAACAGGATCTACTCCTCAGCCCTGTGCTGGCCCCGCAGCAGTCTGCGCAGCTGCCGCCTCAGCCGCACAGCCCTGCTGCCCCTGCATAGCTCTGGAGCACCCAGGAGGCCACGAGGACCTGCAGCTTCTCCTCCTCAGCAAGGGCCTGAGCACGGCCGGTAGCATTTCCCTGCTTTCCTGCTCACACTCTGCCCCTTTCTCTTGACTTCTGCAGCAGTCAGCAGACATCTCGCCTCCTGGACAAGAGGGAGAGGTACCACTGAGCTCCAGCCAATGCCTGCACTCCTAGCAAGACTCCTCTGTTGTATTAAAGTATTTTTAGGTTCTTTGAAAATGTGTTGGAGTGGGTGTGAAGCAGCAATCTGCAGCCTGGGTTCTTTTGAGAGGAATTAAAGGAAGCTTTAGGAGACAGGGACTAAGCTGCCTCGTTGTGCAGCCAGGTCTGCACGCGCATGTGCCCACACCAGTGTCTTGTGAGGCTGAGCATCACAGCCCTTGCATGCGCCCTGCCAGCACCTGGGACACTGCAAGTGTCACCTCCTGCTCTGCGCACAGCAGCAGTGCCGCCTTGGGGAGTCATGCCCACCATGGGACAGGACAAGGATTTCCACATCCGTTCCTACACACTTGTGATTTACTCAGCATTTCCCCCTGTGATAAACAGGGATGTAATCCATGACAAAGCGGTTTGTGCTGACTGAGTCATGATGAGGTAATGTGAGAGAGTACAAAAAGTTCTGTAAACAGACTTTCAGAAGTTAAAACAATGGGACTCAAAAAGCGCATGCCCGTTAACTTTAAGAAGGGAAAAGTTCACTGAAGGGAAAAGTTTACTGAGGAAGAAGAGGAGCCTTCATCAAGAAGACCACCAGGGAAGTTTAAAAGACCCCCTAGCAACAAGGAAGGACATGCACAGAAGAGGAGGAACTTTCAAGATGGACATGCGCAAAAATAAGGAACTTTCGAGAAATAGAGATAGGATGAAATTCCAGAAAGAGTAGGGTATAAGGCTTGCTCCTTCAGATCAAGAGCATACTGACACATACCTTTGGGTCATCGCTATCTCCATCGATTCCATTAGAAGCTTAGATGAGGAGTTCGAATGCAGGTGTCTGTGTTGTGCACCCTTATTTTCGTAAGGGGAATGACACCTCCTGTGTATTTGGGAAGTTCATGACAGTTAGCTGGATCCCACTCCAGGCCAAAGACTTCTAAATAAGCAGGTGGTGCGCAGAATGAGTCATCTGAATCAACACTTGCACCATGTGTCAGTGAGCTCCCTTCTTGTCCCATCTAGGTTTGCTGCCTAGTTAAGAGATGTGAATCAGTTCTTTCAGAACATTTCCAACTTTTCTAGATAGTCATCCTTTGAGGAATTACACACTGCAGTGTTGGAATCTTTATCGCTCCAATCATTAGGAAAAGACCACAGTGATTATTTCAGTTTATTGAAGTAAACTGTTCCCAGGAGGAGGGTGCACAGAGGACAGAGAAATTGGTTAGTTCAGCTGGGCTTCTGCTCCTGAGTGGGGCAAGGCTCCTGGGATGGAGGAAGCTCGTGGCAGTCTGGCAGCAGTGCACAGAGACAGCCATGTGCAGGAGCAGCTCCTGTGCCAAGAGCCTGCTGCTGTGGACAGGAGAGGAGAGAAGGCAGCGAGAGGTGAATGGCAGTGGCGAGAGGGAGCACAGGGCAGAGCTTTTTCTGGGATAAATCTATACAACCTTTGACATGGTGAGTCTCTGCAGGGCAATGCTGCTGAAGTGCCTGCTGGCATGTACTAAACTCATCCTATTCCCTGTATCAGTTTCCTGCCTTGTTCTTTGCAGAGGAGGAGGAGATGGTATAGAGTAGGGATTCTCTGTCATACAGTCACAGGGACATAGTGTCCTATTCCCTTTTTGCAGGGCTATCTGCAGGGGAGTGAAGCTGGGTGCGCTCCCATGTTTGCATTGATAATAATTCAGAGCAGTGTCCTTGTGGCTGCTGTGTGCCTGGGCAGTGATTCTGCTGCCTGTGTGGTTCAGCACTCAGTCTGCCCAGGGAGCTCCCCACTGCACTGCAGGGAGAAACTCTGCATGAAACCTGTCAGGGCAGCTTCATTCTCCAGGTGAGAGAATACTGGGCTGCTCACAGCTTTTGCTAATGCACAAGCCATGTTGGGTGGGTCCTTCTCAGCAGGTCAAGTGAAGGGCTAAATTCAGCAAAAGACCTGCCTAGCTGACTAAGGTAGAGACTTTCCAAGCATTCTTCTGTCTTGCCTGGCTTCACCTGGCAGCAGAGCCACAGTGTCGCTCTGTGTTTCTGCTTTGGTCCATGCTACTCCTGTTTTCTCCTGCACTCCCTGGAACTGGTGGGTTTTCAGCTGTGATTGCTACTGATAATGCAAATTCTGGACATAGGGTCTACATGGGAGTGAGGTTGACCTAGACCGCTGTGCAGCTGCAGGAAATGCAGTCCATGGGTTTGGATAATGACCTAATTCTCCCTTAAGGTGAGCGCATCTTGAGGGCATACAATCCTCTGACTGTTGCCATGTGGCATCCTGGCAGCTTGTGAGCTGCCCTCTGGAAAGGATTTGTTGTCTCATAGCATCAGTGTGATATCTGTGAGCAGTAAGTAGAAACCGAGAATTTCTACCTTCAAGGAATACTCCCAGGGGTGACAAGACCATCTAAAATAAAATGAAATATCCTTGAAACTCTGTTCCTCAAAACTTATTCTTTAGAAATCAGAGTGAAGATGCTGAGAAACCCTTCTTCATGTTGAGTGGATTGCCCTTGATAGAAAATCCAGAGCTACTCACTTTCATTCCTTTGTTCCCACTGTTCTACAGCAGAACTTTGGGGTTTTAAGGAGAACTGCAAGATTTAGAGTGTGGGTGGGCTGTTGCTTGGAAGGTCTCTCTAACTTCTCTGTGTCTTTTCTTCTTTGGAGAGTCTAGAGTGCCCAGAGACAGAATAATGTCCAACAACAGCTCGCTCAATGAGTTCCTCCTCTTGCTGTTTGCACATATGCAAGAGCTGCAGCTCTTGCACTTCTTGCTCTGTCTGGGCATCTACCTGGCTCCCCTCCTGTCCAACATACTCACACAACAGTCTGTGAACACCACCTCCATATCCCCATGTACTCCTTCCTCTTCAACCTCTCCCTCCTCAACCCTGGCTCCATCTCCACCACTGTCTCCAAATCCATGGGCAATTCCCCCTGGGACACCAGGACCATTTCCTACTCAGAATGTGCTGTCCAGGTCTTCCTTGTTGTATTCTTGCTTTCAGGAGAGTTTTCTCTCCTCACAGTCATGGCCTATAATTGCTATGTTGCTGCCTGCAGACCCCTGCACTGCTGGACTCTCCTGGGCAGCAGAGCTTGTGTCAAAATGGTGGCAGCTGCCTGGACCAGTGGGTTTCTCAGTGCTTTCCTGCACACTTTTCCATACTACTCTACCGAGACAATGTCTTGGACCAGTTCTTCTGTGAGATTCTCCAGATCCTCAAGCCCTTCTGCTCTGATGCCTATCTCAGGAAAGCTGGACTTCTTGTGTAATGCCTGTTTAATGTTTGTGTGTTTCATTTTCATTGTGGTGTCATATGTGCAGATCTTCAGAGCTGTGCTGAGGATCCCCTCTGAGTAGGGCCAGCACACAGTCTTTTCCACGTGCCTCCCACACCTGGCCATGGTCTCCATGTTTGTCAGTATTGCATTTTTTGTCTGTCTGAAGCCTCCATCTCCTCCCCAACTCTGGATCTGGCTATTCTGTATTCAGTGGTGCCTCCAGCAGTGAACCATTTCATCTACACCATGAGGAATAAAGAGTTCAAGGCTAATAGCCCTTTAGCACATTGCACTTTAATTAAAAGCCCTTTAGACCTAAGGCCTTTGATCTTTAACTAAAAGCCCTTTAGTCCTAAGACCTTTGCCCCTTAACTAAAAGTCCTTTAGCTCTTTTCCTTTTAGCTAAAAGCCCTTTAGCTCTTTGCCCTTTAACTAAAAGTCCTTTAGCCCTTTGCTACTTTTATTAAAAGCCCTTTAGTCCTAAGCCCTTAAACTCTTCAGCCCTAAGCCCTTTTCCCTTTAAGTAAAAGCCCTTTATCCCTTTTCCCTTGAACTATAAGTCCTTTAGCCCTTTTCCCTTTAACTAAAAGCACTTTAGACCTTTTCCCTTCAACTAAAAACCCTTTAGCCCTGTGCCCGTTTATCCTAGCCCTAGTCCTTTAGTCCTAAGCCCTAGCCCTACTGTTTAGCCCTAAGCGTTAGCCCTTTTGCCCTAGCCCCTTAGACCTCAGCCCTAGCACTTAAGCCCAAAGATCGTTAGCCCCAAACCCTTTAGCCTAAAACCTCTAGCCCTTAAGCCCTAGGCCTTCACTCTTGAGCGCTTTTACCATTTAGCCCAAAGCTCTAGCCCTAAGACCCTTAGCCCTAAGTCCTTTAGGCCTAAGCCCTAGCACTGTATTCCTAGCTCTAAGCCATTTTCCCTTTAACTAAAAACTCTTTAGTCCTTTTCCCTTTAACTAAAAGTTCTTTATCCCTAAGCCCTTTAACTAAAAGCTCTTTAGTCCTAAGCTCTTGGCCATTTAATTAAAAGTTCTTTAGCCGCAAACCTTTTTTTCCTTAAACAAAAGGTCTTTAGCCCTAAGACCTTTTCCAATTAACTGAAAAGCTCTTTAGCCCTTTTCTCCTTAACGAAAAGTCCTTAAGCCCTAAACCCTTTCATTAAATGCCTTTTAACTCTTTTCCCTTTAATTAAAAGCTCTATAGCCCTTTACCTTGTAACTAAAACCCCTCTATCCCTTTGCCATGTAACTAAATGCCCTTTAGCACTAAGCCCTTTGCCCTTTAACTAAAAATCTTTTAGCCCATTCTCTTTTAACTAAAAGCACTTTAACCATTTTCCCTTTAACTAAATGTCCTTTAGCACTAAGACCCTTGACCTTTAACTAAAAGCACTTTAGCCCTTTTCTTTTTAACTAAAAGCCCTTTAGCCTTTTCCTCTTAATCTAAGAGCCCTTTAGCCCTAAGCCCTTTAGCCCTACCCATTGAGTTCTAAGCCCTAGCCCTTTAGCCCTAGCCCTCAAAGCCCTTTGACCATAGTCCTTTAGCCTTGAGAGCTCTAGCTCTTTAACCCTAGTCCTTTAGTCTTAAGACTTAGATCTAGACCTAGCCCTTTAGCCCTAAGGATTAGCTCTTTAGCCTTAGCCCCTTAGACCTTCGTCCTAGCACTTTAGCCCAAACACTTTTAGCCAAAACCCCTTTAGCCTAAAGCCTATTAGCCCTAAGCCATTCCCCTAAGCCTTTCCCCTAAGCTCTAACCCTTAAGTCCTAGATCTTCACCCCTGAGCATTTTTCCCATTTATCCCGAAGCCTTAGCCCTAGGTCCCCTTTAGACCTAAGCCCTAGCACTTTATTCCTAGTTCTTTAGTCTAGTCCTAAGCCCTTTTCCTTTAACTAAAAGCTCCTTAGCCCTTTTCCCTTTAACTAAAAGCCTTTTAATCCTAAGCCCTTTTCCCTATAATAAAAGCTCTTTAGCCCTAGCCTAGCCCTTTAACCCCAGTCCCTTGGTGCTAAGCCCTAGCCCTTCAGAGCTTTAGCTCTAGCCCTTTGGGTGTAAGTCATAGTTCTGCCAAGTCCTTTAGGTTTAACCATTGCCCTTTAGCCATATCCATTTAGCTCTAAGTCTTAGCCCTATAGCCCTAGCCGTTAAGCCTTGACCCTTTGGCAGTAACCCTGCAGCTTTAGGTGCTTTAGCCCTTTAACCCTAAACCCTAGCATTTTATCCCTAAGCCCTTTAGCCCAAAGTCTAGGCTTTTGGTCCTAGTCCTTTAGAGCTCAGTCCTAGCGCTTTACTCAAAGCTCTTTAGCCCTAAGACCCTTAGACCTAGTGCTGTAGCCCTAAGCCTTTTTCCATTTAACCATAAGCTATTCAGCCGTAAGCCATTCACCACTAAAACCTTTAGACCAGCAGCTCTAAACTCTTTAACCCTAAGCCACAGCCCCAACCCTTTAATTCTAATGCTGTAATCCTAACCCTTTTACACTTGCCCTTTTATCCCTAGCTCTAAGCCCTTTCTCCCTAGCCCCGTAGTCCTAACCCCTTTAGCTGTTTAGCCTTTTAGACATAGCACTAAACACTAGCCCTTTAGCCCTAAGCCCTTCCCTTTAACCCTAACCCTTCATCCCTAAGCCCTCCCTAGCCTATTATTCCTAAGCCATAGTGCTTTAGCCCTAACACTTTAAGCATGGGCAGCTTATACTTCAATAAAGGCAACAAAAAGAACACCACTATCTTTATTTGAAGGGAGAGACCACACAATTAGCTTTATTTGAAAGCAGACATGCACTCTGGTATCTTTAGTATTGTTATTGCTCAAAAAAATGCACAACCATGCCATCCTAGCAACCTATTTCGCAAATCTAAAGTTGCCCTCATAGGATTCTATAGGTATGCTATAAGGCTTAGGGCTATGGCCCCCCTAAAGGACTTACGTGTACCGGGCTAAGGCGAAGGCTAGGGCAAAGAGCTGGAAGGCTTAGGCCTATAGGGCTTAGGATCCTCCCTCCCATCCGGGCTCTCATCTTCTGCACTTGCAAAACAAACAATATGTCAGTTACGCTCTACATTAAAAAGGAACACGCACGACACCAAACTCCCAGGCTACATCAGCAGCACTTACCCCTCAAAACTCACCTCCACAACCTTACCACTAATACTCACAGCCACCAGCACACACTCTGTCTTCCTGCTCTAATGGGCAAATGCCACTGAATTTGCAGACGGCACCCGGGAACGGGGTTACCGAGCGCTTCTGAAAAATGCCCTTCTTGGAAAACCCCAGCTCCGGGACCCAGCTCTGTGCAAATGCTGGTGACAATTGTCGCCTTGCAGAGTGACCAGGACTGAGGAAGAAAAAACAGCCCTGGAAATAAAAAAAAAAGGAAGAAAAAAAAAAAAGACAGAAACTCCAGCTCCTTCTTACCTATTTTTTAAATATTTAAACAATTCTAAATGCTATCTACAACCTGGAAAAGAAAAAAAAAATCATGCATATGAGGTTAGACACATTCAAGAAAAACAACCTGCAACATCCATCCACACAGTATCACAGCCACTATCACACACTCTGTCTTCCTGCTCTAACGGGCAACACCACCAGATTTGCAGAGAGTACCCGCTAACGGGCTGACCGAGTGCCTCTGAAATCCATCCTGCCTAGAAAACCCCAGCTCCAGGATCCAGTGTCTGTATGTGCAGACACATACAATACCCAAAGCAGCCAACGCACAACTGCCCTCCTACGCCAAGCATCACTCCTACTATTAGAATCACCTTTTTCCAGCATTTGCTTCATGTGTATTGGCATGATGGGGAATGCCCCAAAATGACAACCAAAGATCAATCAATCAAGCAGGCAAAAAAAAAACAGTTTAACCCTAACCTAAACCCGAATCTAAACCTAACCCTAGCCCTAAACCCTAATCCTCCAAGGGTTTTTACTCCAAGGCAAAAAGAGTAATGATACTGCTCAGTTCTTCTTTTCCGAGAAGAGGGATCATTCTTCTGCTGACCTGTGGCCCCGCTCATTACTCTCCAAAAATGCACAGCATTTTGACTCCTGAGGCACGAAGACCGACATGCCTGCAAAAAGAACACCACAGTTACAAACCACCGACAAGTTAAAGCTTCTTTTTACAACCCATCTTCCTTACAAGAAAATCTTCATCATCAGCTGGCACAAGACCAAAGAGAAATCGAAATGGTGTCCCGCGTGCTCGCACGTACCCAGCTTGCACAGTTGTACAGAAAGGCTGCCCTTACTTAAAATGCCAAGAGGATTTTAATTCTATCACCACTGTCCCACTGCAGCAGCCTTTTAAACCTCAGCACTTTAAAGCTGCTGCTCAGCTCTCACGAGCAGTGCGAGGGGACCCCCTGGACCATACTTACCCAAGCTTGCGCAAATCTCTGGTCTTGATGATGTACAGGAACATGAGTAAGGTGTGGAGCAGGTTGTTTCTGCCCTGAATGCACGGGAAGAGAGAAGACTTCAGGATCGACAGCAGGGACAAGCAGTCATACCACTATCTTAGAGAGAATGTTTTATTTAAACCAACAGGCACATCCTGTCCTTAGTTTAGCTAGAGCTTTACAATTTTTACTTCAAATCTTTTTACAAGATACATATGCAGTGGGTGTGGACCATAATAGAAAACGTTGAATAATCTGAGATGAGGAAAGACTATAATAGAAACCTTGCAAAATGATATGACAGGCTGGGGGGTTGCCTCAATACTTACCTCTCACTTAGCCAAACATCAGAAAAAAATACTTTTTTTTTTTTAAAGGATTATCATCCTCAAATACTCAGGGTTTTTTACAGCATTTTTCTGAAACTGGCAATGAAGTTTCCTCCATAAACTCCTAAAAGGAAGGATCAGACTTGCTGTGATTCAGGAATAACAGCTCACACCAGAGCTTACAGAAGTTAAGGTCGTAGAAGTCATGAGAAAATATACAGGAAGCTGTTTTCTGCATTGAGCCAGCCTACATCTACACATGGCATAGAGGTGGCTAGTTACAATAAGTAAATAAATAAATAAAAATAACAAAACCAAACCCAAATCAGTTCTGCTGAAGATTTTTCTGTCAGCAGAACACACCTAACATGCTCCTACCTGGGGCAAATTGTAGACATAGTGGTGGTAGATGGGGTGGGTTGATGCTGCTCTGGTAGATGCAAAACAGGTTTTCATTGCTCAGATCTGTGAATGAGAATCAGAAAAGAAAAGGGGGATTTTAAGGGTGCTGATGGTATGGAAGTGGCAAACAGCAGCTAAAGCAACAGCCCAAGAATGCCAGTACCTGGTTTATGGGTGTCTACATGAAGTGTTGAGCAGTGGAGGTTTTGGAGCTCCATGGCAGTCTGGAGTCCAGGTAAGTGCAAAGGATGCGCATAAGGATTTGTGCAAACAAACCCAAATCTCACTTGAATGCCATCAAAAAGACTGAGGAACCAAAAGCTACAACACAGCAGCCATAATCTCAGGCATGAGCCCAAACATGGGACACAGACAACTACATCACTGATTTAATACTAGTTTAATGCCTTTTTTTTTTTTCTTTTGTATGCTGGTTTCCCTTCAAATATGGCAAAGAGTGATAGTGTAAAGATATTGTTTTCCACTTCCTGGCTTGTTCTGTGGTCTCTCTTTTAACTATTTCAGGTGAATTATGTCAGACTCCTGCCCAGGCAGTTAGCTGTGTGACATCTCAGGCGAGTCTAAAGAAGAGGCTGGCCTCAGACTATCACACGCAAGGGCTTTTTTGTGATCTGCACAAGGTCCAGGACCCTTTGGATTATTCAGAAACTACACTGCAATTCTGAGGATAAACAAGGTGGATAGGATTTGGACTTTTTGCAGCCACCCACAAAATGCCTGATGCCAAAAGATAAGCAGCTTTAGGAAGTTTTACCAAGCCCTCTTTGAAAACTTACAGAGCAGTCGGTGGGCAAGTCAGTTCCCCAGTGCCGGTCTCTGAAATCCCCTCCTCTGTCCCATCAGAAGACGCTCATGCAGCCTCCCTGGGAGAGCTCTGGAAACAACATTTATTCAGTTGCTGGCAGTAGGGCACTAGCTTTGGGAACCCCACACCTCAGGGTGCATTTCCAGAGCACCACATTCACTGCCAGGGAGAACTGAAGTCATTAAATGCTTGTATATATTATATATACTCAGGGGAGTTGAGTTTACAAGATAAGTTTCACTACTTCCTAAGCTTAGAACTAAAGGTCACATTTTACGCAGTGCCCTGAACGCTCACTGCCCATTCCCATGATGCACTCACTATCGCTCTCCCAGCACCAGGCAGAGACCCTGTGCAGGACTGGGCAGGCACAAAAGACTGCCCTAAAGGGCTGGCCTTGCATAAGTGAAGAGAGAGGGTGAAAAGGGGAAGAATCAAGATGAATTTGTAACAATGAGCAGCAGGAGAGCAGGGAGGTGCACAAGAAATGGGTCAGTTCTTCACAGACACCGCAACAGATGCAGGTCGCAGGGGAGACTACAAACCAGACCAAAAAAAAAAAGGAGCCGATATTCCAAAGCAGTGAATCAAACCCTGCTCTTAGGGAAGGAGACATCCATGTGAGCTGCCCATGGAAGCTACCCACTGTTCAACCTTAAAGGGCCTCCATGTTCACGGGACAAGGGGGACCTCCCGAGATTTCATGTGGCCTCCAAGGGTGCCCTATAGGCTTTTATGCAGCCTCCAAGAGCCTCTGTGCACACTGGGCCCGGGGGGCCCTACGGACTTTCATTTGGACTCCAAGGGCTTTCGTGTGCACTGGGCCAGGAGAGCCCTATGGGTTTTTTGCGGCCTGCCTGGGCCTCAATGCATACAGGGCCAGGGGGGGCCTACAGGCTTTTGTGCAGGTTCTGGGTCCTCTGTGTGCACTGGGCCGGTGCGGGGGAGTCCTACAGGCTTTTGTTTGGCCTCCAAGGGCTTCCATGTACACTGGGATAGAGAAGACCTACGGGCATTCATTTGGCCTGCAAGGTCACAGGTCAAGGCCTCAAGGCCTGAAGGTCCCATGGACCTTCATTTGGCCTCCAAGGGCTTCCATGTGCAATGGACCAGGGAAGTCCTATGGGGTTTCATTCACTGGACCAGTGGAGCCCTATGGGTTTTTTTGCGACCTACAAGGGCTTCCATGCATGCAGTGATGGAGGGGCCCTACGGGCTTTTATGCAACCTTCTGGGGCCTCCGTGTGCACAGAACCAGGGGGCCCTACGGGCTTTCATTTGGCCTCTTAAGGGCCACCATTCACACTGGCCTGGAGGAGTCCTAGTGCCTTTTGTGCAGCCATTTGGGTGCTCTGTGCGCACAGAGCCCAGGGGGCACTACAGCTTTCATGTGGCGTCCAAGGGCTTCCATGTACATGGTACCAGGGGGGCCCTGTGAGGTTTCATGGGGCCTCTGTGTGCATTGGGCCGGGGAGAGCCCTACAGGGCCTCTGTGCACACGGGAACAGGGTGGCCCTACGGACTTCTGCTTAGCCTTCAAGGGCCTCCCTGCACACTAGGCTGGAGTGGTCCTATGGGCTTATGTGCAACCTCCGGGGTCCTCCATGTGCACAGGGCGGGGGGAAGGGGATCCTACCAGCTTCCATGTGTCCACCCCGAGCCTCCCTTACCACTGGGCTCAGTGAACCCTACAAGCTTTCATACAGCCTCCTGGGTCTTCCGTGTGCATGGAGTCATGGGGGCCCTATGAGTTTTTGTGCATTTTCCCAGGGAGTCTCTTGCCTCTTGTCCTAGGGGACCAACGGGCTTTCTTGCAGGCTCCTGGGGCCTCCGTGCACACAGGGCATTGGGGGCCATACGGGCTTTTGTTTGTCCTCCAAGGGCCTCCATGTTCACTAGGCCCAGGGGGCCCTATGGGATTTTGTGTGGCCTCCAAGAGGCTCCATGCACACCGTGCCTGGGGGGCTCTACAGGCTTCCAAATGTGCTCGTGAGACCTCCTTTGCCTCTAGGCCCGGGGGGCTTATGGGCTTTCGTGTGGCTTCCTGGGGCCATCATGCACATTGGGCAGAGGGGGCCCTACGAGCTTTCGTGTGCCCTCCCAGGGCCTCCGTGCAAACAGGACCGCGGGTCCCTATGTGCTTTTTGCAGTCTCTGAGGATCTCTGTTCCCAGCGGGCCGGGAAGGCCCTGTGGGTTTTGTTGCAACCTCCCAGGTATTCTGTGCACACTGGGCTGGGGGGGAACCTACAGGCTTTCATGCAGCCTCCAAGGGCCTCCTTGTGCACTGGGCTAGAAGGGCCCTACAAAATTTCATGCAACCTCCTGTGGCCTCCCTGTGTATGGAGCCGAGTGGGCCCTTTGGGCTTTCGTGCCACCTCCCGGGGCCTCCGTAGGCACTGGCCTGGGGGGGCCCTATGGGCTTTCATGAGTCTTTCAAGGGCCTCCATGTGTGCGGGCCCAGGGGGTCCCTATGGGCTTTCGTGCAATCTCTTGGGGCCTCTGTACACATGGGGCCAGGGAGGGTTCAACACGTTTCGATGTGTCCTCCTGGGACCTCCCTTGCCACTGGACCTGGAGGGCCCTATGGTCTTTCGTACAACTTCCAAGGGCCTTTTGTGTATAGGGTTGGAGGGTCCCTACGGGTTTTCATGTGCCCTCCTGGGGCCTCTGGGTGCACTGGGCTGGGGGAGGCCTACAGACATTTGTGCACCCTCCTGGGGCCTCCATGTGCTCTGTACTGATGGGAGGCCCTGTGTGCTTTCCTGAAGCCTTCTGGAGCCTCTGCACACACTGGGCCAGGAGGACCATATGGGCTTTTGTTTGGTCTCCAAAGTCCTCCATGCGCATGGAGCCGGGGGGGCCCTACAAACTTCCATGAGTCCTAGTGGGGTCTCTCTTGCCTTGAACAGGTGTTCATGCAGCCTCCATGTGCAGTGGTCAGAGGGGGCCCGACAGGCTTTCATGTGGCCTCCCAGGGCCTCTATGCACACAGGGCCACAAGGTCCTAATGTGATTTTTGTGGCCATTAGGGCCTCCATTCCCAGTGGGTCAGGGGGACCCTACAGGCATTCTTGCAACCTCCCGGGACCTTTGTGCACACTGGACCAGGAGGACTATATGGGCTGTATTTTGGCCTCCAATGTGCTTCATAGGCATGGGGCTGGGAGGGTCCTACAAGCTTCCATGTGTCCTCCTGGGGCCCAGGGAGCCTATGTGCCTTCGTGCGGCCTCCCGGAGCCTCCATGCGTACTAGGCTGTGGGAGCCCTACAGGCTTTTGTTTGACCTCCAAGCCCTAGGGGCTTTTGTGTGGCCTCCAAGGGCCTCCATGCACACTGTGCGGTGGGGGGGACTCTACGGGCTTTCTGGCAGCCTCCCGGAGCCTCTGTGCGCACTGGGCCAGGAGGACCATACAGGCTTTATTTTGGCCTCCAATGTCCTCTGTACGTACGGGGCCACCAGGGGCCTACACAATTTGTGCAGCCTCCTAGGGTCTTTGTGTGCACTGGGCAGAGGCTTGTTGGCTTTCATGTGGCCTCCCGGGGATTCCATGCCAGGGGGGCATGGAAGGGGGATCCTACAGGTTTTCGTTTGTCCTCCCAGGGCCTCCGTGCATACTGCGCCAAGGGGACCCTAAAGGTTTTTGTTTGGCCTGGAAGGGCCTCCGTGTTCACTGGGCCGGGGGGACCCTGCGGGCTTTTGTGAAACCTCCAAGGCCCTCTATGCACACTGTGCCAGGGGTACCCTACGTGCTTTTTGCAGCCTCCAAGGGCCTCTGTTCCCAGAAGGCCAGGAAGGCCCTACGGGCTTTCTTGTGGCCTCACGGGGCCTCTCAGGCTCAGCTCAGGCAGGATGCCACACACACGCCAACAGCTACTGATAATTTAATCTTACACCCTTGTCTTGCAGCTCCATATAGAGAAAGCTTTATACAAGTGGCAATGTCACCTTTATCTCCTGTCCCCCTGCAGGACTCTGAGCTCTGGACCTTGCATCCTACCCCAGAGGTGGCTGCCCTTGAATAGCACTGGCAGAACTGTGGTTTGCAGGTTCCTTTGGAGGGACTACTGAGACCTAGGAGACAACAAGATGAGCCCTACTCCAAGTTGTACTTTAAATGTTGCATCAAATCTCCTAAGCTGGAGAAGGACTTGCAGCCTCTGCTGTAGCAGCTGCACAGTTCTCCAGCTAAACTGGAGGCTCTGTGGGCTTTGGTCTCAGGTATGTCCAGGGCAAGCAGCTTTTGTGTGTTCCTGGTACAGCATCTGCAACTGGTAAGTTGTCCCTTGGTAGCATGTGGCGTTGAAGGGGCTGGTGTGTTTCAAGGGGGTTGTGGTGTCCACGCTGTGGCAAGGAGAGGGTCTGTCTACCACCTCTGTCCCTTGCCTGGCTTGTAGATGGGAGCCAATCTCTTGGCTATAGGAGTTAAACTGACCTTGCTACCCCAAACTTGGGCTTGGGGATACATAGCACTGACCAAGGGAAGGGATGCACAGCCATTTCAGAGTGTCCATAGGCATCTTGCTCTCTTTCCACAGTGCTGCCTGGCACCCGTCCTGCCCTGCTCAGCTTCCTCATGCATGAGGGCACAGGGCAGTATCTTGCATTGCAGGAGGCCAGGGTAGTTGCAAGCCCGGTGGATGTGTCCAGAGGGGATGGGAGGCAGCTTGGCCCAGCCTTGTATGCCGAGGGACTTGGTTCCCTGGCCTAATTGCTGATCCCAGTTACATCCTCCTCGTGCCATGGGCTGCCTGCCCCCTCAACAGCATTGGCCCCAACACTGCATTGGAGGGCAGGCTGCTTGGATTGCTGGTTCCCACAGTTATTTGAAGACATCTCAGAGAAGGCATCCACCATGGCCATGCGGACAGTCTCTGTCAAATCAGGGACGTTCTTTGGGCTCAAACCCTGGGTTTCTATCCTGGGGAGGATTCGGATGGTGCATGTCCCTGGAAAGAAAAGGGAAAGGCCAGGAAGATTGTTGAGTAAACCCATCAGTATCCTTAGCTGGTGGCTGCCTCCCCACAACTCATGTCTCAGAAAGACTCCTCCAGTTCCTATGTGCCCCATCCATGCTACCATTTCTGCGCTCAGGAGATGGTGCTCTTGGTCCCCCACTTACCAGGGATGAATTTCTTGTCCTTAGAGCTGAAGAAGTTCCCGTATGGGGAGATCACGACAGGTATAATGGGAACCTGTAGGAGATGGAGGATAAGGTGCATCTTCCATACAGAAGATGCATCTTCCATACATCTTCCTTTCTTCTTAGGTAAGATGTCCTCCAGGGGACTACAGCTCCCACCCAGCTCCAGAATTCGGCAGGACTGTCACCTCCCTGCTCGATATTGCACCCATTCCAAGTCATTAAAGACCCAAAGGGCTCTAATCTCCTCCCCAAGTGTATGCTCAGACCACCCAAGCACAGTGGGCAAAAGAGGGCCTTACCTGAGCCTGTATGGCCAAGTGGAAGGCCCCACGCTTAAAGGGCAGCATGGATTTATCCTGGTTCCTGGTGCCTTCAGGGAAAATCCACACCCGGAGCTGCATAGTACAGAGAAAGATAGGAAAATGGACTTCAGCTAGCAATGCCTGTTCTTCCCCTGGGATCAGAGTAGCCTGGGGCACCGTGTGTACTTCTTCCCTGCACCTCCCCAGGCTCTCCCTGCATTCTTGTGTTGCTCCTCAACTCCCCATTGCTGCTGGTCCCCCTTACATTCTCATGCCGCATGGTCCTGGCAGTCTGGGTGATGACATCAATAGCATCTCTTCTCTTCTGGCGATTGATGAAGATAATGCCACTGAGCCAACAGGCCCACCCCACAGTGCCCATGTACAGGAGCTCCTTCTTGGCAATGGGCACACAGCGATCGGGCATGATCTCCACCATGCCTGTGGGATGGATGGGAGAGGATCAGTCTCTTGATGGTGCCTGCTCTCATCCATCCCATTCTCCCATTTCACTCTCACAGCCCTGAGCTCCCGTCCCACCAGCTTTGCTGTGCCATGTCTACTGCACTGCCCTGTACAAATCCAAGCACAGAGAATAAGGCCAGAGTGAGCCTAATCTGCTCCTGCAGCACCCCAAATGTTGGCCATGCAGCGATGAATCCCACCTCTCCCATGCACGTACACATAAGGTCAAGGGAAGCTTGGTGATTGCAAACCATCACATAGGGCTCCTTGAGGTTGAGATGCTCAGATCCCAACACCCGAATCTTGATGCCAAAGCAGTGTTTGAGGGGCAGGATAGCAGCACGTAGGATCCTAGGGTAGAAGAACATGTGTGGGAAGCAGGTCAAAACAGAGGGGACCCTGTTGATTTTTCCCAGTCTTTCATAGTCTCTCAAGTAGGAAGGTGTGATAGGAGCTGGGTTAGACCTGAGTAAATAGTGTGTTTTCAGGTGGTCCTACAATCATTTATGATCTAACTGTGCTCTCTGGTTCTTTGCTTTTCTAAGCACATTTTTAGCCTATGCCTCTCAAAGAGAACCTGGACAGAGAGGTCATCCTAGATTAGCCCTGTTCTCAGAAGAGGTGGCTAGAATCTCAACAAATGTTCCTGCAAAGAGGATTTTGGAGGGTGGTCTGTGCAGAGATACCATAGACAAGTCTAAGATGCGGTCTCCATCTGTGAAATTTCCGGTGTGACTAACACCAAGCCACCTCAGGGAGAGGGCAGGAGAGACTCATGCAACACCATGCCTTATGCAAAGAAGATCTGGAGAGGAAATGAGATAAGACAGGAGGTGATAAAGTGTAGAGGAGCATGGGGGTGAGGCAAGGGAAAGGACTGCACTTACATAACCAAAATCAAAGCCAACCATGCGACAGCACCAGCTTTGCCAGAAGCTCTACCGAGACCAAGGAGAGATAATTGCATTGTCTGCACATGACAGCTCTTGAGCAAGAGCTTTGCATCAAGACTGGACGTATCAGGATTGTCTTGGAAAGGATAAGGAACAGACAGGGTTTTCATCCGTGCTGATGGTAAGGGAACAACGAAGACTGGAGTCACCACTCAGGGAGGGGTGGACAGGAAGGATGACATGAGGATGGCAATGCTTGATGAAGGATGACATTGAATATGAGAATATGGAGAGGAATGGAAGGAGGATGTAGCAGTGGATTACAACATCCACAGTAGGGGCAAAACTTTCAGCACTGAAATGATTGAAACAGAGCATTCTCTGACTTGTGGCATAGAAAGCATCAGCACAAGGGACTGGACATACAGGAGTAAATGCTCCAAGAGCATCCGGCAGCAGCTGCAGGGGACATCACTAATAGCAAGTCCTCAGTGTCAGGTAGGGATGAGAAGTTAGCAAGAAGAGAGTAAAGGTAGCCCAGAGAGAGAAGTAGGGTCAAAGATGGTTAGAGGGAGTTCCGTTGTGTCAAAGGACCTCTGAGGAGATGTAGACTCAGAGATTGCAGAGATGTAATGCCTGGGGAGAAGCAAAATGTAGTGAAAATACAATGTGGCAGTTCTCCACATTCAGGACTAATGACAGAAACTTGCTGCAAGCCAGAGGCTTTGTGATTTGGAGACTGCAGAGGAGGAGACAGAGCTGGTCATGCTGCTGCAGAGGAGGATGGCAGTGAGGTGTCAGTTGTACAAGATAAGGCAGCTGTGACTCAAGGCTGTGTCACATGGGGTATTTCCACTAAGCCGGAAATTTTCATGCTGGAGCTCAGAGCACCTCTGGATACCATGCACAATATGTGCATATCTATGTGTGCATAGCAGAGCTACAGGGGAGGAATGAGGGCAAGAGACGTGACACAGTACAGCAGATAACATCAGATCTTTGAACACACTCCTGCCAAGGGACCAAAATACATCAACACAAATACATGATTTCTTGAACTTGGCAAAAATCACAGGCTTAGACACCTCTCACTTTGAAATAATAATATATCTTTTGTATTGCTATCATGTTCAGAAATCCAGTAATAAGACTGCAAAACCTTTGAAGCAAGTAGACCTACCTCCTATGTTACAATGATGTTATCTCCGCTGCCACCACTCCCTGGGAGTGCAGCTGACAACTCTCTGCTGCAGAGCAGCACCAAAGCAAGACTTGCTATAACATCATGCTGTGTGCCCAGGAGACAATGTCACTGAGAAATCCCAAAGTTCTTCAGCTAGAGCTCAGCCCCCAAATTTCCCACTGAGAAGATATGGTTACACAGTCAGGGCATTGGAAATGGGTGTACATGTGCTGTTGATCAACCTGCTAATGATTATCACGGTCACCTCGCCAACTCCCCTCATCTGTCACCCAACTGATGATCCCAACTTTGTAATGAGCGTGAGTAATTGTTGTGCTATCTTGCCCTCCAAAGATTATCTGGTCTAGACATAGCTGGAAACCTCCTTCCTAGTTAACCCTCCCTCATCACACTGGCTCAGCACCTCTTCACCACATCAGAAGAGGCAGATGCATCCTCATCACTGCGCAGACATGACCACAGCCCTCACCAAAGACTTAGGGCTGAATAGTGGCCTCACCAAATGGACACAACACATGTTCTTGGCCATAACATAACAGGGCAAGAAAAAGCATATGTCCACAAGACAGCACAACTCTACCAGCACAGCTAAACCCCAGATATTGCCACAATGGAAACACAAACCCAGACCATACTCACTTCATGTTCTCCACAGTACGTCCCCGAAGAGCAGCATAGGGGGAGAGGAAGGTTGCCATAGCTGCAACCCAGCAGTTGAAGAAAGCCATCTTGCAGAAGTACTGGACAGTGGCACTGTACTGGTAGAGCAAGAGAGCTGCAAATGGGAGGAAAAGCAGCAGCCCTTGGATCAGGACCACCTCCATCATGTTGCCGAGGCAGAAGGATGCTGAGGAGCTCAGTCAATGTCCCCCGGAGTACGACAGGTTGAGCATGAAGATGTTGAGCAGTGCGGCAGATGAATGGGTTGTGTCAGCGTGTAGGCGTTCTGGGCTGGCCCAGGGGAAGGACCTGTGTGTCTCCTACTCTGTACAAAGGCTCAAGGATGGACTGGCTCAGGCTGGGGCAGGCGCATCAGCCGAAGTGGGTGGTGAAACATGAAGGTGAGACGGCACAGGAGATCCTGGGTCACCTGGAGACTCATTGCCAATAAATGCCTGGCTGGGTGATTAAAAGCCATTCCAGGGCCTTCAAGCTGATAGAGCCAGTTCTGCTGCCCAGAGAAATGGCCACACATCCCCTTTGTTCCACCCCAGCCTTGAGGACAAAGATTGTGAGCAAAGACGGGTCCTGGGGAGCCATGTGGAATGCCAGGAGATCAGGACCTGGTATCCCAGGATCTTCAGGGATCCCCAGCACAGGAAAAAGGGGTAACTCAGCAGGCCAGCATGGTCCATGCCCATTGCTCTGGGAGATGTGTTGCAGCTCCTAGCTGGCCTGTTACTTCACATCCAACCCTCACCCGGAGGATTACTGGATTATTGGTGCTTATCTTCCTGCCGCTGCTCACCACCTCACTGCTCCCCATCCAGGTTGCAGGAGCTCTCCTGCTTATCCCCTGCCAAGATCCAGCCCATCTTTGCCCAGGCAGTAACTGCACAGGACTGGGCCCTGCCACCTGCTCTGAGCCTGTCCTAGTGCTGAAGGAAATGTCACATCTTGCCCCAGTTGGCAGCCAGGGCTTGCATTGTGCTACATGTTTACTTAGGTGTAATGAGCATGCACAGGGCTGTTATTAGCCTCTCCTTCCATTCTAATGCTTTCTCACTGGGCACACAGGATTCAGGACAGTTCTGGGTTGTTTTGTGAAAGTTTGGAAACTCAGGCCTTGCACTTAAAAGCCCCAGCTTTCAATGGGCTCCCAGATGGGTGGGATGTGCCTCCCTACAACCACACTTGTATTACTGCCTGTCTTCCCAGGCTCCAGGACATTCCCTCAGCAGGGTGTGGAGAAACTGGGCTGGGGACACAGCAGCCAGGAGATAGCAAGGCAATATCCAAACAGCATCTGCCCCCACTCTCCACCATTGCCATAGCACACAGAGGGACACTGGCAGCTCCATGATCTCAGTGTCCATGTTGCTCCAGCATCCACACTGGGCAAAGATTCTGCCCAGCCTTGAGGGGCTCACAGTCCTGCTTCAGCCCCTGCAGTGAGCTTGGAGAGAGCTCTGCACCCAGGCACAAAGTCAACAGCCTGGATAATTACAGATGTTTAATTAGTGACAGCAAGGAGCTTCCTTCACAAAGTAAATGAATTGCAGTTAATGTATTGCATTAAAATCCTAAGGAACTAATAGAGAACAAGCCCACCTGGGTTGGTGTCCGCATCTCCGAAGGGGTCACAGCACAGCCCACACTGAGCCTATCATACAGAGTCCTCATGGCCTGGCCACCGTAAAGACACATTGTTGAGCCAGGAACGGGATGTCATTGCTGTCCTGCTGGGGATGGGCTGGCTGTTCTCCACTGCAGAGCTGCAATAGGGATGCTGGACATGGAGCCAATGCCTGGCCCTTTCTCGCCTTGTGCGGTTACCCAGGTTCAGCAAGAGGATCCAGACAGCTGAGGCTGGTGCATTTTGGTGGACACATGCACTTCTTCCCCCTGCATCACCCTGAGGCGGGTGGGTGTGATGGGGCAATGCCTGAAGGATCTGTCTTTGCTCTGGCGGAATCTTCTGGGGTCGGGGGCTGGGATGTGCGGGAGAAACTGTCTCTGTAGGCACAGAGCTCACAGCCTTCCCTCCTCCAAGTCATAATACTCTGCAAAGAGAAATAGGCACCTGGAGCAGTCCTGTCCCAGCAGCAGCAGCAGCAGGGGCTGCACAAGAGCCGCCTAGGAACCAATGGAGGGAGGGAGCAAGGAAGGCTCTGACTGCAGCTGGGATCTGGAGGACACATTGAGGGCTGCATCATGCATGGAGTAGGGAGAGAGCTCCCCATGGTGTTGATGTGTCCTTACCTGAGGCTGGTGGGACATTGGCTCCCACGGTCCCTGTAGCGCTGGGGGGTGGGGGGGGAGGCACCACAGTGCTGGAGAGGATCAAGGACAAGGATGAGTCCTGGCCCAGCATTGCTCCCAGCCTGGGCTGGAAGTCCCCTTGCATTGGGACCTTTACAGACAAACATGGAGCCCTGTGGCACATGGCACAACATTACTCACACCTCCCCATTGTTGGCTGCTGAAGGGCCCAGGTAGCGTACAGCAGCTGGCCTCTGGGCCTGTGCTGGTGTTGGGACTGGCAAGGCCATGAGGGCACCAGAACTGAGGTAGGGGACATAGTGATGGTGGAACACCATGGCTTCCTCTTCCCCATCAGTGTGCCAGGGCACCACAGTCATCTGCAGGGAGATACAAAGCAGAGTTTTGCTCAAGCACACACAAGCCTTGCTTGGCTGAGATGCTCTCCCAGGGCCTGGCTGAGTGGGCTCCATCCCACACAAAGTCTTGCAGCTGGAGAACATCCAGGCTGTAGCCAGAGCTGAGCCAGCTCCAAACAGGAGGGAAGTCAGGATGTCAGGAGCATCCTAGGGTACCAGCATCCGTGTGGAAGCACAGCTTGTGGGGAGACAGCATTCCCTGTTCTCCCAGGGAAGAGTTCAGCCTTACAGAGGACATCTCTAGGGTGGATGTACAGGAGAGTAATCCAAAGACAGGGTCCCTGAAGAAAAGCCATGCCATAAGGACATGGCCACCCTGCCAAGCCAATACAGCCTGGTTTAGGTGTAGCAAAATCACCACTAAGGACATAGTCCCTGGAGACCCTTGGTGGAGAAGGCACATCCACCTCATGTCCCCAGTATTATCCAGCCTCCCTGACCCTCTTACCTGGGCAGAGGATGGAGATGGCCCCAACCCAAAGGACATCAGTGCTGACACTACCAGGCTGTTCATCAACACTTGGTGCACTTGTGAGTTCTGAATCATCAGCAGTTCAATTAAATCTGTTGGAGAGCAAAGGGCCCTGTATCAGAGAGAGGGGAAAGCAGGGCAAGCACACAAGAAATGCAGCTTGGTGAAGGGACAGCTGGGCAGAAGTCCCCTTGGTGCTGTGGTAGAGCTGCAGAGCCTTGTCCCTGTGCCCACATGGCAGGAGCTGAGCCAGAACCTCCCAGATGGCTCAGATGACATTTTAAGATGATTTTGGCTATATAATGCTTTAAAATACATATATTTCAGTCTTTTTTTTTTTTTTTAATGAGACCGAACATCTGGTCTGTCTTGCTGAAGGCTGGTTACAAAAGGTGATTAGTAGTGCTGGAGGTATTAGACTCTCCGCCCATTCAGAGAATTGCTCTGGCACCTCCCAGCGACTTGGCAGATCTCCTGATTAGCTCCAGGCGGGTGCTGGTGTCTGTGGGCTGGCACTAGGAGGGAGCATGGAGCAGAAGTCAGCAGCAATTCCAGAACAAGGTGCAGCACTCTGGAAGCACAGTGGGTCCAGCCCCAGCTGGGAGAGCTCTGCTGGTGGCTGAAATTTCCTCTCCAAGTGTCTGTGAATTGCTGGAGGAACTTTCTCCAAGGTCCTCTGCAGCACGTTATCGTGCTTGTGCATGAGATCCACGAGTGTCTGTTAGCCAGACCCCTGGGAAAGGGAGGTCTCAGCATCCCTGTGCCCTTCATGCAGCGGCTGCATCCCAGCATGATTACCCAGCTCATCCAGCTCCTAGAATACCCATGAGGAAATCCATCCCTCCAGCAAAGAGCATGACAGACATCCTGGAAAGTGGCTTCAGATAAGAGACCAAACAGTGAGGAGGGAACAAGCCTGGAGACAGGCATTGATCTAGGAGGAGGAAACATGCCCGGCTCTGGTTTCTTAATAGATCCCATCCGTCCCCACAGGCCATTGCTGTGAGGAACCAGCCCCTTCTGTACATCTCTGAGGTGTTGTGCAGGGGTCTTGCAGGCACATTATGTACCAGTATCTCCCCTTCTCCAAAGGGCAGCAGAACTGCTTCATCTGCCCCCAGGTTGGAGCCTTTTGAGCCCATTACCAGCTGCTCTCATCTTTAGGACAGCAAAGTTTTGCTGCAGGTCCCACAGCACCCAGCAAGAGCACATGGTCATTGGATTCACCTGGGCTTCACTCCATGGTCTCTTCCAGGGATGCCCAAGAGCTCCTGTTTTTTCCCTGTACTCTTTTGTTCCCTCTTAGGTCAGCTTTTTGGATGCTGGATTGGATGAGATGATTGGGAGAAATCATTGGAGAGAATCCTTCTTTGCTTCTGCTTGCTATGTCGCAAGGGGCTCTGGGGCGGGAACGTGTCTCCTCCGCTCACATCTGGAATACCCAGAGAGCCTGGATCTCCCTGGCCTCCAATGGTAAATGTGAGGAAAGCCTCACACCTTCATGAAATGGGGTTTCAGAGGCTGAAGACAGGTGGACTTCAAAGAACAGACCAAACTGCCTCCAGGAACAGCCTGGTGTGCCTAGAGTTAGCCCAAATTTCATTTTTAGCAGAATTGACAAAAATAAGGCTCATATAAGGAAAAAAAAAAGTCATCGAAACACAGAGCAGCTGTCCCTGCCAAGAGCCTGTGGCCCATGCACCCATGTCAACACACAAGATACAGGCAAGAGATAGTGAGTAGCGAGGTCCCCCAGCCCTTGTCTTGCATCTCTTCGTGTAGGGGGCCCATGGGGACATTAATCATGTTCTGCCCAATGGCACATGATGGGTTTGCTCATGGGCAGAGAGCAGAGCAGTGGAGCCCTTTCAAACACTCCGATTGCTGTGTTTTGACATTGCAAAACAGCGTGGAGGCAAAACTTGTTTTTTGTCACAGTATTACTTAACTCCTCTAATAAGGTTGGGAAAAAAAAAAAAAGTAAAGAAGAAGAGGCCAACACCGAAGAGGTGCCAGAGTGGGAATGCCACCACATCTGCTGTCACGCACCTCCCCAGACACGCTGGAGTCTGACAGGCTGGGTCAGGTCACCGACAGTCCCAGGAAGCTGCTGGAGGATCATCAGTGGCTGCTGGGGAACCTGCAGAGCCCCACAAAGACATGGGTCAGATCAGGGCCCATGATGAAGGATGGGTTCTCACCCACCCTCCTTCTGCCCTGTCCTGCCAGTCCAGGTCCATTTTCCCTGTACATGGTCCACCCTCAACCCTTGTGAACCCAGTCTGTCTCATAAATCCAGGAGATATGGTGCATCTCCAGGGCTTACCGCATGGGGGGCAATGTAGGTCCCTTCTGGGATATCTGTCCAGGTCCCATCAGGATCCCCTGGTTCCCCCACGTCCATTGCTTGGGCAGGCGATCAGCAATCAGGGATGGAGGAGGCTGTAGATGGGAGCCAGGCGTGTTGCTATAGCTGCTGTGCCTAAACAAACCCTCCCCGGATGGCTGGCCAAGGGAAAGAGCCTCCTCAAGCTGGATTTCATAATGTAAGTCCAGCCCCGGTGTCCTCCTCCCAGCATAGCCAGGGCTGGGCTGAATAGTGCCCATGGATGCTATTCTTGCATCTGGAGGGAACTTTTCCACATCCTGCAGGGATGCAAATGTGCACTCACCGGCGATCCTGTCTTTAGTACCTTGTTAGACATTTTAGTTACTGGGAACACAGAATGACTTTTGGCAGATGCCAAACCCTTGTGGCAACCAGATCCAGAGTTTCAGGGATGTTTCTCATCACTGTCTGTGAACCAACCAGCAGGTCATTCCCTGTTCCTGCCTTGGCACCTCTGCAAGGTGATATTGTGGACATCCTGCCCTGTTCATGATATTGGCAGTGACTGGGAGCAAGAGCCTGGGATAACCAGATGTCGGACCCAATGCAGTGGGCTCTGCCAGTGGGCAGAGGTTCCTGGACATCATGCCGCAGGTTCCTGGTCTCCCTACATGGAGGCAAAAATGCCCTTGCACCCCATGGGATGTCCTGTTGAAGGATGTAAGATGTAACGTGCTACAGTCACAACGGGCCAGGTGCCACTCAACATGGATGGGGACAGTCCTGAGCCACCTGTGATCTGCTGTCATGGTGCCCATGGGTCACTTCAACCAGGACCTGTGTTTTTCTGCTGGATTCCTCCCACTTTGCTGATCACTCAGTACTAACAAGTAGTCCAATATGATCTATGTTGGAGACTCATGGCAGCTGCTCAGCATGGCATGGTACTGGGCAATGGCATGGTTGCTGCTGCTGCTGTCCCCGTGCAGCTGCCTGAGAGCCCAGGCCATGCAGGGCCTGAGCTCTCAAAACTAACGTTTATTTTGTACTGGAAAGAAAAACTGTCTCTTCCAAGAGGCTCACAAAGGGAGGACTGTGCTCAAACAGAAAATAAGGTCACGTTTTCCATTTATGCATTAGACCAGCACATCATGGTCAAACACTACAAGTCTCCTCAATCAGGAGCATTTGTGCCTCTGCATGTGTAAAACCGTGAGCCAGCAGGGATACACCCAGGATCTAGATCCAGAATGGGAGGTCAAACTGTCGGCTCTCCCAGGTCATCCTCACTGGTGAAAGGGCAGCATGGGGGCCGGAAATGCTTGGACGTTGTGTGGGGGTCCCCATGCCACACGACCTGCAGGAAGGCTGCTGGATGCAGGATGCAGCCCAACCACCATCAATGCTCTTCTGGCATCTTGCAAGCCCGGTAAACCACTTCTGGCCTTTTGCATTGTGGGGACACGGTCAAAATTGGGCGATTTCCCACCAGTTTGGGACACCGCCATGCCTTGTGTTTGCCACCAGATGGCGCCAAAGAAACCAGCCTCTCAGGGAGACCTTGGTCGCTGGAGGCCGCTGGGCCACCGTGGCCGTGGAGTCACCACGATCATCGATTCGTACTGTTTTGTGTTTACATAAGTACCTCGTACATAAGTACATACATAAGTACATTGTACCTGGCACCTCCTGGAGCACTTGGAACATCTTCACAGGTGAATTTGCCTGTGCGGCTCTTGCACATTGCAGCATGTACTCGACCCTCTGCTTCCACATCAGCTGTGAGCACCATTCCCTGATGGTTTCCCCTCCTTCCACACCATATATAAGTGCGGATCAGCCTTCTCTGCCTTTTTGCAGGGGCCCTTGGGTGCTTTTCAGTCCCTGCTCTTGCTGCTGCCTGCAGTGGCCCTGATGAATAGGGAGTTGTGTGCTCTGTGGCTCCAAGGTTGGATCCTTAACCCAGAGGGAACATCACAGCTACTTTCCCTGCAATCCTTGCTTTTAATTACTATTTCTTGTTATTTTTATTAAAATTGTGTGATGTGGGCTGAAATTCCTACAGATGCTTTATAACATGGAAGTTGAGACATATGCAGAAAAGACACCAGATGAGTCCCCTGAGAACCACAACAGCTGATCCTGAGGGCTCCCTGCCTGGACATGTGCTCTCAAAAGTTTTTGGGGTCTCTCTGCTACTGCAGCCTTTGGGTGTCTTAGCCCAAGGTGCTGTGTGGAGCTGCCTGGGAAGCAGCGTGATGCTTGGCAGGGTCCCTGCATCCCATCCTTGCTGGCCAGGCGGCACCAGCAGCATCCATGAGCCAGTGAGAGGCTGCAGGTGGGAGTGGATAAGGGGATGCCAGAGTCCTCGCGGGGGCTGGGCAGCGCCAGGCTGGGCTGCTGGGCACATCCAGCCCCCAGCATGACGGGGAAGGGGGGTGGAGGGTGGAGCCTGCTGTGCTACCGGCTCCAAGCTGTGACATTCAGGCTTGAGGAGAGACGGAGCAGGGGGAGCTACCCCAAGGCTGGGGTCCTGCTGTGCCTCCCTGCACACAGAGCCATGGAGGAGGAGCTGGGCTGTCCCTGCTGTGCTCGGTGCTGAGCCAGGGTGGCCCAGGGCCTGCTCCAGCCATGGCACCCCCATGGCAGACCTCTGATGCCTGCAAACTGCTGCTCCTGCTGCTCCTGCTGCTCCTGCTCCTGGTGCCTTGGGTGAGTGTCTCTGGGATCCTGGCATGGGACAGCAGGAAGTGGGGAAGGGTTTTGTGCTGACACCCCCAGGGGAGCAGAGCACTGGAAAGTGGGAAAAGACACATAAAATGCTTCATTTGAGGTTGAAGATGGATTTCTTCACAGCTTCCCAGGGGCTCATAGGCAACTCCCCATTCCACAGCTCCTCCCTGGCTGTGGAACATCAGCTCCAGCAGTACCATAATTCATACTGGAGCCCCCTGCACCCGCTGGCATACTCCGGTGCTGCAATGAGGCTGGGTGTCCCCATTGGGTGCTTTATGGATGCCCCTGCCTCATGCACAACTGAGCACCAGCTGCTCCCTGTAGAGAGAATGGTGGCACTTGTCCTTTCCGTGCATTTCAGGGCTTCCTGGTAGCTTTGCTCTACTGTTTCCTCAATGGGGAGGTGAGTAATCCCCTACAGCAAGCACAGCCTCTACCCACAAGCTACCACACAGGTGCTAGCATGTGAGTGTGCATACGAATGGGCAGTGTTTGCATGTTGCCATGCATGTGTGCAGACACCTGTGCACACCAAACACATGCAAACATGCATGCACGCTGCCAGCATTTACAGGTGGGAGCCTGTGGCCAGGTAAACCCGGTGTTGCAGGGTGCACCTGCACCCCATATGCTGTCATCCCTGGGATCGCTTTTTGCACCCCCAAAAGCCCTGGGTGTTGTGTGACAGAGCTCCGGACAATGCTGTACCCATGGATGTGTCTGTGGATGCCAGCGCTGCTCTGATGTCAGTCCAGGTCCAGGCTGAGATCAAGAGGAACTGGGGCAAGTGGCAGTTGTCCATGGAAAGCAATGTCTTCAACCTGGCGACGCAGGATTTCACAGCATGAAGGGGCAGCTGGTAGGAAATCCCCTGTCAAGGACATGGTAGTGCAGTTCTGCAACTACGGCCCTGCAGCCAGAAGTGCAATAAAAGGGATTTCCCATTCCTGTGTCTCAGCAACTGATGTGAACTGTGCCTGGGACATCACTAGTGGCTTGCACACTGGCAGTTCTTGTCACTCATTGCTACTACATGGTTATATCTTTGCTGCCCAAAGGTTGGTCCGTGTTTTTGGCAACCCTAAGAATACTCTGTGTCTTCTGCCTGAGGACTGGCTAGGAACCACAGCTACCATTTCATGAAGGAGCTGAAGCAGCCCCTAATCCTACAGAGATTTACTGATGCGTTTCCCCACCCCCCATCCCCTCCAACTGCTTCTTTTGATTATTAAATTGCTTCTCTCAGAGAAGATGCCTAAGCATTGCTTTTGTTTTGCCTGGAGAAGTGAGTAGAGCTTGGCCATGGATCAGAGAGCAGTAGGAGGAAGACAAGAAGGATATAGATCACCATGACCTGGAGATGCTTGTGTCCAAGCACACTGGGGCCTCATTTCGCATCCTCCCTTGTCCCAGCTGCAGATCATGAGATCATGAGAAGACCAGTCCAAGGGGAAAGAGGTGGCCAAAATTGCTACTGGTACCAAAATCTCCTGAGAGTCCCTGTTTCCTCCCCCAGGACCATCCTTTGTGGATGGGCAGATCCTGCCTTGGCCATGTTTTTTGACAGGAGCAAGTGAGCCCTCAAATGCCTTTCTGCAAACTTTCCAGTGTCTCCTCTGGGCTGGGATGTGTTTTCCTGAGAACTGAGCCTTCGAGTCTCAGCAGAGCTGCTCAAACTTCCCATGTTTTGATTTCTCTGCGCACTATGTGTCCTCCCTTAAATAAAAACCCATCCATTGGCCATTTTCCAGGAGGTCCTGGAAATTCCCCCCTGTTCATGGGAGAAAGAGGTACTGAGAATTTAACACAGAGCCCCAGGCTTGATTGCATATGGGATGGAAGATACTCTGTTAAGCAACCCCCCTAGCTAGCAGCATCCTATGTCCTTGGACAGGAAAACTCCACTGGGGCTATGACAGCTCCTGTCTGCAGCAGGAGCATGATCACAGGGGAATAAACATCCCTTTCTATCGCTAGTAAGGAAGATGCTGGTGGTGCAGGACTCCCTGGCTGTTGCATAAGGCAGGTGGTGAGAGCAGCTGCACCAGGAGAGGGGACACTTAGCAGCAATGCCACAGTGGATATGATGCTTTGAAAGCCACCACGTGTCACACATATTTTCAGTCACCAGGGTCCCAAGCATGTGGTGCAGGGCTCAGGGTGCAAGTAGGGTCCACATCACCCTGCTGGGGGGGCACTTCTGCCCCCTGTATTCAGGACGTTCCCAAGGAGGAGGGTATTTTGCCTGGAGCCTGTGGGTGGCACTGCAGCCCTGCAAGGTTGTCACTGGCCCTGACATCGGATCCAGTCCTGGACAGAGTGGTGTCCCCGTACAGCCCATCCGGGACGCAGGCTCAGCCGGCATTGAGGGGACCCCCCTGGGCTCCCCCAGGGCAGCCGGTGCTGGCACCCAATGACTCCACCTGGGCCCCGGGAGCAACCAGAGAGCCAGGTAAGGGGAGTTGTGCACATCCCAACGCTCCAGCAAGACCTGGGGGACCCTTAACTGTCCCCCTGCACTGCCTTGGCCAGGAGAGGGTTAATCATCAGCGAGGAATGGGAATAGCACAGAGGTTGGAGCTGCGCTTGCTTGTCCTGGGGCTGAGAGAGCCTGGAATTTGGCTCTGTTCTCCTGGCAAGCCGGGAGTGCAGCTCAGACACCCCAGAGGTCCCCAGGGTGGTCCCCTCATTCCTCCTTGCAGCCACCGGCTCCAGGATGGGCTCTGCACCAATGGAGGGTCCCCAGGTTGGGGACATCCTGCCCCAGCTCCATGTGCAAGCAAAGAGCCCCTGGATGGACATCTGGGCCGTGTTGAGCATTACCCTTATCCCCTTATCCCACCCGTCACACCAAGGGCGCTTCTACCTTCAGCCTAGCTTGTCCTCCCTGCATTTCCCCAGGAATTGGTGTTTCCAAGTGGCCCAACGTCACCAGAGCAGCAAAAGGAGATGCAAAAGAAGGGAGGATCTTGAGGAAAGTTGTCCTTAAAATCCTGCTCTGAGCATGGGGCTGCATCCCCACATGAGTGATGGCAGTGCCTACAGCCCAGCAGAGCTAGTTCCAGTGGGAAGGTGACGGAGGCTGATCTGGGAGAACCAGGAATGGGAACAATGGTCTGCAAGGAGAGCCAGGCTCGGGGGTCTCGCTCCGTCATCTCGCAGCCTATCTGGGGCCAAAGTGCAGCAGGAGACACCTCCACATCTTGTGGCACCTCTTCCTTGTGAGGTGCCCGTGCCTGGCCCCAGCCATGCCGCCCCTTGATTGGTGCTGCGGGGGACGAATGCCACAGCTGAGACTGGCCGAGGCTACCTGAAGGACCCGTCGTGTCCTCAGGTTTCACTCATGACCATCTGACAGCAGCGGCAGCTGCTCTGCCAACAGCCACTTGCGCAGCCAAAGGAGCTGAAGGAGAGGGAAATTCCAGCCCGAAAAGCTCTTGCCTTGGGATTTTGCTCTTTGCACCGAAAAGTAAGTGACACGTCTGGCTCCGGGGCTGGGCCAGGCCACCAAGCCGTGTCCCCATGTCTAGAGGGTCCCAGTGTTTCTCTTTCTGGTGTCAGGAGGGTGCAAGAGGGCCCTGCTGGCCCTGAGCTCTGTCACCTGCCAAAGGGTACATGGGGACAGCAGAGCCCCAGGACAGCATTGGGAGTTGGCATTTGGTGAGGTGGCTTTCTGCGCTCTTAGTGGCTTCGGTTATGCTGCAAAACAGTGCAAATTGGGGAGCAGGTCCCCACAACGAGGTAGGAACAGTGTGCAGACACGGGACATGGGGACCGGCCCTGTCCAGCAGCTGTCGGACCGCAGCCAGGCCGGCAGGATGAGAGGGGAGGCTGGGGGGATGTGACCGGGCACGCATTGGGGAGCCACCGTGGCGAGCAGAGCGGCGGGACTCCGAGCGCTGCTGAAGAGTCACCACCCGCCTTTCTCCTGGCTTCGCCTCTGCCAGGTCTAAATATAAACCTCGGCCTGGGAAAGCCAAGGTTGCAGGAAAGGTCTGCGCCAGGCTCCATAGTGTCTCCTCTCGGGAGCCCAATGGGGAATGGCCGCAACCGCTGGGTGCTCCAGGTGCACCCATGGATGCAAGAGAGGCTGGAAAGTGGCAGACGGGAGGTTGAGGGGTCAGAAATTTTCAGAATAGCCACGAAGAGGCAGTGCCAGGGTTGGATTCGGGTGGTGAATCCCATCAGCTGCGTACAGTCATTGGGGTCTCCCACGGGCGCACGGGGCTGCATGAGGTGGCTGGTGAGTGATGCAAACACACAAGGCTTGGGGTCACTGGGCCCCACAGGCAGTGCTTGTTGGCTTTGTCAGGAGGGGATCAGCCACCCTGGTCCGTCCATTGCTCCCATCATCCATCCCTCTCCTGCATCCCGCCTCTCTTGCTCCCAGGGGCTGCAAGGGTGTCAATGGGATAAAGCAGAGGGAGAAAGCAGTTTGCAGAGACACTGCAGATGGGCAGCGCTTGCACAAAGCCCCTGAGACAGCTCCTCAGGACATCCCACGCTCTGGGATCTGGGACAGGAAGAGCAGGAGGTCTGTGTACACAGAGATGGACACACAGACGCTGCCTTTACCAGAGCTGCCTTCTCCAGTCTGTTCTAGGAAAACACTTGACGTAATTTCGGGTTTTCAGGGAAAAAAGGGAGTATTTATAGGAAGCTGGCAAAGGACACAGTGTCCCACCACTGCTCACCTGGGCTAATATTTGGAGAGCGCTTCCTGCTTTGTGTGCTCTGGCCTGTGTGGAGCAGAGGGTCACTCGAGCGTCACGCAGGGCAAAGGACCTCATAGAGTCGCTCCTGCTCAGCACGGAGAAACCTCGCTGGACCCAGGGCTGGGGTGGCCACGCAGGTAAGCGGTGTCAGGTAAATATAGGCCATTCATCATCACATTGGCGGTCTGAGGGTGCTGGCCAAGGTGTCTTTATCCGGAATGGGGAGGAGGTGCCCAGGGTCAAAGCTTCTGCCGGGTGAGAAGAACCGAGCCAGGACATCCCAGCCCTAGAATCAGGGGAGCCAGGAAGGGATTTCAGGCCTCTGTGCCTGTCTGTCTGTCCAGCCACCTCCCCCTTAGTTATTTATATAGCCCCTACCAACTTGTCATGTCAGATCTCCCTCATCCAACTGCATGGAAGGATTAGCTCCTAATAACCCCCTCTGCCTCATTAGGTGTGCAGGGGAGAGCGTTGTGCAGCCCAGGGGTGCCACAAGGACTCCAACCAAGGGTTCTCCCAGCTCAGCTATTTGGTGACACCTCTGGGAGCCATAGGGTCCTCTGTGGTCCCTCGGAGGCAGCCAGACCTCCAAACCACCCCTGGTGTTCAGAAGGGGGGCAGAGGACGCCTTCGAGGGGAGGGCTGGGGACATACGGTGGACCCCTGGGGACACTGATGCTGGCCCTTCCCTTCCCCCATGTCGTCCTCCCAGCTGGGTTTAACACCTGACATCAGAGACCCTGGCAGGGAGGAGCGGGCGGCATTGGGTGACACCCGACCGCAGCCACTGAGCAGTGGGCAGTGCAGGGTCCCCGCATTAACACTTCTCCACCCGCTCTACTGCCCCAAGCCCCCCGGATAAATGCCTGGCATGCCCTCAGCCCCACCAGCCCCCAGCAGCAGCTCCATGGGGAAACATGCCCAGAGCAGCCCTGAGGACAGGGAAGGGGAACATTCACCCGCTCTGGGCAGGAAGGGGTTAGTGTGAGTTGCTGCAGGATGTTGCAACCTCCTATTTCCATCTGTGGCCCAGGAGAGTATCTCAGGACTTCACAGCTTGCAACGTATGCATGTGTCACCCCCGCTGTCCGGCACATCAAGGTACCCTTGGCATGGTCACAGCCGAAGAGGCAGCTGAAGTGTCTGTGTTCAGGCAGATTCGCCTCCATACAGCCGATAAATTGCTTAAAATGAATCCTCACGCAGCTCGCGGTCCGAGTTAGGTACAGGAGCTCAGCACTGTCCCCTCTGTGGGGACCCAGGTCTTCCTCCCTGCCCAGGCCGGCTCTGCAGCAGGAGGAGGGAAGGAGTCGGGGATCTGGGAAAGAAATTGCCCTAGTGCAGCCACTTTCCAGCCTTTGTGGCCCAGGGAAGCCTGGCTGAGCAGGGGTTTCGGTCCTGCCAGATGCAGGTCCATCAGAAGCTGCCTGCAATGGAAATGTATTTTACCCAGTGAGACAAGCAGAGCCACAAGCAATTTGGGGTCCCAGGTGCTGTTCCTGAAAACACACACCTCCCCCAGCTTCACCGAGCTATGAGAAGAGTTCAGAAATACGGCAGTGCCAGAATTGCAGCATCATACAGCAGACTCAGAAGAGCATTTTTTTTGCAGAAAAGCTTAAAGCCTTTACATATCTTTCCAGATCCAGCAGAGCATTAGGGGACCACCACACATCTGGGTAGAGTAAACATCAGCCCTCTCAAATTGCAAATTGTCATGTTACAGAAAGGGACACAAACTTGTTTATAAAATGGCTAATTTTTTTCTAGCATGATCAAAATGTTTATCCTTATTGCTAATAGAAACGCATATCATCCTAAAAATGTTCCTGCAGCTCCAGGCTCTACCCAATTCACTTGCAAATTTGCAAGGCTTCAAACTCGCCTCTTCCTCTTCTTGCTCTTTGATAGGGAGAAAACATTTTGCATCCGACTTCTTTCAATTTTCCCACTTTTTTTTTCTGAATTTTTGAAAAAACATAGTGGGAAATACACACATCAGGGGAATTTTTCAGGCTGTTACATCACTAGGATGATGCCTGAAGGGAAAAGGAGGAGTCATCTCACTCACTGCACAGGGCACAGCTTGGCAGGGAGTTCTGGTTCATCCTTGCACTGGGTTTGGGTGCATTCCCCTGAGATCCAAATGTTTCCTTTCTCAGGCATGGACATGAGAGGGACTTTGGGAGATCATTTTCAGCAGGTCGCAGGGAAGGTGCCTGCAGCACCGTGCCCCGTAACCCACACGCCGCTTCCCACGGTCCTGCTGTGCTCGAATCCCAGGAGCTCCAGCTGCCAGCATGGGCATGGCAGTGCTTGGAGAACTTCTGTCCTCCTGACATTTCATGTAATGAGTTGCTCAGAGAACTGCAGGCTTGTTCTGTATGAGGAAATAAAGGCAGCAAGGTTCTGAGCCCATGAAAATCCCTTTTTTTTTTTTTAACCCTGCAAAAGCTGCAGGACGGCCATGGCATCAGAGTGGGTGAGAGCAGATACTGGGAGTCCCTCCTAGCCAGACATGAAGGCTGGGATGGGCAATGCAATATCACGATGGATGATGGAGGCACATTGCAAGCACCCCATGATTTTGGTAGGGCTGTTTCAACCCCTTGTGGCAGCTGTTTGCCAGGATTTCTGCCCAGCCCAGCAAAACTGTTTCTTTGGCACCCACAGTGTGGCTGGGACAGGACAGTTCCCGTCACCCGCTGTTTGACAGCCTCCAATCTCAAGTACTTGGTGAATGTAAGTTGCTTGCTCACACAACCTGTTTCTAGCTGTGTTTGAAATTCATGTGATCAAGGCCCGAGAACTGAGCTGTGACTCATCCTGCAGCCCTGTGGTCCCAGCTGGTTGTGATGGCATCAGCCCACCCAGCCTTCAGTGTCTTTCTGGAGGTAAATCTGTCGGGGATGAAGCACTTGGGACCTTGTGAGTAAGTGGTCTTGTTTGTAGCTAGTCTTGAGGTCCTATTTTGTTTGAAGATGATGGGCCGTAGGAGTGCTCAAGGAGAAGACATTTGGGGAGGGTGGGTGCAGCAGGGCAAGTCTGCTAGGAGGTGGGGTTTTTTTTGTTGTTCTTTCCCTCTTCCTTGGGTGCTGTGTGGGCTTTTGACTGTGAATGCAGCTGCTTTGGGGTTTCTTCAATGACTTGGGCTCCTGGGTCCTTCTCCAGCTGCCTGGTGTTGACTTGCTGCTGAGGAGCAGCAGCTACAAGGACTGCAACCAGGTCAGAGCTCCAGCTGGAGCTGGGTGCTCTCTAAATTTGATGCAGGAGTTTCTCCTTGCCATGCCAATCCCTGGTGAAGTGCAGCTCCTTCCCTGGGCTGAGCACAGCCATGAGTGCTGCATATGAGTTGCAGTTCTGCCTGGCCTGGCCGTGCTGTCTCCCGGTCACTGAAGCTGACCTGCGCTTGCTGATGGCTGTTGGATTATTGTGGTTATTCTTCCCTTGAACTTGTTTCTGGCTTCTTCTGGGATCTTGGTGGGATCTGCCTCATGATGCTCTCGAAGTGACAGGCTTGGGCAGGATGGTTTCCAAGCACTCCCAAATGAGGTTCTGTCAACTTTGAATCTCAGGTGGAACCAGTTACACAGCATCTTCAATAGTTTTTAACCCAGTCCTATTCTGTTCAGCGACTGATTCTCTTCTATGGTGCCAGAATAAGAAAAAATAGTGATGAAAAGTGAAAGTGAATTTTTTACTAAGGCAAAGACAGTACATCCCCCCTAAGCAAGGAGATGCTCTCAGTCATCTGCTGGTGCTTGGTGATGCTGAGCTGGGGAGGGGGGAGATGGTCCTCTGGGCCTCACCATTCAGAGGACATGGGCAGCTTATTCAAAATCAATGTCTCAGGTGTATGCCTCACATGTTAGAGAGGAGTTATCCAGCTTAGCTGGAAGTCCAAAAATTTGAGAAAACAGCTCATGAATGGTGGGGATCAGAGTTTTGCAGAGACACTTAAAGCCCCTTCTTCCTTCCTTGTTGCACAAGCTGACAAGTTGAGAGTCATAAGAGGCATGGGGTAATAAAGCGGCTGGAATCGCTTCGCAGTGGCTAAGCGTGGCGGACTGTGTGTGTGCAAGGCTGCTCACTTGTGGGTATTTCTACTGCTGCTGGAGCACTGAGGTTGCTGAGGCCTTGGGGTCCAGATTGACTTGAAAATCCACCAGTATGAAAGGAAAATAATGAAGTGCTGATTCCAGCCTAGTTCAAGCTCTGCTTTTTCTACTGCTGAAGAGGAAGAAATTTGTTCCTGGGAGATTGCTTTAGTTGACTGTTGAAAGGCAATTTTGTTTGCAGACATCATTTAGTGTAAACAATTTTATTCCCTAGAAATAGCATATTCCATGGAGTTGCTTAATGGAGAACAGTCTCTTCCCCTATTCCAACAGCTCCCTGTTTTGGGCTCCCATAGCAAAGTTTTGGCACTTGCAATTGCTGCTTGGAGTGAGCAGTTGTGCACTGTGATGTAGGGAGTGGGAGGAATGCGCTCCTTGCCACAGAAGTGGCATCCTGGAGCTGCTGATGGCTCCAGGGCAGGGGCTCCAGGCCACAACTTCCAGGCCCTGATTTTTCTGCCAGTTTCTCTGGGAGTTGTGGAGAAAGCTGAGAGGGACTGGACACTGTGAAAATCTTCTAGCATCTCCCCTTCCCACAGTACCCAGGACTGTTCCTTTGGCACCAAGGAGACCCAGGTGCGCAGCGCAGTGCATTTAGCCTGGTGAGTGGAAGAGAAGGACCGGGAGGAAGGCTGGCCCACCTCGCTCCCAATGCACAAGGAATGAGCAGAGTCATGGGGCTGCTGAAATCAGACACCTCCGGTAATAGCCCGTGGCAGCTGGAGCTGTGGCCATCTCCAGGGCTCTGCCAGGGATTGCAGGCTGGTTGCAGCAAGCAGGGCAAGGGGCCTCGCTGTGGGTGCTGGGGGCAACGTGAGGCCTGTGGAGATGCACTGCCCAGGGAGCCCAAAAACTCCCAAAAGCAGTGTACAACCACAGGAGCTGCAATGCCACCCTTCCCAGCCTGCAAACCCCAACTGCAGGGATGCAATGCTTGGGGCACTGTTGAACCCAGCAAGCTCCTCTGACTCCTTGAAGCCTCCTGGTCCTAGGAGAAGAGGTTGGTTCATCCCTGCCATGGGTTTCCTGAGCATGTTCCCAGGGGATCTTCGATGGTCTTGTGCCTTTAACTTGAGTTTCAAGGTTGAGTTCAAGATTGGCAGAAGAGAAGGCTGGGGGCAGGCTGCCAGATCTGGTCAAGTAGAGTGTGAAATGGGTGTAAATCAGGAAAAACTCTCGTGTCTTATAGAGTCTCTAAACCCAAAGGGCCAGGAATCAAACTTCCCATGATGGGTTAGACTGAAAAGAAGCAAGTGTAGGGACTGGGCACTGCCATAAGGATGGCCTCTGTCTAAGAGGCTGCACCAAATACGGGACTCAGCCCACACAGTATCCAACAGAAGCAGGCCCTAAGTGGTGGGCAATGCCCCTACCACTGAGGGTATCACAAGCTCTTGGGTTATGGTAGGGTCTGAGGAAAATCCACTTTGATATTCAATGGAGTGATAGCGAGGGAACATGGTGGGGAGGGTTTCAGTACAGTTACCCGGTGCTATTTGAAATCAATACCTCCCTTTGCTGCTGCTTTTATCTTTGGGGATAGGAATCATGTGTTAATACTAGTTATGTCCTGAGAATCTGTTCCCACAGGGGCTGTAAGTGTCCAGTTTCATTAATTATCACTGGCTGAAAGTTTCCCCACCTTGGTTTTAACCATAGTGGAGTTTGAAGTTGAGGGTTAAGAAAAGAAATTGAGTTAATGAATCTTTTGGAGTATATGCTCAGCAGACATAAAGCAATAGTATATAGAGGCATCTTAACTGCTGTTGCTGTTTGCAGGGTCGATGTTCAATTTTGATATTGCTTAAGAATTGTAATATCCAAGCTGAGCAGAACTTCCCATCTCCCCCAAGAGTATTCTTCAGAAAGTTCATGATGGCTAACTTTAAGTTTAGAAGTGAAAACACATGATAAAATGGCAGAATTTCAAACAGAAAAAAAAGGAAGAGATGATTAAATACAGTTTCTAGGCAACTCTGCAAACTATGAAATGGAATCACTGCAACTCTGCAGTGTAGGACTGAGTGTAAGGATGCATTGAGCATCTCTGAGCAATTCCTCTCCTCTTGGTCTTGCAGCTATACTATTACCTTAGTAAAAAGCATTTTTCAAGTCATTTTAAGAGAGGAATTTGAATATCAATAGATCCTCAAGGATCTATTAAAAATCAAGTCCTTTAGGGCGATGGTTCGGTTTCAGCTTCCTACAAGTCTGGTACATTTGCTGCTGTTTTCCAGGTGTGTTACCAGCTCTCTGATAAAGGCAGGTTTCTTTTCCAGGGAGGCTCTAAAAACAAGCAAGTTCACTGGTGTCACATGGGTACAGGTCAATTCTCCACCCAGTCCACACCCATCTCCCTGTGATCACTGATATCTGCCCGTCCTTGGCACTGATTCTTGGCAGCATGTTCTCTGCTGATGCCATGGAGCATGACCAGAACCATCAGCAAGTTACTTGTGTTCCTTATGGAAGGGAATGGGTGCTCTTACCCACAGGATGTCGTGTGCAAGACCCTGGAAAAACTGTAAAAAGCACCATGGTACCACAGATAAAAGGGGACCTGTCTATACAGATAAAGCTTGTCCTCTGCGTAGGCTCTCTTCCAAAATGCCCTTAGTATTTCATATCCTGTACATTAACATATAGACCATCAGGACTTTTAGTGTGCTTTCCAGGCAAAAGAGATTTTTTTTTCCTCTTAGCCAAGATGATGGATGGTGTAGGACCTTCTTCCATCTTGTGCTTCTGGCTCCAAAGTCATGATGGGGTGGCAAGTCCTCCTTGCTGAAGAGCCTTTTGCATTGAGCAGTACCCATTGCGTGCACTTAAGAGGGCAGCCAAGGATACGCTGCAGCATGTTGCCCAAGGGAGTACAGCTGGGTCTGTGCCACAGATGGTGAGTTTGGTTCTGTTGGACAATTCTGGATTACAAAATTACTCTTATGAAGATTCCCAGCCAGTGCCAGACTCCAGCTACTGAATTCATGACGTGCCCTGGGAAAAGCCCAATACAGGAGTGTTTTCTCAGCAGAGGTTGAGTGAGGGCCTGGGAAGGGAAGCAGTGGATGGGATCCCCCATCAGCGCACATGATTCCTTGCTCTAGAGAACAAGCAATGCCACTTGCAAATGCACTATTTCCAGAGCTGCTTGCTGATAGAACACTGACAAAAGTGTGCTGAGTTTCTGCCACCACCTGGGGTTGAGTCTTGAGCTTTTAATTCCCCAAAAGGGCATATCGTGCAAAAGGGTGGGCATTTGCCCCCGGCCACCTGAGTTTCTCTCTCACCGGCAGGCTGGGTGCAGGCATCCTGAGAGCAGAATGAGAACATGGCTGGCCTGCCACACATCCCGGGCCCTGAGCACCTCCGTCCCTTCACACCCGCATCACTGGCTGCTATTGAGCAGCACATTGCCGAGGCGGAGGCGCTCAAGATAAAGCGGCAACATGTGGAGATGCCCGAGGAAGAGGAGATCAAGCCCAGCAGTGACCTGGAAGCTGGGAAGAACCTGCCACTCATCTATGGTGACCCCCCCTTGGAACTCATTGGGACGCCTCTGGAGGACTTGGACCCTTTCTACAAGGACAAGAAGGTAAGGAGCAGAGCTGATGGTAGATGTGAATGTTCCCAAAAAAAAAGTCCCCTTTTCCCCCGTGCACACCCTGGGGTCTCACCTGAGCTCTTCTTGCTGAGTCAACTCTTGGCCATGGTCTTGAGTTGCTTTGATGGCTTCTCTGAACCAGAACCGTCTGTATGGTGGTGCTTGGGTATCAGAAAAAGCATCATCTGCTCCTTCCTTGACCCTGATCTTTTGAAATCCAAATTGTGCATGGAGGGGCTAGCACTAAATGATTGGCAAGAGTTTTGCAGGAGGAAAAACAAATCTCCCTCTTCTTGTCTCCACAGACATTTATAGTCCTCAATAAAGGCAAGTCCATCTTCCGCTTCTCAGCAACCCCGGCTCTGTACCTGCTGGGACCCTTCAACCCCATCCGGAGAGGAGCCATCAAAGTGCTTATACATTCATATCCTTGATGAGGACAGCAGCAGTCTCTCCACTGCCAGGTCAAAACCTGATGCGCAGACTGTGAGCATGCCTAGGAAAGGACTGAGATAGGGATTTGCTGATGGTATGGGAGGGAAACCTCCTGGGCCAGTCCCAGATATGGCCAAGACCTATTGGTGATCCTCCCCAGTGCTTTTGTGCCTTCCCAGGGAGCAGATGCCCAAAGCGCCTGGTGAGCTTCAGTTTGGACAGATGAGGGAGGACAAATATGAGGTCAGGCTTCCCAGGAAAGTTGAAGTTCTCCCAGATCTGCAGAGCCTTGAAAAGAAGGAAAAGCATTTATAGAACAGGACATTCTGTCCCAGGTGGGTACAGAGCAACTTTGGGAGCTTTGGCAGAGGGAACCGGGACATCAAGGTATGAGGAAGGAAGCAGTGTGAGCAGATTTGATGCTTTTAGTGAAAGGCAAGCAGAGATGGGAAACCAGGGAAGCTTCCCAGAATCAGAAAGGGGACGTGGATAAGTGAGATATGATCCTGACAGAGCTGTAGGTAGCAGCAGAGGTTTGGGGAGCAGGGGGTTGGAGGCAGGAGGATGATTATGGCAAAGTGTCCTTGGCAGAGTGGTTGGAGCTGTGTTCTGGGATGATGGGGAGGAAGGTCCTCCTGGTCCTCCTGGACCAGAGGCTGGTCCAGCACGGTGGAGATGGGTAAAGGAGATGAAAGGGAATGCAAGGTCCTGAACCTGCATTCCTAGGAGCAGGAGGACTAAGGGGAGAGTGTAAGCATGGGACCTAGCCAGGAGACCCCCCACAGGAGGAGCAAACTAGAGCATTAGAGCAAGGGAGGGGGCCAGCATAGGAGCAGGTTCTCAGCTTTACACCCTCACATGCCCTTGAGCAAGCAGAACCAGTGCCATAGCCACGTTTTTTCTCCTTGACCAAGTTTTAAATTATTCAGCATGTTCATCATGATTACAATTTTAACCAACTGTGTGTTCATGACGATGAGCAACCCCCCGGCGTGGTCCAAGAATGTGGAGTAAGTTCCCTTTATCCCTGACATCCCTTCTCCACAGGCCAATATCCCAGCTTAGGTCCTCCTAGAGATGCAGGACCAATGCTTAAGTAGAAGTACTGGGATCCAGGCACTCATGGGAGGAGCAGAGATGTTGTATGGAGCTGCTGGTGGCCCTTGTGATCTCAGATTTTCCATCTTTGCAAAGAAAAGGGAGACACCGCTCTTGTGGAGGGAAGACTTGTGGAGCCACCTCAAATCTAGTGGGGTCCAAAGACCCTATGTGACAGGAGACTGCTGCAGAGCAGGCTGGGCTGGGTGCATGGCAATGATTTGGGAGACTGGAGGCTTGCTCCCCAGGATGGCCTTGATGTCACTGGCCACAGCCAGGGGCTGACAGCCTCATGGCATGCATGTTTGTCCTGAGCTGGCCCTCTGACCCAGACAAGTATCCCATCGTCCTTTTTGAGTTACTGTTCCCATTTTAGATACGCCTTCACTGGCATATACACCTTCGAGTCCCTCATCAAGATACTGTCAAGAGGCTTCTGCATAGACGATTTTACATTCCTACGCGACCCGTGGAATTGGCTGGACTTCATGGTCATCTCCATGGCGTGAGTTCATGGGGGTGGGGCAGGAGACCAGGTTGCCAAGCTCTGACTTCACTGCCTTGTCTCAGAGAGGGACCTTGGGGAGGAAAATGGGTCAACAGGTGCATGGGCAGAGGTTCTGCCCATTTGATGCCACCTCCTCTCCCATCCCACAGCTATATCACAGAGTTCGTGGACCTGGGCAACATCTCAGCTCTCAGGACCTTCCGCGTCCTCCGCGCCCTGAAAACTATCACTGTAATTCCAGGTAAGAGTCAAAGAGCTTCCTTCCCAAGTTCCCCCTTTCCTTGATCTCAGTTTTTCCCATGGTCAAAGCACTTCTTTTGCTTTCCTTTAACACTTCTAAGAAAAAAAAATTGATAACATTCATATGTTTTCCAATCAATAATTCAGCTTTTGAATCAGAACCAGCTGATTTTACACCCTTTAAACTAGCTGCAACTGGGGAAGGCCACTAACAAGCTGGACATGGTGTTTTTAGGGCGTCTTAGAGACTCCTCAAGCACATTTATTCTAATGTCGGGTCTTCTGAGCTTAGTTAACAAGATGCTGACAAAGACACACAAAATTAGACCACAGGAAATAATTTACAGTGACAAGTACATTCTGGTTCATTTTGTGTCCCTTTGGCTTCCAAATCTTCAGTCTTTAAGTTTTGTTTTTCCCCTTGATAAAAGAGGCTAAAAATTGCATTTCTTAGTCCCTGGACACTTATTTCTGGACTGATGTCCACCCAAGAGGCTATGCAGAAATAGCTATTATAAAAATAAATTGTTTTAGAACAGCTGTCCTAAGCAGTTTCCCAACATAGACAGGCCCTTGGAGAACAGAATTTTACCTAAATAGTTGGAGGGTGGGAAAAAAAAAAATCTGGCATGACAGGGCTAAAAATTATATGTATTTGAAGAAGTATTTCCATATGAGAAAGCTACTTTAAAATTTATGTCTGAATGTCTTGGCTTTACCCATCAATCATTTAGAGGCAGTACCGGTAATAAAAATCCTCGCTTCAAAGATCCATTGAGGATCTGCCAGCCTCCTCCCTGCCATTGTATGGTGTGGGGTGAGAGAAAAACTTAATCCCTGAGCTTAATGCAAACTGTCACTTCCGTCACCTTTGCTCAAAAGGAATTAGGCCAGATTGGAGGGGCCAGCTGGGCTCCCGACTGATCTTTGCAGAGAAGCATGTGGGTATCTCAGAGCAGGGAAGCGTCTCTGCAGCCAGAGCTCGGAGCATTCAGCCTCTTCTTGTTGGGCCTCACAACTTTTCTGAGTGCCACTGCAAAGGATCTAGAGTCCTGGTGATTATGACCCCCCAAAAATGGATTTTGAAGAGATCAGCAAAAAGTAAAATCAAAAGGAATTGAAGCTGCTAGGTCAAGATGGTCTGACTTGCAAAGCCCAGATGGTGTCTGGCCTGGGGAGGCATTTCTCCAAGGGGGACTGTTTTCAGAGAAGGATCTACCATGCCCAGCCAAATATGGGGACAGGTGGAGGGAAATCAAGGGGCTAACACAGGACAGAGCATGGAACCTGGGCCCAAGGTGTGGACATCATCATCTTCTCTAGCACCATGTAGACCTTCCAGGTCCAGTCAGCATTCACAAAGGATGTATCAGGTTGGCCATAATTAACTCCCCTAGGACTGAAGACAATTGTTGGGGCACTGATCCAGTCCGTGAAGAAGCTGTCGGATGTCATGATCCTTACTGTCTTCTGCCTGAGCGTGTTTGCCCTAATTGGCCTTCAGCTCTTCATGGGGAACCTTCGGAACAAGTGTGTGCGGTGGCCACCCCCTGTCAATGACACTCTGATGGGGGAATTCATGGAACTGGGCAACGACACATGGGCCAATGCAACACTGTATGGCAACTTCACCACCAACAGCACCTTTGATTTCGAGGCCTATCTCAATGATGAAGGTAAATGCTTACAGCTCCCCTTCTCTATTGATTCATTTGCTCTTCAGTTTCCCCTGTTCTTTCTCTGTGTCTGTTCAAGATGGTTTGACTTTTTTGTCATGGTGCTTCTATAGTACTGGGGCTGCACGTGGACTTGTGAGTGGAATAGTTTGTACATGATCACAGAATGGACAGATGGGACTAAATAACCCCTGTTGGGGAAAATGGAGTTCCCTGAGAATGCTAAACTCTTCTAGGAAGGCTTCTTCGTGTGCAGCTGTATGGAGAGGGTACCTGTGTGCTAGGCTGTGCTGTACCGCTGTCCTGAAAAGGGAAATGCTGTAAAATAAATTATTTTGTGGGGAAATCCCCTATGAGGTCACAAACTTTGCCTGTAGCAAAATGCTCAGAGATATTCTCCAAAAGCTGTCACGCTTGGAGGCTTTGGCAACCCTGACACATTTCTGCAGCAAGAAAAAGTGCTGCTAGGCAGGTGGGGGATTGATTTCTGCTCACGGGGCTAAGTAGTGATGGGCTGGGCTCTACATGGGTGTTTCACATCTTGTTTAGGACACCCAGCAGAAGGTCAGATTACAGCTTAGCTGCTTTACCCAACTGTGTAAGTAGTCCTGAGATTAATTACAGGAAGGTTTCTTTGTAGGGGTGCAAATTCAATTTATAGAATGTAATGAATGCAGTGCAAATAGCAACAGCATGTTGTGGCTGTGTATTCAAGTTAGCAGATCTTTGGACCAGGCCAATGCATATTGCTTGGAGCTTCATAAGCAGGACAGTTCTGGAATTATCCCATCCATGTAGGTTAAACAACAGCCAGGTGGCAGGAAGGCAGGCACAGCCTGGGATGCTCCAAGGAGCTCCAGCAATCCCTGTGAAACAGATGATTCCTGAAAATGTTGAAGTAGGTGATGCCCAAAGCGGGGTTGAGCTGTCCTTTGCATTCCCCTGGGGATGGGTGTTTCCATGTATTGATCCACGTATCTCTGAGGTAGGTGACCCACAATGTCATCTCCTTCAGCTGGATCAGTTGTTGTCTGTGTTTGAGCTGTAAAGATGAACTTTATAGACTTCTGGTCTTGCCTTTGAGTGTTCTTTTTTTTTTTTTTTTTTTTTTTTTTTTTTTACCAGTGAGGGA